>CM070765.1:6721509-7250808 GCA_036346245.1 Bonia amplexicaulis
ACTAGCCAATTTACAAGATAAATTAAACCGATAGCAATTACTAAACAAGATAGTATAAGAGGAAGCATAATCAACTGAGGAATAACAGGATAGTGATAGCAATTCAATATTTAAAACATCCTCCAACATTTCAATCTAAGACATAGTTCACAAATTTAACATTATTAAGATAATGTATACAAAGCTATGCAAATATCTAGAATCCTTTCAACTTTATTACAACATAAAGATATGATTCACGTGCATCAGTGTGTGCCGCTCTACTCTTCCCATGCATGCTCAAAGTCCACCTATAGGGAGGGAAACAAGGGTGAGATAAAATCTCAACAAGCAAACTGTTTAATAGGCTATTCAAACTACAAATAGTTATACATCATCATCTATAATTCCATACAACCACAACCACAATTCATATCCACCATTATTAAACCACCACAAACATCCATGAATCATACCTCTTCAATTTTAGATTTAATTGGCATATGAATGCAGTCATTTTATCCACAATTAAATGCAAATGAAATATTTAATCTTCCACAAACCACAATAGATTAATCATCAACATTTAATCTTCCATAATTAATAATGTTTATATCCTTAATCTCAAATCACCATCAATGACGGTAAAGTATTAACAAATAAATCTTGTTTGACTATAAAACATATGTATGTTGTACTTCAATACTATATTATTTCTCACATCCACAACTACTATCAACAATTACCACAATAGAAAAGTATCACATGCCACAAGCACAACCCTTACCATACACAAGGGACGAATCTCATTCCACGGCCACATCCACGATCCTCATACCACAAGTAGCTCACATGAGCCAATTCCACATTACAACTATGTAGTTGAATAATCCACAAAATAACTTCACCACAATAAATTGCATAGGTATGCAAATGATCTTTCACAATGCAATACATATGAATGCTTTCATGATATGCTCCACATCACTCTTTCCCCGCGGGATGGGAGGTGCATCGTATTACGGCAATATACGATGTTGTATCGGTACGGTCGCGGCTAGGTGCAGCGACATCCACATATGCAAATGACATGATATGACATGAATGATATGATAATCATAAATCACATTAGTCCATCCTCCAGGAACATTATCATGCTCACAACATATCCACATCCACCACATATTAATTTCATGTTCCACAGTACCATATTAAGCAAGAATTCCACATGTTTACTAGCAGAATGTTAACATATCAAATGATCAATACTTGCTACCATCTCCACAATTAAAATATCATGCAATCATGGCATAATGTATCAAATTACGATATTAATATAAATTGCAACTAGAAGGAATAACAAGTTAAACGGTAGCAACCACCGCTACGTTTACTTACCTCAACCGACGAAGCGAAGCAAATCAAGAGCGCTCAGGGACAAGACCATCTGTCCAAAAGACAAGTATACAAACATGACTAAATAATTAAATACCTCGCTAGAACCCCGAACCCGCACAAACTCCTCTCCGCTCAACAATTCAGCAAACTACCCTCTGCAGCAGCGCTGCTTAACATTTTCGTAAACATGACTAAATAATTAAATACCTCGCTAGAACCCCGAACCCGCACAAACTCCTCTCCGCTCAACAATTCAGCAAACTACCCTCTGCAGCAGCGCTGCTTAACATTTTCGTATCTTTAAAAATATTGATCCAATTATAGCAAACAATACCTCTTTAGATTTATCACTTAAAAGTCTACATTTGTCATGTAGAACAAATATTTTTATTTTGATCACATATAGGTGTAATTTAATGCCCAAAACAGAGGAAGATCTCTGTTCTGGCAGACTGGACAGCAACATTCAAATGCGTCCCAGCAATAGTACAGGGGTCTAAAAAATCTAAATTTTATACAACAGCTAGATTACCAGATTCTCTACAACTTTCTCAATTACGGCCATGATCATAAAAATCATTTACTACCTCTAAATCGCAGATTAATATCAGTCTGTCCAATTCTGCTCGCCTGACGAATAGTGGAATTCCCGACCCGGTAACTCCCAGATCCCACGGCCAAACATTCCGAAAAAAATACAGGAGATGCGTTTCGAAGTCCTCTACAACTTTCCTTTTGGGAGGGTCCACAGAAAAATCGTTTGATGGGTTGAAACCACGCAAACAGACACGCTGCGTGAATTGATCTACAAGCAGGCAGCAAGAAATCTCTAATCGGGTAATCAATCTGCTAATCCCCTTCTAATTCCGTGCCATGAACCCTAATTACTCTAAAAATAGAGGGGTTTGGGATTAGGAAACATTACCTAGAGGATCTCTTGGGATCACCCCTCTTCTTTCCTCCTCTTCTTCTCCTCCTTCTCTTCTTCTTCCTTCTCTTCCCTTTCTTCTTCTTCCTTCTCTTTCTCCTTTGCTCCAATGGATGGCAGCTTGTGGGGGTGATGGAAGGGGGGAGGCTGCGCCCAAGGGTGGAAAAAAGGGGAGAGGGGCCAAGGGAGGGGTTTATAAAGGGGTGCTAGGGTTTGGGAGGGGTACGGCCCCTGTTAATGGTGGCCCAAAGCGGTGGCCCACCCTTCTGGACAATCCAAAACATCCAAATTAATTGTTTTAATTTTTTTTTAATTTTGTACAATTCTGTAATTTAATTTTTTCACCTCCCGTGATTTACCGAAAAATCGGGAATCTCCGTGATTATTTTAGGAATCTATGCCGAATCGACGATCAGGATATTACACAACAAGGAGGAGAACAAAAAAGAGGTTGTGTTCTAGTGATTATTTATAGGGGACGGAGAGGCGGAGCTACGATCCGTGGGGTGAGGATTGCTGGATTTCTATTGGCCAGAATTGGGTTGAGGAGGATCGATGGGCCCAGCGGTCAGATTATCACAGACGGTTCTATAGCTAGAACCGTCTGTGAATTAGAGCATAAAATTTTATATACCGATGTAATATAAACAACTAGTCTGAAAAGATAAAATAACAAAGCTTTATATGGCTTATATATACTCATTTGAAAGGTTTCGACGAGATCTACAACTTTGCAGTTGAAACAAAATACAAATTCCGAAAGGAAAACCAAGAAAAAGGGCAATAACAAACATAAAAAACTTGCGATGTAGGTTTAGATCCAAAGATGGCCGATTTTGGGGGTCTTAGAGGGTGACGGGTGCAAGCCAATCATTTTTTTTTGGATCGGGCTCGTCGTTAGCTTTCCAACGAGTACAAGAATGTCGAAAACGGACACCGTATGCAAAAGTTATACCCGTTTTACTGAAGGTATCTCAAAACTGAATCCTACTCGGACTCAGGCGGGAAATTATGAAATTTTAGATAATTGCAAGGTGGGAAACATATCACAGACGGTTTTTAATACGAACCGTCTATGATAATCAGCTTATCACAGACGGTTTTTAATAAAAAAAACCATCTGTGATAATTCAGGATTATCACAGACGGTTTTAAATAAAAATCGTCTATGATAAGCTGATTATCACAGACGGCTCATCGATAAGGACCGTCTGTGATAGTCATTTTCTCTGACGCCATCAACATAGACGGTGTCCAAATTAAAACCGTCTGTGTTAGTGTCGGTCACAGACGGTTTTGTTAAACTGTCTGTGATTTGACGTCTAGTATTAGGCTTTCTGTAGTAGTGTAGGATACTGAGCTTGTACAATAGTTTCAGTAGGTCATGTCCCCCTCATTGAGTGTACGGGGTAAGATTTATATAAGTGTAAGCAAAGGGTTTTGTATTCAGTGATTTTGTATGAATGTTTGTTGAATATTCCACTACGGTGAAAGCATAATACTAGCGTCAAATCACGGTTTTAATTTGTGAAACCGTCGGTGGTATACTTATAAACGGTTTTAATTTGGATCGTCTGTGGTATTTGTGGCGGGAAAAATGAGTATCATAGACGGTTCTTACCGCTGAACGGTCTGTGATATTGGAATATCACGACGGTTTTATAATAAAATCGTCGTGATACGCTTCCACCTTGCAATCCCTCAAAATTTCATATTTTCCCGCTTAAGTCCGAGTATGATTCAGTTTTGAGACACCTTCAGTAAAACGGGCATAACTTTTGCATACGGTGTCCGTTTTTGATGTTCTTGTACTCGTTGGAAAGCTAACGACAAGCCCAATCCAAAAATAACAACAAGCGTGCGCTTGTTGCCCTCCAAGACCCCGAAAATTGGCTATCTTTGGACCTAAACCTGCGTTGTTTATATAAGCCATATAAAACTTTGCTATTTTCTCTTTTCAGACTAGTTGTTTATATTGCATCGGTATATAAAATTTTGTGCTCTAATTCACAGATGGTTCTATATATCAATCGTCTGCAATATTCATTCATCACAGATGGTTCTATATATAGAACCGTCTGTGATAATCTATAGGCCCGTCGATCCTACTCGACCCAATCATAGCCAATAGAAATCGACCAATCCTCACCCCACGGATCGTAGCTCCGCCTCTCCCTCCCTCTCCCCTATAAATATAACCAAAACTCAGCCTCCTTGCTGGTCTCCTCTTTCTTGCTGTCCTCCTCCTTACTGTTCGTCCCTCCTTCTTGGTCTCCTCTTCCTTGTTGTCCTCCTCCTTGTTGTTCTCTTCCTCCTTGCTATTCTCCTCCTCCTTGCTGTCCTCCTCCTTGCAGATGACGCATAACTCTACGGGAGGCAAGGCATCGCAGAAGCAACTAGCTCGTGCCAACCGTGCTGACACTCAATCAACGCCGACGATGGTGGGCGTCAAAGACATCCAGCTCAAGCGTTGCATCAGGGGCGAAAAGGCATAGAGGATCTTTGCTTTTTCTCTTTTCTTGTTGTGTAACATGCTCGTTGTTTTGAGATATTGTAATGGTAGGCTCTAATCTTAATAAAAATGGATGTTTTATGTTTATGAAATGAATTGAGATGTGAATTGGATGTATACATGTATATGTTGATCTGATTATTTCAGAAGGCATGGCTAGCATTTCCTGAGGCTAGCCAATAAACCGAAATAGGTTTAGGAGTAGAAGAGAATATCACGACGGTTCTTAACTAAAACCGTGCGTGATAGTTATAATCACGACGAGCGGTTTTAATTAAGAACCGTCGTGATATAATATATAAATATCGGATTATAACGAGACGGTTTTAGTTAAGAATCGTCTGTGATATTTGCACTACAGACGGTTCGAAAGCCGTCTGTGATGATCTCGTATTATTACTGACCCATAAATTCAGACGGTTCACAAAACCGTCTGTGATAACGTTTTTGAACCGTCTATGATGACCTTTTCTGTAGTAGTGTTCTCATGTGATTAGATTTCACTATTTGTAAGACTCCAATTATGTTTATTGAATATTTTCAAAAGCTTGAATAATCCAAAGGATGATAGAAACCAGAAAGCTAAGCAGATAAAAATGGTAGAAATATGCAAAGGTATTCAAACATTGCCTTAATCAACTAAGGCATTTCCCTTTTAGATTAGCAGGACCAATATCAGATAAATGCATATGTATACAATTCATGCATTCATTGTACTATAAAAATAAGTAGAGAGTAAAACAAGTAGGAAAACTATATTGCCAAGACAAATCCATCTAGTAAATTTATGTTTTACGTAGAGAGAGTACCAATGATTCACTTATTTGGGTGACATACTGAATAGCTCACTTGTGGCTACACTCGTTTGCATTATCTTGGAGTGGCCTCTCGATAATTGACTCATCAACATGATCTTGGTTTGGGCAGCTAACATGTGTACCATCTCCAACATCAGCTTAGGAAGCAGTTGGATCTGCCATTGACCCCGCCGTTGCCTACATTTTCATAAGAAATTGCATTATAAGAAATCACATTCCTGATTTCTCTCATAGTATATAGCTCAGCAGGCATAAAAAAATGTGAATAGAAATCAGAATAGAAATCAATGTGCAGGAGTTTAGCATAGCAGTAAAAAACAGAAATCTCTCATTGTTGTATTAAGAAAGGAGGTTATAATAGATGGATATATAACTAAATTGACCTACTCACTATTGGAGAGATGGGAGAAGTTACTATTATTTATAAACTTATACGTATATATTATATATTAGTCCCATCCATTGTACAAACTAAGCAAACATGCCATTGGACGGTGCCACTATCATAAAGCTTTACACATTTGAATTGTGTAAGATCTGAACATATCACAGTATTCTTATTCTATTCGGGTCCTTCGAAAACTTCAAAAACTAAAAATCAACTGACTTTCATGCATGACAAATAAATCGGCGTAATCTTTCCTGTCAAATATTCTCCTGTCTGATCAGTACATTATTTTTCTCCAAATGATGAACACAAATGATATGTGCTCACTTGCTTATAATTGGATTATTATTATTCTCTCTAGTTAGCTAGCTAGCTAACTAGCTACCAGTTAACTAAATTGAACATAAACTCCACTTTTCCTTGTCTATGACTGATTAGAGAGATTGGACAGAAGATAACAGTCACTCTTTGTTTTGACATCATTTATTAATTTTCTCTATTTGCTAGTGATGATTTGTTTAACAATCACTCTTCATTTTAACAGAGAGCATGACACCTAAACAAAGATCATAGGGCTTCATCAGTTACTAACCGGAGTAGATAATGCAGGCAGTGGTGCCCCCAGTGTAGTAGTGCTATCATATTAAGATTGAAGTGCCTGCATATTTGTTTGCACATTGCCATACATTAGCCAAGTACGAATATATGTATTGTTTGCATATTACTTTGTTATGGTACTGCCAGTCTGCCACGCTCCAACTAACCTGGATCATTTGCTCCAACCATTGCCTAGCCTCGATTTCGTCTTGTAGCCTCACCTTAAGCTGAGTAACTTTGACAGTTGATGGTTGCAATCGTCTTTGAGGGTGTACATCATCCGTTGATCTAGTCAATACTACAGAAAACCATATTACTACTATAGAAAACCATATTACAGATGGTTCAGAAACGTCATTACAGACGGTTTTGTGAGCCGTCCGAATTTATGGGTCAGTAATGATACGAGGTCATCACAGACGGCTTTAGTTAAAAACCGTCTGTGATATATAAAACCGTCTGTGATTATCAACTAGCACAACCTGTTTTTAAATTAAAACCGTCTGTGATTACTATCACATACGGTTTTTAATTAAAATCCGTCTGTGCTATTCTCTTCTACCCCTAAATCTATTTATGTTTATTGGCTAGCATCAGGAAATGCTAGCCATGCCCTCTGAAACAAGCAGATCAATATGTACATGTATACATCTAATTCACATCTCAATTAATTTTACAAACATAAAACATCCATTTCGCACAACAAGAAATGAAATTAGAGCCTACCATTACAATATCCAAAAACAACAAGCAAGTTACCCATCTAGCACAACAAGAACAGAGAAAAAGCAAAGAGATCCCATCTAGCACAACAACAACAATATGCATAGGCCTTCTCGCCCCTGATGCAACGCACGAGCTAGATGTCTTTGATGCCCACCATCGTCGGCGTTGATTGAGTGTCTTGCCTCCTGTAGACTTGTGCATCGTCTGCTTTGTGCGGGCTATTATAGTAAGGGTCAAAAAGGAGAACAACAAGAAGGAGGGACAACAAGGAGGAGAGAAGACGAACAGCAAAGAGGAGGAACAACAAGGAAGAGGAGAAGGAGAAGAGCAAGGAGGCTGGGTTTTGGTTATTATTTATAGGGGAGGGAGCTAGGCGGGAGTGCGAAAACTTTTGGTGCGGGGATCTGTGGGGTGAGGGTTCGTGGATTTCAATTGGCTAGGATTGGGTTGAGGAGGATCGACTGGCCCAGCGGTCAGATTATCACGAACGGTTCTACATATAGAACCGTCTGTGAATTAAATCATAAGTTTTAATTATATACCATCGGAAGAGCGGCGACGGCGTGATAACCCAGACGGTTCTAGTTTAGAATTGTCTGTGATAATGCAAAGTCAGAATGTATCTCTCGTGTTTCGTCTAACGTATCTCGATCGTTATACGAAGCGTCTATATCATTAATGTTTGGTATACGAACCGTCTGTGCTAAAGGTTAAATATGCGCGCCAACGTAGATGTACGTACAATATGGCTTCTACTAGTCTTGTGATCATCTCCTTTCTCTCATCTGTTCATCGAGAGTTGTTCGGCCAGAACCTTACACAGGCGGCTAGCAATTTACATCCGGATCGACTTCTCACACGCCTGCTCTCCTTCCCCGACTTTCTTGCATCCGTCAGCTCGACCTGATCATCCGCCGTCGACGGAGGGGTCTCACTGCCGCTCAAGAAAGGGAAACAGCCCTTACCCTGGTTCTTCTCTACAATGTGCACAAAGCGGAAGAAGCTCTTGTGGCATCGGAGAGACTGATGGATAGCATTGCCGATCAAGCAGAAATGACAGATTTTGAGGAATCTTATAATGATATTCTCTACGAGATTATGGGCTATGCTACTGATCATTTGCGGTTGGAGGAGAAAGTGCTAAGGACAAGGACAATCTTAACGACATTCGAGAACTCAGCGGCTGATCCTCCAAGTCCCAAAGTCGAAGAAGAAGCGTACGAGGCCCAGAAGATTAGAATCTGATAATCTCTTTATCTGTGCGACTTTTGTAATAAATTTGTCTCGAATTGATATTAATAAATTTACCTTTAATTTGTGATCATCTCTTGTCTCAGTAGTTCTGTAGTTAAGTTATTAGAAGCAATGTGTACTTATATATTAACCTCTGGTCACAGACAGTTGTTACGAAAGGGATATCACACGTTCTTATTAAAAAGGGATATCACAGCGGTTCGGTTCTTGTTAAAAACTATCTAGTATAGCCTGTTTTGTAGTGTGACTATCACATGCGGTTCTTGTTAAGAACCATCTAGTGGTGAAAGTACATCAGCTCGGGCCATGAATCTCCTTTCGGTATAAACCATCTGTGATGTAATCATCTAGTATAGCCTGTTTTGTAGTAGTGAGTACTCGTTGTTTAGACCTCCGAGAGAGTTGCTAGTGTGCTAATGTAGCCAACACCCATCAAGAAACGACCATGTTTCTTCCCCTTTCTAGCCTTGTACACAGCCGTCGTGTCTAGTGGTGAATTCATTACATCAAAGCTCGGGCCATGAATCTCCTTAGCAAGGATTGTAATCAAGGACATCATTTGTACAGCTGGCTACCTGCATGTACTCCTCCAAAGTGATGTTTGTTTGGCAAGCCTAAGCCCTACAAATTCCCAAACCAAGGACTTGTGTGTGGTAATAGATCACAGCTTGGATGCATGCTTCATAGATCATCTGTGGGACCAGCTTCTTTATAGCATTACACACCACTCTCCTAGAATCAACTTCCTATCCCTTAGCCCATCTAAACCACCATTACAATCCATCATATATTGGAAATAGAGGCCATTTACAATGCAATGGTCAAGTGTCAGGTTTAGCCAGTGATAGATGAATACAAGACATTAATAGATGAATACATAAATAGATGGAGATTTGAATATTCAGTCACTTACCCAAAAACTTTCCTCCACCCACTACAAACAATTATCAAATTGTACTTCTCCTTAAGCGGCGGTATCTTCAGCGGCCTTGCAGTGGCGCCATGTCCATGCAGGCTCCCGCCTTCCTCTGTAAGTGACCAAGCTAGGGAAGTGCCATGAATTAACACGCCAATTATGCCATTTGGAAGTCTACATTTCACACCCCTGGCTTCTTCTTTCCATTGCCTGCACATTAGTTTTTTTGAGGTCTGCAAGCAAGTGGGCTAAATTAGTGAAAGTGGTAACAGTTACTTACGTGTCGCCAACAGGAACGATGACAGTCTTGTCCTCCTCTGGGGTTGGTTGTGGTGGCAGGTTTGTAGGTCCTTGCAACCAAAAATCTTGTTGCATTATTGCCCTCTGCCTCAAGGTACTCATCCTCGTCACCCTCTTCCTCACTAGGATGGTACTCATCATCCATAGGATCACCACGCGAGGGCTGCGGGGTAGAGGATCCCGATCTAGTAGAGGTAGGCCCCATGCTACCTCCTCTCGGGAGTATAGCCGCCCATCTGCCTCCTCGATTTGCTGTGGCTATCCCTCTGCCTCCTCGAGGGGCTGCGGCTGCCCCTCTCCCTTCATGACATGGTGCTGCCCTTTTGGAATACAGACGTCTGCTTCGACTAGAGTATGCTGCCCCTCGCTTCCTCAAAGGGCTATGGCTGCCCCTCCACCTTCATGACATGGTGCTGCCCCTTTGGAAGACAGACGTTGCCTCGACTAGAGTATGACATGGTGTCTTGACCTGAAATGAAATGAAATAAATCAATTAATATAGTGTAATCAAGTAAGCTCATAGATAGTTGCACATTTGCACAAATAATTAAAAAACATGCAACAAATAGATCATGCTTAGAAGTAGTCGTACAAGAAGATGATGCTTAGAAGCTCGTAGATAGTTGGACATTTGCACAAATAATTAAAACATACGGCAAAATAATGAAGTTGTACAAGAAGATCATGCTTAGAAGTAGTCGTCTACAATGGGATCCTCTGCAGAAGGACCCTCTAAAAAGTCATCATCACTACCATGAGGTGTTGACTCGACCTCATCCCCTTGGGTGCCATCAATGTCTAAGTGATTAAGTAGTTCCAAGTCCTCTTTGTTGACAACCTCCTTGGCATCGATTTGAATGTCATCTATGTGATCGTCCTCTTCCCCAATTATTTTTGAAAAGTCCCTAGCAGCCCATCTTCTTGAAAGAATAGGTCAACACCATTGTTGATATCGATGTTGTAGTCCTGCTCACTAGGGGTAGGTAGTTCACCATATGGTTGCACCTTATGTACTACCCACCAATCCACTAGACTACGCATAGTTTTGCATGGGTACGGGTGTAGTATACTTGAATGGCTTACTGAGCCACAATAAATGGGTCATTGCATGGTAGGACTGATTGATGTGCAACTTCAACTAGCCCAAGTGATGTGTCCCGTTTGACTCCCTAAACGGATGGAACCAATGACATTTGAATAACATAAGTTTAACGGGTTTGTTACCATGCAAATATAGTTCAATTATTTCTTCAATTATTCCATAGTATTCAACAATTGTATTGCTCCCATCCTACCCTATAGTCACCAATCCACTATTAATTGTTGTTGCATTAGGCCGCTCCCTCTCATGTGTCAATATTCGGAAGCGATACCCATTCACATCATAAGTTCTATAGGACAATACCGAGTGTGGCATCCTTGAGCAACTTGCCTCAATTCGTTGCTCATAGACTTGTCCTTCAAGTTGTACAGGATAAATATAATGGGTTTCATGTATTAGTTCCTCTTTACTTCTTAAATATTATGTGCAAGGGAGACTAGCTAATAGGGAAGTTACTTTCTGATAGAACCAAGTCGGGAAATTTGGTTTTCATTCCCAGCACCCTTCCTAAGAAGGGCCTCAATTTGTTTTTCAGATGGATCTCGATGTTGCTTCCACTTGTTCCTAACAAATTCCCTATAGGAAACAAGAAAAGTAGATTAAAACACTCATGCATCAATTCTTGGAAAAATAATTGTCGCATACCTAATGTAATCATCCACTTCAGAGATGTTGGTAAAGATATACAACATCACAGTCAATGACTCATCCCGCGATAAAACTTTGGGAATATCACCGCTTGAAGTGTCACCTCTTCCAGTGAAGAGGCTAAGTTGGCAATCATTTTGAGGGATGCCAATGTTGTATCATGAGGTTCGATTGTGCATAGTGCGAACATTGTTAGCAAAGTATATTGATGTGAAATGGAAAATTTTCTCAAGTATGTACACCTCCGCTATGGACGCTTCAACACGTGATCGATTTTTTGCTTTGCCTCGTAATTCCTTTTGTTCCCTCTCAATTGCATACATCCACCGATTTTGCACTAGTCCCCCCATCCTAGCTTCATAAGGGAGATGGATAATCAAATGTTGCATTGGATTGAAGAAGGCAGGTGGAAAGATCTTTTCCAACTTGCAAAGCAACATAGGTACTTCATGCTCCATAGTTGACATCACCATCGGATCTATCTCTTTCGCACATAGCTATCGATAAAAGAAGCTCAACTCTACCATCACTTTCCAAACACACTCAGGGACGTAGCCACGAATCATCATAGGCAAAAGGCGTTCTATAAATATGTGGCAGTCATGGCTCTTTAGGCCATTGATGCACATGGTAGCTAAATTCACTCCTCTCCTTAGATTTGCTACATACTCATTAGGAAATTTTAGAGTCTAAAACCATTCCAAAATCTCCTTCCTTTGAGGCCTAGTTAGGCAATAACTAGCTCTTGGCTTCTCCCAATTGTAAGTAGTTGGTTGTAGATCATATTGAGAGAGGGCATATTGCAGAGCTCCTCTTGTGGATGTGCTAAATATGGCCTCTGCTACATTCTTCTCATTGTGCATTACATTTATGTTATGAGGAAGAAGGAGCTTATGGATGTAGGGTAGCTACCACAAGCTTGGAATGTGAGTCCAATTGTGCTCCTCGCCATATTTCACTACTACAAAATAAGCTATACTAGACGCATCATCACAGATGGTTCATATCACTAATAGTTTTACAAGCACGACCATGTATTGTCTATGATACTCTACTATCATAGACGATTCTTGTTAATAACCATCTGCGATAGTTCACATATGGTTATTAATATGAACTGTATGTGATAATTGCAGACATCATAGAAGATTTTTAATTAGAATCGTATGTGATAGTTCACAGACAGATAGTAATATGAACCATCTAAGATAGCTACGTATCACATACATCTTGTGGTTGGAACCATCTATAATATGTTACGCATGAATGGCGCGCACTTCGTCTCCCCGATGTGCGTCTTTCAATCGTTTGGCCCCGATGCGCCTCTTCATCTCACGTGTCGGATGTATTCCTTGTTGTATAAAAATGATCGTCCACCTCCAGAGATTAATCCCCACATCACTAATATATCCTGTACGAGCACCTCGCCGGTCGACTATCTTTCCATCTCTTCCTTATCTCTCAAGCACAGATAAATGGCTCCCTACTCTTCCTTATCACCAGCATTGATGGCCAACCTGGCTATCCAGGATGGGCACCTCACCAGCCGTACGTTGGTAGATACTGCGGAAGGACACTGTGCCAAAGCAGTTGAAGGCCACCTTCCACCGTCTTTACATTCTCCTTTGCCGCATCTTCCGGTTGGTCTCCCACTTCCGGCGAGCTAACCTTGCCATCGACATGGTCCTCCACAATGACGTTGCATGTCTCCACGAGGTTAGCCGTCGCTTGGAGTGCTTAGTTTAGATGGTGGGTGAGCGAGTCAACCTTGTCGAGACCCCTCAAGAAAGGAAAGAAAGCCTATGGGTTCAATTCGACTTAATTGTATAGTTGGAAGGTGTTCAGGAGACACTCGAACGAGCGCGTCAGTGGGTGGATGCATTTCAGGCTTGATTCGCTAATGATCTTGAACCATCCGATGCCAACCACGTCACCTACGAAGTTTTGAAGACGGAGATTGCATGCTACCTCCGCCACTAGAAAAAACTTCGAAATAGTTAGGTTTCTACTTTTTTGTTATGTTTTGTAACAAGTGACTGGCCAAACTGTTTGGATGCCATATGTAAAATCAAGTAGTTGAATTTATATTTACTCTCTGTTATATATGTAAACGGTCTAACAAAGCAACAAAGCAACAAAGTAATACATATTTACATGACGACATTACTGATTGGTAAAAAGCAAGAAAGTAATACATATTTACTCCTAAGTCATTACTGAATTTGTATTTATGTTTATGAGAATGAATTTAGAACCATATTTATTACAGACGGTTATTAATACAAACCATCGTGATAAGTAATTATCATAGACAGTTTGTAATAATAACTGTCTGTGAAAGACCCAATTATCACAGACGGTTTTTGTTAATAACCGTCTGTGAATTATCACAGATGGTTATTAATGAGAACTGTCTGTGATAATGAGGTCTGGGATACTCCATGTTATTAAATGCCTAGCTAGCGAGTTCCCGATAGATCTGTCTTCCTTGCGCTGCATTGAAGGAGGTGGCTGGCTTTGGGAAGTTTTGTGAAATCATAATGCTTGTACATCTAGCTTGTAGATCTATTTGTTCTTGGTGATTAGAGGTTAGTATTTACTTCTAATTATATGCCTTTTAATAAAGAGAGGTGATAGCTAGGGTTAGATCTAAGTTAATTGGTAGTTTGCTCCAATTTAAGAATGGGTCACTACTCCTAGTTTACTTCAATATATTTTTACTTTATATATACATTGCTTCATGAATAGTATATTGCTAGCTACTTAATTTAGATATGGACAATCTATTATAAGGTGAATGTCAATAATATATAAGTATTAGGCTGGCTAGCTATAGTTGCATTAATAATCCAATTTAATACTGATTTGTTACATGCGTAGCGTAGATGGATCAAAGCTGGATTTATGTTGAGAACCGTATGAGTGAAGAGTACATTAATGATGTGTCTACTTTTAGAAGAGCGATCGAGCAAGATATGTTAAAGAAGGAAATAGAATATATGTATTATCCATGCATTGATTGTGGTAATCTAAAAATGTTTACCAACTTAGCGCAGATCAAAACTTGATTCGAAGGGGTTTCAAAAAGGGGTATACATGTTGCACTAGTCACGGTGAACAAAAGATTATACATGAAGGTAATTATTACATCGTCAAGGGAAAAAACAATATGCCTGATGTTGACTATGCATTCGATAAGGACAGGTCACATGATGACAATCTAGATTAGATGCTACGCGATACAGAAGGGAACTATAGTGAGAAAGAGTTTGGTAATTCGAGGGCTTGTGGAGAACTTGAAGAAACCTTTGTTCTCAGGCTGCAAACCGTAATACACAAGGTTGTTATCTATTCTTGAACTGCTGAAATTGAAGGCAAGCAATGGTTGGTTCGACAAGAGTTTCACGGCGATTTTTAGGTCTCCTAGCGAACATCCTTGCAGAGAAAATGTGTTGCCGAGAACCACCTATAAAGGCAAGAAGGTTCTTTGTCCATTTGGAATGGAAGTAGAAAGAATACATGTATGTCCAAATGATTGTAACCACTACTGTAAAGAGTATGCAAAATTACATGTTTGTCCGATGTGCAAAGCATCTCGATACAAGTGTAAGAATGACTCTGATGACGGCGATGGCATCGAGGTTAAGTAAGGACCTCCTGATAAGATATTGTGGTATCTGCCTGTAATTTCCCGTTTGAAGTGTTTATTTGTGAACCAAAAGGATACAAAATTGTTACGTTGGCACTCAGAGGAGCGTAAGAACGATGGAATGATAAGACACGTTGCTGATTCTACCTAGTGGAGAAACATCGATACGATATTTGCAGACTTCGGTGAAGAACTGAGGAATATAATTGTTGGGTTAAGTACAGATGGAATGAATATTTTCGGTAACATGAGCAGCCGACATAGCACCTGGCCTATGAATGTATGCATGTACAACCTTCCTCCTTGGTTGTATGAAGCGGAAGTACATTTTGATGTCACTACTTATCCAAGGGTTGAAGCAACCTAGGAACGATATTGATGTGTACCTAGCATTATTGGTGGAAGACCTTGTGACACTGTGTAACGAAGGGGTATAGGTGTGGGATGCAAACAAACGAGAGAACTTCACTCTGCGTGCCATATTATTCTGCACCATCAATGATTTTTCAGTCCTTGGTAACTTGTCGGGGTTGAGTACGAAAGGAGCCAAAGCTTGTTCACACTACTTAGATTATACCGAGAGTATGTATGTGAACAACTCACGTAAAACTATGTACATACATCACCGTACGTTCCTTCCAAGGTATCACCATACCGCAAGATGAAGAAACAATTTGACGAACAAAAGAGAATGACTTAGCACCAAGGCCTTTTAGCGGTAAAGAGGTCTACAATATGGTTAAAGATATCAATGTTGTTCTTGGAAAGGGACGTAAGTTGGGGACCCGTCAGAAGAACATGTGGAAGAAGAGGTTAGTATTTTGGGACTTGCCTTATCGGGAGTACTTAAAGTTCACAATTGCATCCATGTTATGCATGTAGAGAAGAATGTATGTGATAGCTCGATTGGTCTCTAACTGAACATTCATGACAAAACAAAGGATGGTGTCAACGCACGGTGTGACTTGGTTGCTATGAACATCAGGACCGAGTTAGCTGCAATAAAGACCGATAAAGGTTGGATGTACCTTCCCCTAGGTTGCTACACTCTGTCTAAGTCCAAGAGAACTAAACTGTGTCAGTTCTTGCATAATGTGAAAGCTTCTTCTGGTTACTCCGCCAGCAAGAAGAAACTTGTTTCCATGCAAAATTTGAAATAAATTAGCATGAAGTCTCATGACTATCATGTGCTAATGACACAATTGCTTCTTGTCGCAATTAGAAGTATTTTGCCAAACAAGATTCGAGTGACAATCACGAGGCTGTGTTATTTCTTTAACGCAATTGCTCAGAAGGTCATCGATCCTGATGGACAAGATGCTCGAATATGAAGGATAGATTGTTCAAGTTTCTTATATAATTTACCCGCGAGGTGGTGATGACTCTATGTCATCTTGAGATATATTTTCCTCTGTCATTTTTTGATATTATGGTTCATATCATTGTACACCTTGTGAAAGAGATAAAGATATGTGGCCGAGTAGTAGTTATACAAGAGAAACATTGAAGACTATACACTTGAGCTTCCAAAGGGTTGAAGCAAATTAATTTGCTTCACCCTTTTCAACTCAAGCGCACAATACTTTAATGTTCGTCTTGTGGTTATTGAGAAATACGTATTTCTACATCATATGTACCCGCTCAAGAGCTTTGTGAGGATGAAGACGATGACAGATTTTAATGAAAAGTCTTGCGCACAAGGTTCTCAGTAGGCACAAAACACTCACCCCCCACAGACTCGGCATCGCTGGGTACGCGAGTAAAATCCCGCAATGGAGGATGGAGGATGGGATCGCAATCCGATCGAAGGCCTCCCAACCATTTGCCAGGATCACAAACGAGTACACCCAAAACTGGTTAAGAGCGAGGTCATCAACCACGTCTTTGGGCATCACCTCTTTCAAAAACCCCGCAGATGAGGAACCCAATGCCTAGTAAGATATGTTAAACTACCTAGTTGTTAATAGGTCTATAACTTCATGGGGTCTAAAATAACATGTTTGCCTATTACAGCAAACATTAACTACCAAATCTTTCGAAGTCTCCTTCTAAGCAGTTAGGGAGAGGGATATACTATCCACGATCCTAAGAAACAAGGAGCACCTAGGTCACACATGAGCCCTAGGGGTTTACGTATCTTGTAGGTACAGATTCCCAAACAACTTTGAGGCATATAGGAGTAGGAAGAGATCCAAGGCCGAGCACGAGGAATGTATGAAACAGGACTTTTATGCAAAACTTGAGGAGATAACTACTTCACTTCAAGGATATATAGATGCATTGAGAAAAGAACTAAGAGAAGTCTGCAACCACTCACAAGCCACCCCCATTATTGTGGTACCCAGTCCCCCTCAACGTCGGAGTAGCTGCGTATTCGTGCCACTTTCTGAACATAGCGACACCCACTTACCTATCGACGATATCCAGGTAATGTACATCTCTAGCATACTATATAGATAGACTTGGTGGGCACCTTAGCTCATCATGTATCATTATGTAGGTGGCCACACTGTGCATCCTCAAAGTCAGGTTTGTTGGATCTATTCCCATGGACGCTAGGCGAGGGTTGGCGTATCCATGCCTGCCAGAGACATTGGTCCACGGTGCCCTACTAGGGACTTGTTTTGTGAAGGTCCAGGTGGACAAGATTAATGATGTTTTCAAGGCTGTCCCACTGCAGAGGCCCCCAAACGGAGATATCATGACACTAGAGGATGTCATCCACACATTCGTCCAATGGCCCAAGAGGGACATCACCTTGGACCCTTCTGTGCAGCGATATCCACATGACCATGCCTGTCAAATAGAACCCTCTATGACTACACCTTAAGCTCTGCTTTAGAAGGAAACTACATTGGCTCCCATGGAAACGCCGCTGAAGATGTATCGCAAGTGAAGTGCTAAGGCCCAACCAAAGAAGACTAAGCCGCCTCTCGAATCCTAGAAGTACCAGCTTGGAGTGTTGTTAGTCCCTGAGTCACAATTACCCAGCTTGGACTAGCTTGCAGGGCTTTGCATACCTGGTACATGCAGAGGTCCAATAGGAAGCTAAACTGGTAAAGTGGATTCACCATGAGATACACGGAGGAGCATTTCCTCCATGACTCGGGCTACTTCGTCATGACCTACAATGACTTATTCTTACTATTCAACCTTGACGAACTCGACGCCTCACTTCTACGATGCTAGACACTGTAAGTGTATTGTACAATGAAGTTCTACATTCATGTAATATCAATAAATGTCATAACTCATTACTTATGTGTAGATATATGATCCAATGAGTCTGGCTACGGCGACAACCGGTGGGTTTTCTTGGCCCACACTTGGTCTCTGAGCAATCCATCAACAAAAATGTATCCTTCGTCCAAGATTAGATAATGATGGGATTGCTTGCTCAAGTGACAAGGACTACATCCTGTTACCCTTCAACAAAAGGTAAGTGCTTCACTAGTTACTATATAAGTTTCATTTGAACTTTATACGTAACATGAACTTAGGATTAATCACTATGGTGACACACATGACTAGATCTCATTGGATTCTGATTGTGATTGTAGCAAAGTGGAACAGGGTAATATATCTTGATTCCCTACTTAGGAGCAACCACGACTTCACCTGTGTGCAATAAGCAATTGACAGGTAAACTCATTTCCTCCATACATAACTCTATTGTAATCTTCCCTTCATTTGCAATGACCGAGACTTACTTTTTGAAATCACATAGGTTGTTCAGCGCTTATGTTGCCTAGGGAGGGAGACACAAGGATTCCAGCGCCACACTACGACACAAAACACGATTTTTGGTACCCGCTACAACACAACAATCTTGCTATATCACACTCCATAACAATGCCTCTAGAACTGATAATACCTATGTTTGTAATTCTATTTTTGCAGTGCCATCAACAGCTATAGTGCAGTATGTGGATTCTACGTTTGTTGTCATATGCAGGAAATCATGGACGTTAAGATGAATGATCTAAAGGTTTGTCAAGCAGCCAATAAATATTTTGTGATTTTCTGTATATATATTATATAGGAAAAATTTCTTCTACACCTGGGTGTAATTACACCCACCTCTAATATACCACCTAAACAAACATGAAATACTCCTTTATCACTTTAGGTACATTTGTATAATAATTATAAGATACTCCAATGTGAACCACACGAAAAACTTGTAAAGGAGTTCATAGTTTTTAGCGTATTTTGTAAATACCCTTATATACGCGCATAAAAAGAAATATGTCGAAAAAATGTACATACCACTTCTAAAAAATTGTTCATACCACCTAGATGGTCTTAAATACTTGTATACTACACGTACATACCCTCTGTTACGCGAGATACTCCCTACATTGCGAGATACGATATAGGGTGTAATTACACCCGAGTGTAGAAAAGAAGCTTCCTATTATATATATGTATATATATATATGCTAATGACTTTAACACTACTAGCGATAGCGCGTGGAATTCGACGAAAGTACATTTGATCTTGACAAATTTACCGAAGTTCGAGGACAACTCTCCGAATTCTTGATGGCGGAGGTCATAAACAAGAATGGAGAGTTCTACCTCGGCAATGATGATTACATGTTCAAAAAATGTAATCCCTCAATTGTGCTTAATCAAATAATTCATTCAATTGTACTTCATTTAGTTGTTTAATTCATTTATGAGATCTATGTAATGATTGTCATGTGCTATATATGTTATCTGTTTGCTTGTTTTCAGAGGGTATGCCTAGCATTTCCTGAGGCTAGCCGAAAAACTAAAAATAATTTAGCTATTAAAATAGTATCACAGATGATTTGTAATAACAAATCGTCTATGATATATAATATATCACAGATGGTTTTTTATATTAGTCTTCTGTGATATCCGAGATATCACTAACGATTATATTTAAGAACCATTTGTAATATCCTTTATATCACAGATGGTTTGTGGTATTAGCCATCTGTGATATGTCAGATATCACAGATGGCTATGCTTAAGAACCGTCTGTGATATCTTTTATACCACAGATGGTTTTTAGTGTTAGCCGTCTGTGATATGGCAGATATCACAGACGGCTATATTTAAGTATTGTCTATGATATCTGATATATCACAGACGATTTTATTAAAAATCATCTGTGTTGTAAATTATCATAGATGGTTTGAAAGCCATCTGTAATAACCACCTGTTATCATAGATACATAAATTCAAACTATTAAGAAACCATCTATAATGACCCTTTTTGTTGTAGTCTTTCTCGAACCCATCTCCGTTGTCAAGTGGCTTGAGAGCATCTAGCCATGCATAGACCTCCTCACCTGCTAGCCGATGTGGTGGTCCATTGCGGATAGCAGTATTGGCTCTAAATCTATTTGTGTCACTTCAGAATTCATGGTCAATTGGAAGGAATTGTCAATGACAATCGAAGAAGGAGTGCTTGTGGCCATGCTTTAGCCAATAGCCATGCAACGCCTCCCTACAGATTGGGCATGGCATCTTCCCATGTACACACCACCCACAAAATATCTCATACGCTGAGAAGTCATGCATGGATGTGTGATACATGACCTGCATGGTGAAGTTCTGTTTCGATGCCCAATCATACGTTATTATGTATTGTTCCCAAGCATGTAACAATTCATCCACCTCCGGCTCCATGAATACACTCATATTCTTTTCTGGGTATTTAGGACCAGGGATTATCAAGGAAAGGAATATGTTCATACGAGGCAATGGGGAGGGGAGATGGTGGAGATGGTGGATCGGTGAGGGAGAAGGAGGGAGGACAGGAGGTGGCACTAGTGGCGGAGGATCAATGTTAAAAAAGTGAGAGGGAGGAGCAACGGAGGAGGGGGCGGGGTCGGGTGTGGCGGCGGAGGCGAGGGGATGGGGAGATAGCGGAGGTGGTGGATGCGAGGGAGAAGGACGGGAGGCAGCACGGTGACGGTGGATCTGCAATGTGGAGAAGGGGCGGACGGGGTCGAGTGAGGTGGCGGGAGACGATGGGGATGGGGATGGGGATACGACGGAGGTGGTGTATCTGCGAGGGAGAAGGAGGGGGGAGGGCAGGGAGGTGGTGCCCGTGGCGGTAGATCTGCAGCAATGGAGGAGGAGTCGGCGGGGTTGGGTGTGGTGGTGGGAAACGAGGGGGATGGGAAGACGACAAAGGTGGTGGATCCGCGAGGAGAGGGAGGGAGGGTGGGAGGGGGCGCCTGTGGATCTGTAGTAGTGGAGGAGGGGCGGTGGGGTCAGGAGTGGCGGTGGGAGACGAGGGGGTGGCGCCGAGATCGACGAGGTAGGAGGAGGAGGACGGGGAGGTGACGCCGGTGGCGGTGGATCTATGAACAATAGGATTGGGAGGCTGCTGTGGAGGATGGGGAGAAGGACGAGGATGAGGGTGAGGCTACTGTGGAGGATTGGGGATCGAGAGTAGGGTTAGCACTTGCGCAGCGAAAAAAGGGCACGACGGTCAAAAAATTGCCGCTATTTCTTTCCTGAGTATACAAAAACTGGCACTCGGGAATATATTTCACTCCGTTTAGACCCGTTGATATCCTATTTATATGTGCATGAGTGCTAGCTCCCGTCTGCATGTGCCGAGTGAATATAAAACACTCGCTAAAGCTCTGTCTCCCTAATGGTAGATTTAAGTCCCGAATGTCCAATTAAACATTGGAAATTTCCCAAGTGTTTCCTACCAGACACTCGGTATAAATATAAGCACTCGGGAAATATGCGGTTTCTAGTAGTGGGTCCTAGGTAGACGGGATCTTAAAATTATTTTTGACTAGTCCTTTTTCATAAATACTTAAGCCTTTATCTGAATCCCAAGGCGCACTTTTCCAAAAATATCGCTACTAAACCAATCCGCGATATTCCTTGCTTTTGTTGACCTCATCTTGTGTGCGTGCGGTATTATCGAAGGATATTTTAGCGACGGATAATCCAAATCATGTCTAACTTTGTAAGCATAATTTGGTCACAATATTAACCCTAGCCTACCATACACACAAGACATGATAATGAGACATCGAATAAAAGAGATTGTTAATGACATATTGGACTATACATGTCCCTACAATTGAATGGCACACTGTAATTACTTAACCTCTTTTCATATCATTAACTCAAGACGAAGAGGGCAAATATTGCAACAGTTATATATGCCATTAGTTTTCTCAATAAACTTACGTTGTCAAAAAGAAATATGTACGGAAACACTTGTTGATATGGCAGCTTTTCACCCAGGAATATCTTAATTGGCCTCATCATTAAAGACGTTCTTTTCTCTTTTTGACAAACCAATTTATGAAGACGTTTGTTGACATGTAAACTAAGGGGAGAGAGAGAGAGAGGAGGGGAAATGTACCACCAACGACGAATGGGAGATTCGGACATGGCTTCTCATTCGATTTTTCTGGTATGATTAGTGAAGTACATTAATCAGTACGACAACCATGCACCAAATGAGGCATATTAACGCGTCACGAGGTACACGTCAACTACCTTATCAGTGGTGGACCCACAATCAAAATTTAGATGTGCTAATGGGATATAGTCATCAGTCTACTGAATACTGAGTTGCTGGCCTACGAAAATCTGTCGCACGGCTAGTCAGGGAAAATTATTTCATTTTGCATTTTTTGCAGGGTAACGAAAGAGGCGAGATGGTCGAAATTTCGGCATTTCGGTAAAAATTTTGGTCAAATGGTTCAAACCAAATTTGAATTTTAAACTTTATACCTAACGTTAAAAGATACGTAAAGTACTTTAAAGCATGTAGTACCCTGGTGTGGTGGAACGAGACTTTCTCCTCAAGCGGCAAGTCTTTGGGTTCAATACGCGTACGGTGCAAAGTTTTTTTTCCCTTTGTTTAGGAATTGTATGGCACCCATATGTCAGTGCAAGAAAATAACAAAAAAGTCCGTAGAAGATGGGGATTCGCTCCCTAGACCTCACATACAAAAAAAGGGAACAATGGGAATGATAGGACTGTACCACGAAAGAGAGAATTAGCAATAATTACAGGCAGTAGGGACCAATTAATTGTTTAGTATTATAGGTTCTGCAACTTGCAAAAGACCTTCTGCAATTTGCAAAAGACCGAATAAGGGTAATAAGTGGTTGTCTCTGGTGGACCGCTGACACTGGGGCCCCAGGCCGACGATGTCTTTCGATATGGGTGAGGTTGCAAAGTGCTAACAGTGAGGCTCACTGGTAGAGTCGAGTAATTCCAGCATGGGTGTACGTATCAGTGGTATCATGTTCTACACCTACCTTGTTTCAGAGATGGTATGGTCTCCAATGTGTAGCTTTAATCTTTAATCTGTGTAATATTATTAATGCTAGGTTATGAGCTATAATATTATGAAAAAGGTATTTTTACAATTATATCAATATTTTTTTTTGAAATTTGGCTACGAGCTCTAGCATTAACTTAAGAGGAAAGGTAGGCATCAGGATTTGAGTCCCAAGTAACTAGTGCTTTCGATGATACCCTTCACTAACTGAGCAGTACTCGGCTCCTTTATATCACTGTTTCATGTGACCAATCTAGATGGCAATTACATGCGTCAAAACTATGGAACTTTGTAAGCATACCGTAATGATATGCATATAAAAAAGAGATACAATTTTTATCACTAGATACTCATATACTCCGTATATTATAGATGGGGGACTCCCTGGCCGGAGAGGCATGCCACGTCATTTTTTTTTGTGAGAAAACATCTGCGTTTTGCGAAATCACGTAGAGGTCATCTGTTCTCGTAAACAGGTCCCTGCTTCTCGCAAACAGGTGCCTACCAGATTTTTTTTCCGAAAAACACCCTCCACTTCACCGATAGCAACCCGCGGTTTCTAAAATTATGTATAGGTTCTTGTTTAGTTACGTCGTACAGATCCTTGCAGGTCCTTGGTTTTTTGCGAAAAAGCCCTTTGGTTTTTCCGATATTACGCATATGTCCTCGATTTTTTTAAGAAACGTCAAACGAATTATCATCTCTTTTACTTTGGTCCATACGGTGACTAGCGTAGTGTGACGCCGCGCTTACGTAGCTAGTATATTAGTAAAGGCTATAAATTGATAACTAATCTCGCGCTCTATCCATATCTCACCAGTCACCTTACACCTACCTCAACGGCAAGTCTGCCCGTTGACGTTTTCCAACCATCCGATGGATCGATTGCTACTTGTCACGCCAACCACACATACATGTCTACGTTCATCTTTAATTTTTCTCAAAGGCAAGCATTCTATGGGATTCGATCTTTGTCGTGATGCTTGTGTTTACACTTTGATCTTCCAACACAAACTTTTCACGGATCGATCGATGGTCCCAATTCGTCATCAATTTTTTAATTAATTGAATTAACCACTCTTTTTCTGCAGTTTTAAGAATTAGATCGATCTTACTTCATTTTTGAAGTTGTTCTAGTTAAGTCTCATCAGATGTATAATTGTTGTTAAATTCGTATATTAATTAAATGTTTTTTATGTCACCATGCATGATTCATCTCTAGATAATTTGGTGCAAAAGCAAATAATATACCTATCTATCTATTTAATTATCACTATACTAATTAGCCACTCTGAGGATCGCTAATCGGAGAAAAAGAAACATATTTGGCATCTATTGTGTGACATCAAAATTTTTATTTTCAAAAACGAATAAAAATTTCTGAATTTTTCCATAATTTTAGCAGATTTTTTAATTTTCCTTATTTACTAAATATTTTTCTAACTTTCAGCACAAAATTTTTTTTTTGAAAAACAAAAATAAACTCATTTTGAAAATTTTTATTTAAAGTTAAAAATACCCTATTTTACTTAAATGGTATTTCCCTAATTTAAAATTATCTTTAGAATTTAAAACTACTTACTATGTTAAAATAAAACTAAAAATACTTTATTTGGAATCCTTGTTTTGTTCAGAATTTTTGGAGTTTGTTTGGTATTTTTATGGAGCAAAATGAATATTCTACAATTATTAAAATCAAAGTATCTATTTTTCTTGATTTTTTGGATATTATTTATTTCAAAATTTGGAAACCTTATCCTAACCTGCAACCTGTTTTTGGCCGAGCCTGTCTGTCAATGACCCAACCTTCGTTCGCGCCCGCAATCGCATCGATCCGCTGCCGTAATCTCCACTACATCGTGGCCGCCGGTCAACCGCCACTACGCAAACTTTGGCGTCCTCCCTCACCCTCTCCTAGCTATAAATAGCCCTAAAATTTTCATAATAGCACCCGCACACAATCCTCTCCAAAATCTTGTCTCAATTTTTGGCCGAAACCCTCCGGAGCTCCCTGGACGAGCCTTTCTTCCCCAACTCCAGTGAATACCTCAGTGAGTTCTTGGCCCCTCGCCTGTTCACAAATGGCCTTCAAATTTTTCTGTAGCATCCGTACGCTGTCCTCTATGATGTGTTCTCATGGTTTTGACTGAAGTCGTCTAGAGCATTGCCACCCATGCTTTCCTCCTCAACTCCGTTGAGAACTCCGTCGAGCTCGATCTCTTCATTCGATAAGTGTTTTTGAAAACCCCTTTAACCACATGATCCTCTCCGTAGTCCCCACTTTTTTTATTCAAATGGATATTATATTTCCTCAACGAGTCGCTGCCACCGATGTCATCTTCTCCATCCGATCAAGCGTCGGCGCTGCTCGGCCTCCGGCCACCCCATCGCTTCCCTATCCCTCATCCGTTGTTTTGGTATTTCTTTTCATTCAATTCAAACCCTCAAGTCGATGATGAGCCGCCCCCTGTCGTCATTGTTGAAAAATTAATAATAATTCTCGAGGGAATATTTTGACGCATATTCTCTCTCTCTATTTATTTTCATCACTTCATATGAAGTCCAACTTCCGGAAGCTCATTCTCCTTCGTTCCAACTCTGTTTAACTCCATTCTTTTTTTATAAATCATATAACATAGTAATTTTTCATATTCTGTAAAATTTTCTAATTATTGATTTTATTTGAATTTTTTTGTTTGGTCGTATTTTCTCGTTTATGCTTTAATGCTTCATACAGTCCAAAGTTTTCATTTATAATATAACTATGATTCATGCTACTTAAGATTTTTAGTTTAGGAACTGCATCTATTGGTAAATTATTTATTATTTTGTTATCCTATTTAATTAGCATCTAACGGCTCATAGTGTTATCCTTGATAACTCGATTTGCATTCATACCAATTAGATTTCTAACCCAACAATATCTTTAACCTAAGTTTTAAATCATTCATATGATTAAATTATCTATTTAAAATTATGCAAATGTCTATAATATTAATAGCCCATGCGAATGCACGTGTAGTAAAAAAAATTGTTACAGTACCTTAGCTACTAGTAACTTGTACGTACAAACACTTTGACTTTCTTAGCTTGTGGTTAATATGTCAATCGACAATTGTCAATGGCACGTCCGAAGCTAACCCACTCGCTAGTGACCAGTGAGTGAACACCCAAATAGATATCAAACCCACTAGCTAGTGACCAGTGAGTGGACACCCAACTACAAACGGTTCTTTTAAGTTTAAAGTTGATTTATGCTTATACGGACTATAATATCTAGTTTTTAAACGATACGTCTTTTTAAAGCAGAGTTAATAGAAAAACTATAGTAAAAATATATTGAGTTCAGTTATAGCAGCCAAAATCGTATACAACTATTTCCCTCTACGTACTGCCTCTCGCGAACAGTCAGAATTCAAATATTTAAGTCATAAGTTATGAGCCTAAAAGAACCCACCTGATCTCTTTGTATAAATATATAGCCTTTAAAATCATTTTGACTAAGTTCTGCATCCTAGCGTAGCTTGCAAACAATCATATTAAATGCTATAAATAGCCTTGTAAAATCATTTTGACTAAGCTTTGCGATCTTGAATAGCTAGGCCTACTTTTTTTTTTGTTAAATTGAAGAAAGCTGAAGGACCTTTTAAGCTCTACAAGCCTCCCTGCTTCACAGCATTATGGTTGTGGTCACATCTACCTTTTCGTACACGATGCCATCATCATTTTTCTTGCACCTCTTACACACAACAAAAAGCTCACATCAGTATAGCTTTGTGTTCCCCATATGCCACTTCTAAAGATTTTCATTCCTCCTTAAGGCATGGAGACCGTGGCTTCGGTTGTCGGCTTCGTGTCATCACTTCACCCACTTTCCTTAAATAGCCAGCATTAACTCTGCGAAAGCTTAGAGACGTACTTAACAATCTTTTTGTATTTTTTTGTAATGCATATTCTTGCATTATATATACCTCAGTAATATATCAACCTATGAAATATACGTTTTTTGTCATAAAAATATACAAAAATCATTGTACGTAATGGGCTACATATTACAACTCAAAATCATAAGCGTAATTAAGTATACAGGAATGCAATCTCTTTTATGTCAGCGTGAGCTAGCCATTCACGTCAGCAACACCATAGTACGTAAAGCTTAAGAGAACGTTTCGTGAGAACTTTTTTGATAGGTACGTTTCCTGGTTGCTACTCCATTTCAGCCCTTGAGGCTGTCGTCGCCTCTCTCCACAATGGAAACCAACATGTCTTTCTTTCTATCCATCTGAGCGAAGCATTAGGTCATGTGCAATTGTACGGATATTATAACTAGAGATAGTTTGTTCAGTATCATCGCAAAGAGTGACGACTTAAAGAATACCATCGCGAAGAAGAGGTGTTGCGAAATCCTATCGCAAAGGGCGAAAATCTACAAAATGCCATTGCCACGACTTTTTCCATCCGTGCTAGAGTGAATTGACCATTTTGCCCCATTCCTCCTTCTTTTTTTATTTTCCTTTTGTAATATCTGGTCCATATGTCATTCTCCCCTCCAAGAGCTTGGGCTCATGGAAGGCGGCATTCAGATGCTACTGAACTTAGGTGTAGGGTTTAATTAAGATGTACATGCTATGCAACCTTATGTCCTTATGATCTTAACAAGGAGTCATTTTTAAAGTTGCAACTTGCAAAGGTGTAGATTAGGCATAGAACTGTTAGTAGTAATTGTTCTGGAGCAAGGAATGAATGTCTGGATGGTATCAACATGTGCACTTCATACTTATTAGTATAATCCATAATTTAGCTATGAAGAATGCTGAAATCGCAATAAACAATAGAGGATAAGTAAGTTTGCCCCTGCAAAATCAGGCAATTGTATGGTGATGGGTTTGACTTAGTTTGCACCGATTTGACTAAGAATACAAAGCTACAAATTAATCTTTAGCCTAGAACATGGCGGAGCGACGAGAACACTGGCGACGTATGCTTCGAAGACATCTGCAATCACTGCCAGGAATTTTTCAAGTTTTGTTTACGTCACATCGTGTTCTAGCATCGAAGCAACCCATCCTCTAAGTTAATTTGATTTTCGTATAGCCAATCACCCAAAATCGAAGTGTTCTTAAAACCGACAGAATTCACTCCTCGCCATCGATTCGTCATCTCCAGTGAGCCAAACTTTGATTCCTCTTATGTCAAACATCCTCTACACCCCCTCTATTTTCCCTCAAATCAATTTGGGTAATGCATCACCGTGAAACCACAGCACCGACGCCCTACCCTTCACCTCTGTCAGCCACTGTCGCTAGCCATCTCCGTCCATCCTCCGGTCGAGCCGACTGCATGAGAGCACTCTACGAGGTCACGTCGTGCCCATGCGCACGCCGCCCTCCACCGGTCATCGCTGGAGCACCGCCGCCACTGCTGCCCGAGCCTGGCTGTAGCCCTGACTACCATTCATGCCGTTACCGTGCACCGACGCCTGCACCACCACCTCCTATGGCCTCCCCGTGTCTGCAGCAACCTATTTTGCCGGTCGCCCGTATCGCCCACCTCTACCCTCATCAGCACCACCGCCCTCCATAGCCACCGCCGCCTGCCCTTTGTTCCCCTATGTTCTCTACTCTCTCTCCGGAATGTCCAAGGGCAAAAATGTCATTTCTAAATTTTTTTTCTCACCTAAATGGCGGTTAACAAAGCAAATGGATAGAAAAGCTAACGGCGATGGTATTCTCGAGAGTTTTTGTGTTTATGATAGCATTTGAAAGCTTGATCTCTTTGCAATAGTATTTTCCATCTAATTAATGAACCATTGTGATGGTAGCACTATAAACTATAGCTTGTACGATGCACGCGCAAATCAAAGAAAATGTTCATGGAACCAGCTTCATTTATTTCACGTTCAACCTGATTGCTGCTTTGTATCATTCCAACAACCAAGGGGTTCCTTTTCTCTCAAACAAAAGCAAGAGCTTGTACAAAATTCAGTCCTTTGTGGCGATCCCTCGTTATCTTTTTATTCATAATGGAAAATCATATACACGTATCTACCTGTCTGTCTATCTATCTGTCCTGTCCTATCTATCTATCTGTCTATCTATCTGTCTGTCTGTCTGTCTGTCTGTCTGATGGAACATCAGGATGCAAGTGTGAATCAATCAAATTAATAAAGCCTCTTCGCTACGATGCGAATGTTATGTAATTAGGTAGCAAGTTCACAAACTCTGAAGAAAAACGGTGATCGATCAAGCAGCTAGCACGTCCACCAGAGGGTCCTTTTGCGTTGTTTGGACTTAGTTGACTTCTGTTAAGTGGTGCCAATTAACCTGTCCCATGGCAAGTCGTTTTAGAGAAAATAATGGCTAACCTAAAGACATCATGGGAGTGGTACATTGCCGAAATTGAAACTTAATATAGACGATGTCCACCAAACTAGAAACACGCGTGTGCTAACTATCCAGGATTGAGAGATATGATAAGAAAATTACAATTTAGGAATGTACTGGTGAAACCGATCGATGCGATTTTCTCAGTTCTTAATGCATCAGTACTTCGTTGTTTATTAGTGCACCACCGGCTTTCCTTTCGTCTTTTCGATCTGTTGGAAATATCCTCTAGAGGTAATCATAAAGATGATTATATTTTATTATATTCATAATTTATTAAATAATATGTTATCTTATTCCTCAAATAATATCATTAATATTTATTAGCAAGTATGTTACTTAAATATGAAACTCTGTATTTCTGCGATGATTATTCATAAACGATCTCTAGTCGGAAACATATGAGGACATATATGACTAGGCAAAATTGGTTACAGGATACTAAAGTTTTGTGGCATTTATTTTAGAGCATTGAAAATTTATGTCTTTCTTGTTGGACACTTTACCCATTAAAATAATATTACCGACTAAGAGAGGACAAAAAAGGTAGATAAAAGTCTATTTTACCTTTGTCAGTTGGTCCCCACCAGTCAGTATGTTCATCTCATTGCCCCGCTCGATTGGGCTGAAAAGTTATGGCTTATGACTGAAATTGCACTGTAGCGGCTGAAATTACAATGTAGCTGAAGGTGGCTCATTTAGCGTAATTAAATTTAAAAATTTTAAAAATAGAAAAAATATGCTAGCTCATCACGGACAACACAAATGAATATGAAAAAAAAAACCGACAAAAAAGCTCAAAAAAGCCAAAAGTTCAGAAAAAACGAAATTTATGAATAGTAAAAAATATACCAGAAGCTGAAGCCAAAACGAGCGGGGCTAGTTTTCCTTACTAGTCCCACTATCATATAGCCATTGCGTAGGCATCCCTTCCTTTCCTTTTCTTTTGCTCCTGCTTATCTCTCCTACGTGTAGCTAACGCCACAACTACTACACTCGCCTATAGGCCAGCTCCTCCTATGTCGTCCGTCCTCTTCTGTCTTAATTCCAACCTTCCTCTCCTCTGCTCTCTCTCCCTCTCTGCATCGCCACCTAGAGCTGCTGCCACCTAGCGCTAGCCTCACTCATGGCTAGATATGAGAGACGGGCTATGTTTTTCTATACCAGCTTGAGGCCCAATTGGCCCGGCACGGCCCAAGCACGACACAGGCACGCCAAGTGGCGGGCCGTGCCGGCACACTACGAATGGTGGGCTGGGCCGAGCCTAGAAAGATGGCTCATCAGACGGCACAGCATGGCCCGACGAATCATGCCGTGTTCGGGCCGGCCCGGCACGGGAGCACGGCGGGCACGCCCGTACCGACGGTCGCCTTGGTCTCACCTCCTGCCTCTCATCGCCATCCCATGGACACTATTCTCATAGTCATCCCCACAACTACAAGCCATCACAAAGCAGAGAGAGGGAGTAGAGGTGAAGGACTAGAGTATACCAAGCCGGACGAGTGGGCAGCCGGAGCCGAGGGTGGCAGCTGGAAGCTTGTCCCGCTCCACATCTCCGCACCGCCAATGAGCGCATCGACGAAGGGGTGGGGTCGCGGCGCTACCTCCGTTGGCGCCGGCGCGGCACCTTCGCCTGCTCTGCAGCCGGAGACTCCACGGGCGGACAGAGCCATCTCGCCTCAGCCTCGCCACTTCGCACCTCCCGCCGCCTCGCCGGCTCCCGTGCGTCCGCCTCGGCCTCATCACCTCACCATGGGGTGCTGCTTGTACATCGCCAGCATGCGCGCGCGGTACGTGGGGAGGTGGATCTGCGGCCTCTGTGGGGATGCCATCAATGAGGAGCTCGGCCGCGCCTCCCCACCCATCTTACCTACAAAGGTGCTCGACCGCCACGCCTGCGTCTGCAGCGTCGGCCCCCGCGCTTCGGCCCCGCCGTTGTCGACCGAGAGCATCGACGACCTCGTGGATCTAGTCATATGGATCGGGGGAGAATGGGGGAGGCTGGGAGGGGATAAGGCCGAAAGTCCAGTGCTCGGCTGAAGAAAAGAGGAAAAGGGATGAAGAAAAAAAGAAAGAGAAGAGGAGAAGAAAAGGAGAAAAGAAAAGAAAGGAAAAAATATAAGGGAGGAAAGAAATTAAGAACACGTCTAATAAAAATTGTTCTTCGTAGTTATTTAACTCTAAGCATTCCGTTGCTGGTCAAATATGTACAGGTGACTTCCTTTTTCTTTCCAGATGAATTTGTTTTGCAGCGCTAGTTGTGTCATCTTGTCACATTCAGATGTCATTCAAATAGCTAATGCATGCATCTCTTTTGCTGGCCATGGTAGATTGGTAGTATCATCTCACACACTCAGGGACTAGAGTCCTGAGCTACTTGGGCTTTTTGAGTCATTAGTTCATTACACATATGTAGACACAAGGTGCTTGACCAAGTGGCGCTATCTTTGTTCCTACGTGCAACTATTGCTAATTGCATTGTTCTTTCACTCTTTTGGTTTGAGGTTTAATAGATATAATAGCAGTTCCAAACTTCAGGACCTTCCTAACATCAAGGAAAGGCACACTTGCCATTTCCACACTCTCACCCATAGACTCTTAGTATCTATACAAATATATAACATACAATACACGGTCCCATTCCATATGTGCCTACATTTAGCAAGAACACATGTACGCCACAAGACTAGTATATTGTACGCATGTTGTTACTTTTCTCCCAAAATATTTACATGCCTATGTTTTTACACAACTAATTCAATTTTAATTAGTTTTTAACAACAATGGGTACGAAAAAAATGAAGATGGCGACCACCGCCACCATTATCGCCGTCGCCTTCATCGCGTATAGTTACTTTAGGCTAGGCTTAGGCTGGCACGGTACGAACGCTGGCATAGCGGGTTTTAGGCCGTGTCTGGGCCTAGCCGGAGGCTAGGCGGGCTGGCACAGCACGACACGGTGGGGTGACCGGGCCTAGCCGGCACCGCACAACGCGGCCCGAAGCACGATGGACCTAGGCCGTGCCGGCACGGCACGGTCCAATGCCCACCTCTACTCATGGCCACGCGAGGGAGACTAGGCCGTTGTGGCCATGGGCAATGTTGGCGCCAGGGAGGTGGCGAAGATGGTAATGAAGGGAAGAGGGGGAGAGAAGAAAGGGTATGGAGGAGAAGATCAAAGAAGTCATTTTAGTCATTTCTAGTATCAAAGATAATAATTAAGAGTAATCTAGTCATTTTTAGTATCTCCTTAATTTATATATTAAAAAAATGTCTTATGAATTTAGACAAAAAAAAGTGCTACTAACAAATCACGGAATTAAACTCCTGACTATAACATTGCGAGCAAAGCAAGCATAAACAAACCGCTTTAGCCTAGCTAATTTGGGGCATGGGGATTTTTCGAGGAAATTTGATGTTGGCTGGGTTCGTTTTAGGGTCTATTTGATATGGCTGTACCTTATGATTTTTTGTTAAAATTTTTGAATTTTAGCTACTTGCGACAGAAATTACGAAGAGAGAGATATTTGCTTGTGATTTTGGTTGATACAGATTTTGGGCTTTTAACGTGTACTCTAATTAACTTGTAGAACTCGTCTCGAAAAAATACTCCATTTGAAAGTTAGATACTATAGCAAAAGCTAACAGCTATTTTTAGAAGCCGTTAAAGAACAAGCTCTTAGTTTATTTGTGGCTTATGTTTGTACTGTCTACAGTTACTAGCTTTTAAACGGTGTGTTTTTTCAATGCGAGGTTAATAGAAAAATTATAGTAAAAAGTATATTGAGTTTAGATGTACCAGCCAAAATCGCATACGACTATTTCTCTCTACGTACTGTCTATCACGAACAATCAGAATTTAAACATTTAAACTATAAATTCATAAATCATTAACCTAAAAATCCAACCGTTGTCCTGTCCTTCGGCTGGTGTACTGTGAAGCTAGCTAGCTTCGAAAGACATGCAAACAAACTCGTTTTCTACCATACACCAAGCTGCGGCGACAAATCACACACGTTCTGGCTAGTTTTTGCCGACGGCTGTCCATCTATCTACACATGTCACGAACCTCAAAATCAATCCATTGTCCATCTATCTATCCATCCATCTAGCTGTACTTTTGGATCCAACAAGCTAGCATGTTCCTCCTCCTTCAAATACAAAAAAAAAAGGCACTAAGTTCCTCCTTATCTTCAATATAATGTCCCAAAAACAAGCAAACGAAATATTATAATTAATATGGTGATCAGCTCGATCCTACTAGCTTGAGGGACAGTAGATCATGTGTCGATTGTGTTCATGGCTAGCTTGTAAGGTGCACGCGCGAATCTACAGTTAATCTGATCGTTAGGTAGCACGCCCTTTCTGAAAAAGGTGTCGGGTGCGTTTTTTTATGTGGTATTAGCTTATGGTTTATAATTTTTGAATTATATCTGTTTATCGAGACAGTACATAGAGGAAACATATGTATGCTATTTTAGTTGGTATAGCTGAATTCAATATAATATCTACTATAATATACTTATAGACCACACCTTAAAAAATATACAATTTAAAAATTAGCTATTATAATAGAAAGTAATAGGTCAAAACTAAAACCAACCGAACCCAGCCATGTGTAGCGTAGAGCGTTTAGTTGCCCATGCATACGCGCGTTTGTCTCTATTTTTTAACAAGTTGTACTAACTCATGTTACATCAAGAGTTTAAGACAGACTCAAACTAAGGCTCAAAAGAGATTCAACGCTCAACCTAGCCTATTTGACATGGCATGAATCATAAAAGGATAGCTCAAGAGACTAATCTCAAATGCTAACATGACAAGTTTTACTTCAAATTGGGCAATTTTAATTAACTCATCATGGCAAAAGCTAGTCTACACATATGAAGTCATGATAAATCTAGCAATTAAGCATAAATCATGGCAAGATGTAAATCATCATAAGCATGTCATAACCGGATAATAATCAAGGCTCAATGTATTTATATTACAATGCGAAAGACAAGCAAAAATCCACTCCCCTCAACGGTGATGCGACTTTTAGTTCAAGTTGAGTTAAGTCAATATTACATTCCGAAGCTCCCAAATGAACCCCCCCTGAACCAAAGCAATAAAATCGAGAAGCTGGTAAAGAAAACAGGCAGTCCTTAAAGCATAGATAAGATATAGAGGATACTATGACTCGGACTGACTCTCATCTACCCCATATGACTCCAAGACTAATAGCCGATCAGTAAAACACACACTAGAGAGCAAACACGCACTGTCTGCAGAAGGTGGCCCGACCCTCGCTAGATCGCAAGAAGTGAGTGAGCTCAATCTAGTGAGATAAGAAAGCGACTAATAGAGCATCCACGAAGCATAAGATAAGAGCAAGAAGTCTAAGCACTCAAGAAGAGACACACTCTAACCTATGCTAGAAGGACTAAAACCCAATGCACCCAAAATGCGATGCAGCAAATGAGACGAAGCATAATCAATATAGTAAAGCGATGAAGCCCAAAGCTCCCCTCACAATAGTCCATAAGGACAAACCACCCCAAGCTCTCCCGCAGAATGAAAACCTCGTGCTATCCAAAGGCTTGGTGAAGATATCACCGGTGGTGGTCACTCTCCTGGCGAAGCACGATGTCACCCTTCTCTACATGGTCTCGAAGAAAATGATATCGATATCGATGTGCTTGGTCCGAGAGTCTGCACTGGGTTCTTAGCAATGCTAATCGCAGACGTGTTATCACAAAAGAGCGGAACACGATCGATAGCTAACCCAAAGTCCCGCAGTCGAGACCATCCAAAGCACTTGCTACACAGAATCGGTCTGCAACAACGCACTCGACCTCTGCGGTGGGCATGCAACACCGGATGCTTCCTCGAAGACCAAGAAACGAGAGAAGTGTCAATGAACCGACAGTGCGGTGCTCTTCCTATCTATCCCTGATGGCAAAGTGCGCATCCGAATAGGCTCTAAGGGATAGAGCGGGATGAGGAAGAGTACCGAATACCATAGTCAATGGTAGCTCGAAGGTACCGAAAATGCGCTCACCGCTTGGCGGTGAGATCGTGAGGAGAAGCTCAAACCGGGCACAAAGACACACGGAGAAGTGTATGTCCGGTCTCGAGGCGATGAGGTACAAGAGAGAGCCAATCATACTTGAACTCCTTTTGATCAATGGCTCGCTAGTCCTCATACGGGTCAAGTGTGACCGTAGAAGCCATAGGAGTTGACACCGGCTTTCCATCACTCATGTCAAATCGTCTCAGGAGGTCACGGGTGTACTTGCCTTGATGCAAGAAGGTACCTTCCAGTCTGCTTGATCGGAAGCCAAGGAAGAAAGTCAACTCACCCATCATGCTCATCTCAAACTCGGTGCTCATGACATCCGAGGCGTGAAACTAGAGCATGAGAAGAGCCGCAAAGATAATGTCATCGACATAAATTTGGCGACGAAGGTCATTAAGCCGCGAATGAACAAGGTCTTGTCAACTTTACCCATCTCAAAATCATGCCTCAATAGATAGGACTTAAGCCTCTCATACCAAGCTCTAGGGGCTTGCTTAAGTCCATACAACGCTTTGGAAAGCTTGAAGACATGACTAGGGTATTTGGGGTTCTCGAAACCTGGAGGCTGTCTGACATAGACTTCTTCCTCAATGAAGCCATTGAGAAAGGCGCTCTTGACGTCCATCTGGTAAAGTTTGAAACCCTTAGAAGCTGCAAAGGCAAGCAGAATTCTAATGGCCTCAAGTCTAGCAACAGGGCAAAGGTCTCCTCGAAATCCGGACCCTCAACACAGGAGTACCCCCTGCAACCAGTCTAGCCTTGTTTGAATGACTACCCCATCCTCGCTCTGCTTATTCTTGAACACCCACTTGGTTCCAATGATATTGTGACCTCGAGGGGGTTCAACAAGCGTCCAGACCTTGTTTCTTTCGAAACTCTCTAGCTCCTCATGCATGGCATTGACCCAAGACTTGTCAGATAAAGCATGACAAACGTCCTTGAGCTCAAAGGAAGCTACGAAGGCAGAGTGGAGACAGAAAAGTGACACGCCAGACTTGGAACGTGTGACTCGCTCAAATAGATCTCCAATCATCTGCTCAGAGGGATGAGATTTTTGGATATGTCTTGGAGGTCTGGATGAGATGAAGAAGTGGCCTCTACCTCGTTACTGACGGGTAGGAGCAGAGCCACTAGCTCCGAGAAAGCGAAGGTAGGGGCGATCGCCTCGAGGTGCGGTGGAAGAAGGCACCTCAAGGGGTGGAGAAGGGACTGGATCGGGTAGACAACCCTCATCTCCATCATCCTCATCATCCACAAAGATGGTCTCGGATTGCTCTAGTGAACCTGAGATATCGGGCCTAGTCCCCGGACTGGCCTCATCGAAAGTTACCTCACAGGTTTCTACCATTTTACTAGACTCGCAGTTCCAGACCCTATAGGCCCGCGAAGAAGTCGAATAGCCCAGAAAAAGTCCATCACAAGAACGTGACTCGAACTTATCTAGGTTCCGGACTTGAATAAAACACTTGCAACCAAACACACGAAAATGAGAAACACTGGGCTTTCGCCCGTATCTCAACTCATAAGAAGTGCGGTGCAAGTGTGCCCGAAGAAAAACTCGATTGGAAACATGGCACGCGGTGGCTATAGCCTCAGCCCAAAATTTCCGCGGTGTAGAGTACTCATCAAGCATCGTCCGGCCATTTCGACCAAGGTGCGGTTCTTCCTCTCCACAACGCCATTCTCATTGGGGACGTATGGAGAAGAGAACTGGTGCTCTACACCTGTCTCACCACAGAAACTCTCAAAGTAGGAATTCTTGAACTCCGTGCCATTGTCACTGCGGATCGCTCGTAAGGCACCCGGAAGCTCAGCGAAAGCCTCTTGAAAAGACCTCGAAAATGTGTAAACGTCTCATCCTTCGAGGCTAAGAAAACACCCAAGAGTACCTCGAATAGTCATCGACCACAACAAGAATGTACCACTTCCTCCTGCCGCGCTTTCGAGTGGTCCAACCGTATCCATATGGAGCATTGTCGGTGCATCGGTCATAATAATGTGTGGGAGGATGAGAAGCGGCAACCATCTTGCCGTCTTAGGCATGGGCGCAAACAAGATCTTTGACCATCTTGAGTTTGGGAGACCACGAATGAGATCGTGGCCGCTAACTCGGGTCAAATGGTCAAATCAATATGACCAAGTCTCCTATGCCGAAGGAAAGATCGCGGGACTCGAAGCAAGCAAACAACGGAGAGGATCACCAAGAGACTCGGAAAAATCAGCACGAAGATCCTCCCAAAGCGAGAAATCCATAAACGGACTACAGAAGAATCAAGAATTTTGCGTTGTTTTTCTTAAAACTTACCTCAAAGTCGTCATCGGTGTCGAGAAAGCGGAAAGCAAATTGTACTGCAGCTTACTAACCAAGGCAACATCTTTTAAAACAAATGAATCATTAATGCGCAATGTACCTTTGGCGATGACTCGCCCAGAAGAGGCGTCTCCGAAGGTGATCGTCTCATCACCTGGAGCACGGGCAAGGGAAGAAAACCAACGGGAATCTTCGGTCATGTGTCGTGAACACCCGGAGTCTACAAGCCAAACCTTTCCTTCCGCCCGTGAACCGAGTCAACAAGAGAGCAAAGTCTCGATCTTGGGATAAATCAACATAGATTTTGGCACCCAATCTTGAGTCACACGTCGAGCGTAAGAAGTAGTCACGACGGTGACCTCTAACTACCCCACGCCTCCGTCGCTCAAAGAAGCGAAGGTCTATGTGCGCACTGAAAGTGTTGTCGGGTCCGATCGCTACGGGAGAGCGAGTGGAGCACCCCGAAGACGGCGATCACGCCGCGGGTAGCTATCTCGATGGAAACGAGATCTACCCTCAGGATGGCGGAAGTCACGACCAGAGGGAGCATGAGGAAAACGAAAACTTCGGAAGAACCAAGTCCTCGATCGCCCAAAGCTACCAATGATAGCAAGCCTAGACCTCGTGTTGGTCTTAGGTGCACTCAAGGTGCAGGGCGACCACGAATACGCCTAAGAGCGCAACACGGTCTCTACGCGATCTTGGTGCGCTTGAAGCAATGGTCAAATAAATGCCCATCCTTCGGATGAAGGTGCAATGATACCGCCCGAGGGGCCGGTCGGAGGTGAAATCACCTTCTTGTCGAAATCCCTTGGACAAAGCCCGTGATTTAAATTGAACTTTCTTGTTCTTGGGCTTGACCTCAATCACACTGCGGACACGGTGCGAGCACGACGGTGGATGCTTCCTCACATCCTCACGGAGATCATATCCTAGACCTGTTTGAACTTGCAAATCTTTGATTGGTCTAGAATAAGATTGAGATTCTTCTTGCCTCCTACAAATTTCTCGAAAGTGTTCATAAGGTGCGACACTCCCGAAGAGAGGCACAAGAAGAGCGAGGAAGAGAAGAGACAGCAGGAGAGGTAAGGGGTAGAAGAAGAACCAACAGAGGAAAGATTGGCTTGTGCACGCACGGTAGACTCAGAAGGACAGTCCCTCGCTAGCCAATTGGTTCACGTCGCTGGCGTCTCTACCAAACCCTCATGCTTCTTCCCAGACACACAATGCAAGCGGATGGTTGCTTTTCTATAAGATCCTTAGTTAGCTTCACACATTTTCATCTAATGCAACCAATTGATTTTAGTTTGTTACAACAATTGCATGGTGAGCTAACGGGGTCCTTAGAAGCAAACTTGGCCAATTTGTTATTGTCATCAACTAATTCTTGAAACTGTTTGGAGACGACTTCAAGTTCGTGATAAGCTTGGGACAATTCACAAGAAGCAATAGGCTCAAGTAAGAAGGTTTGAAATTTGCAATTTTATGATCCGCCTGTTTAGTTTCATATTCAAGTTATCACAATTTACACAAGACTCGGGCAGATCCGTAGCATGGCATAAGGTCCTCTAGCATTAAAGTCCTTATCCTCACATGAGGTGGGAGCAATAGTCTCATCGGTGGTAAGTAGGGTGTGACCATCCTACTCAATTCTAAATCGCAAGTAGACTAACATTCTCCACCTTAATTGCATCAAGCTCGGAGGATGACTATCATGTGAGGTCCTTAGCTTCTCCATATCACCGATCAAAGCACGGCATGTATCACGATCGTCACGGAGAGGCGAGATATAAGTGAAGTAAGCTCCGTGACAATCTCTACTTCCTTCTCCAACTCGCTACATCTAGTCTTAGCTCTAGCATGAAAACCTCATAACTTAAGAAAGGCTTCATTAAGTTGGTCATAAGAGGGACATACCTCATCGGAGTCGGAATAGAGATCGCTGTCGCTCAGTTCGCCCTCAAGGGCCATGAAGCACATCCCGGAGAAGTCGCTGTCGCCCTTGGGGTCTTGGTCACCGGTCCCGTCGTCGTCGCTCCATCCCTCCACCTCGGTGAGGTCGAGGTCGTCAGCGGCGAGAACGCGGTGGAAGAGCTTATTGGCCTTACCAAGGTCGCGGAACTTCTTCTTTCCCGGGGCCGGTGCTGAGGGCTTCGAGTTGCGGTTCTTGTCGATGTAGTCGTTCTTACCCGAACCGCCGAAGTCACCTTTACCCTTCCTAAGCTTGGGACAGTTTGCTCGGATGTGGTTGGGGCCACCATACTCGAAACAAATCACGGGTCCTCTTTTCCTTCCGTCCCTCCTCCCTTTGTAAGCATGGGAGAATCTCCGTGCGAGGAGGGCTAGCTGCTCATCCGCAAGCTGCTCTATCTGATCATCGGTTATGTCACAGAGAGCAGCGAGGGAGAATCCGCAAGATGGCTCAGAAGAAGTGGATCCAGAAGCGGGATCGGTGACTAGTGCCATCGACTGAGACTTCGACCGACGAGAGACTATGTCAATCTCGTGAGTCTTGAGGCGCGAGTAAAGCGCATCAAGAGTCAAGGTCGAGAGGTCCGTGGTGTCCTTGATGGTAGTCACCTTCATCTCCTTAATCTACATATTAAAAAAATATGTCTTATAAATTTAGACAAAAAAAGTGCTACTAACAAATCATGGAATTAAATTCCCGACTATAACATTGCGAGCAAAGCAAGCATAAACAAACCACTTTAGCCTAGCTAATTTGGGGCATGGGGATTTTTCGAGGAAATTTGATGTTGGCTGGGTTTGTTTTAGGGTCTGTTTGATATAGCTGTAGTTTATGATTTTTGATTAAAATTTTTAAATTTTATCTGTTTGTGACAGAAATTACGGAGAGATATTTGCTTGTGATTTTGGTTGATACATATTTTAGGCTTTTAACGTGTACTTCAATTAACTTGTAGACCCCGTCTCGAGAAAATACTTCATTTGAAAGTTAGGTACTATAGCAAAAGCTAACAGCCGTTTTTAGAAGCCGTTAAAGAACAAACCCTTAGTTTATTTGTGGCTTATGTTTGTACTGTTTACAGTAACTAGCTTTTAAACGGTACGTTTTTTCAAGGCAGTGTTAATAGAAAAATTATAGTAAAAAGTATATTAAGTTTAGCTGTACCGACCAAAATCACATGCGACTATTTCTCTCTATGTACTATCTATCACGAACTGTCAGAATTTAAACATTTAAACTATAAATTCATAAATCATTAACCTAAAAATCCAACCGTTGTCCTGTCCTTCGGCTGGTGTACTGTGTAGCTAGCTAGCTTCGAAAGACATGCAAACAAACTCGTTTTCTACCATACATCAAGCTGCGGCGACAAATCACACACGTTCTGGCTAGTTTTTGCCGACGGCTGTCCATCTATCTATACATGTCACGAACCTCAAAATCAATCCATTGTCCATCTATCTATCCATCCATCCATCCATCTAGCTGTACTTTTGGATCCAACAAGCTAGCATGTTCCTCCTCCTTCAAATACAAAAAAAAAAGGCACTAAGTTCCTCCTTATCTTCAATATAATGTCCCAAAAACAAGCAAACGAAATATTATAATATGGTGATCAGCTCGACCTACTAGCTTGAGGGACAGTAGATCATGTGTCGATTGTGTTCATGGCTAGCTTGTAAGGTGCACGCGCGAATCTACAGTTAATCTGATCGTTAGGTAGCACGCCCTTTCTGAAAAAGGTGTCGGGTGCGTTTTTTTATGTGGTATTAGCTTATGGTTTATAATTTTTGAATTATATCTGTTTATCAGACAGTACATAGAGGGAAACATATGTATGCTATTTTAGTTGGTATAGCTGAATTCAATATAATATCTACTATAATATACTTATAGACCACACCTTAAAAAATATACAATTTAAAAATTAGCTATTATAATAGAAAGTAATAGGTCAAAACTAAAACCAACCGAACCCAGCCATGTGTAGCGTAGAGCGTTTAGTTGCCCATGCATACGCGCGTATTGGTTCACATAAGAGGCTATGAACATTTTTTGGAAGCAAAATAAAGATTACAAAATGAAAGCCCGGTTCGAACAACCCCACTTATTCACATACACCATGGGGCCCAACGGACAAAGTGCTGATTAGAGGCCATCGATATGGGCTGAGAAAGGCGTTCTGCTCTAGGTTTTTCCTATATGTTGGGCCGTTATGGTCTTGGACAGCTAGACCAAGCAAGTAGGCAAGGACTAATAGGCTGGGCTCGAATTTGTTCAGGTGTAAATGATGGCTTGTTTGAGAGCAGTACAGCCCAGAACGAGAAGAAACGAAAGCAAGAACTCGGGCAAAGGCGTAAAGCCCATTTGGCCCTTTTACAAGAATTATGGGCTGGACATAAAAAAAGCTGAATTCATCCAGAGCGGACCTAAAGGAATTTTGGACCTAAAAAAGCCCATTTAAATTCATCTGGCCGGATTTCCGTTCATGGCCGACCGCGCAAGATGCGTGGCGTGCTGCGCATGCGCGCGAGCCGGGGGCCCTTCCTGGTGCTGGCGCGGTGGTCGGCGTCACCAGGTAAGAATGAAAATGCATGAAGGAAAAAATACACTGTTCTCTCCGTAATCATCAAACTGGCTACATACATTAGCTGCAAAAATAGGAGCATTTCTAGTCATCTTTTTTGCTTAGCACAAGAGTCCCTCTCGCACAGCACACCACAGATAGTGATACGGGGTCGCCCGATATTCTCGACGTAGGATGGATACTCACGGGAATCTTGATGAATCGTAATGATCCTCCAATGCTAATGCAAGGGACGAACACTCTTTAATCCGCCAAAACACACTCGTATTGATTTCGCCGACCACCAAGCGAAGATCTATCGTGCACCCAATTCCCAACGGAAAGGCTAAACGATCTTGATTGAAGAAAATCACTCCTAATTCCCTATGGAACTTCAGTACCAATACTAACTCGAACAAACTTTAGTAGATTCATTATTCTCAAACTTGGTCTGCCTTACAATAGGGGGGCTAACCCTTAATATATAGGTCCCTCTCCACCTCATGGCTGGCCAAGAGGTCCTAAACCAACTCCAACTCATCCCTACATGTTTTTGGAAACAAACTCACACAAAAGGAAAAATCTAAAATTAAGCCGTCACAATGTTTCGGTCATAACTTTTAATCCGTGACGAATTTGAAGGTGAGGCTGGATCCATTGCGTAGCCCTTAAAATTATCTTTCCAACGAGTACAAGAACACATGAATCGGACTCCGTTTGTGAAAGTTGTGTCATTTTTAGTAACTGCCTGTCAGGCTGTCCCGAACCGAATACGAATTAAATTCTGAGTTGAATCCGAGTTTGAATTGGATTGAGCACGTGGGAGATCCGAATTTGGCTTGAAAATCTTATCCAAAACTTGTAGTTTAAGTACTTGTGCTCCTCCCTTTTGCTCTCCCAAGTCTTCACATGAATCATACCTGACAATATTTAATGCGGCTCAATACTTCTTTCCAATTAAATAATGTATTCGCCTGAAAAGTGCTAAGCATGTGCGTATCCGCATCATCCTCCCCTTCTTCAAGAAAAGCCGTCCTTGGCTTTTGGTAGCCTGAAATTGTACTAAGCAAAGAATACAACGTATATGCATGGTATATATATTTGTCATCAACACTTCTTTTGCTTAGCATATCAAGAACATATGAAGGCATAGTAGATAAAAAGAACAACACATATGCATGGTATATGTATGAATCAATTATCGTGTTATTTTCGTTGTTCCACACAAACAAATTAATATAACGGCAACAATAAGATGTATACATTGCAACATTGTCTTTCATATCATTCTCCCTCCCATGAGAAAAAGTCGTCCACGACTTTGCTAGGCACATGGACAAGTCATTAATGGGCCAAACCAAATTATGTTGTTCAAATATAGGGGAGAAAATTTTTAGTTCCTTCCATGCTTCAACTGTGCCACTCTGATTATTTGCACATGATTGTACATTAAAGGATGAATAAGTAGGCTTAAGAAATCTTTTGAAACATGCAGCACTATTGTTGAAACTCATCTTATTGTGATCATGATATGGCACAAAAGATTGTTTATCCAAAATATGCAATTTCAATTCAACAAGCTTATCACATGTAATGCATATTCGGTAAACATAAAACTTATCATCTATATCATAATTTCCAATCAAATTGAACTTATATGTATATGCATAGGCACTAACTAGTGATTTTAAACATGAAATTTCAGCAACATTCTCAATCACACTAGATAGTTCTTTAGGATCATCAAACATGATATAATATAAAGAATCATCAGGAGATATTCTCGTAAGAACTTCTTTATGAGTAATCAATTCCACATTATGTAAATTGAGCAAAGAAATTTCAGAACATGGAATTTTCATTCGTATATATGAGTTCTCACAAGTAATCACCGTTTCACAATTAATTTCAGCACCAATATTGTTACCTTTATTGTTCTCCTCAGTTGATGTCGGTGTTGTAGGTATTAAATCATCATGATGTAACAACGGATCAGCAAGTACTTCATCTTTAACCGTGATTATCTCCTCATCGTTTATCTCCAATGGTGCCAGTTGTTGAACATTTGACTCCTCTTCTTTAATATCAACCTGCACAATGTGAGAAACAGCACTAGAAGTAGATATTAATGTGTTAGTTTCAAAATCAACCTCACTTTGTCCATCTTCTACTTCTCTCTTTTCTTTTGGTGTATCTCTCACACTCTCAGTTGGATGCTCTCAAACTCATATATGGTGGAATCACACAGCTCACTCTTTTTAACACTCTCACTCAATTTGGCTATGTGGCTCTCATTCTCACATAGGTTTTGATGCATCTTAATTGTTGTATGTATCATTGGGGCAGCATAACATGTCTCCTTTACCGAAGGGAAAGTCCCATGCTCGGTCATCTTCTCATGTGTCACACTAGTGGAACCATAAGAGCTGAAGTATGGACATGGATTGAACCGTGATGTACGTTTCTCCATAAGTCTCTTCTCCTGTATAATAGCATAATTCACAAGATCATGCATGCTACTAAAATATTTATGTTGAAGTGCAGCGGTGATCTCAGAATTCAAGCCACCCCTAAAGTATGCCTTCTCCCTTGATGGACTAGTGACACCAGCACGACGCATCGCATCTTGTAGTTCAAAATAGTAATTTTGGACAGTATTACTCCCTTGTGTGATATCCTCTAGATGGTGAAGCAATTCATGCGCATAATAGGATGGCACAAACTCGCTTCTCATAAACGCCTTCAAATCTAACCAAGATTTAATGAGTTGTTTTCCAATTAGTTGTTGCCACCAACTATAAGCATAGTCTTCAAACTCCCTTGTGGCACGCATCACCTCTTGGTCTTTGCAAAGTTTCTGAAATATAAACACTTTCTCCATTTGCCATTCCCACTCAAGATACTCCTCTGGATCATCACTACCATAGAAAGGAACAAAGCTATCTTTTTGTTGTTGTGGACGAAGTGCTTGCACAATATCATTCACGATGTTTTTGTGTAACACCTTCATTTGTTGATTGAATTCAATATGAAAATCCTGCATATCCGCCTTAAGTTGTACGTGCTTAGCAGTGGTGCCTGATTGGAGCTCTTGTTGCAATGTACTTCTCAATGCCTGATGTTTAAATCGAGTCACCGGGGCATTAAGATTAACTTCATTCTCATCACCATAGTTGTCTTCTCCACCTGACATGGTTAGATTGTGCAAAGACAACACAAAGCAATAACAAGGTATATGGATAATTAGTATAAATCACTCGATCTCACTCATTTCTCTCACAAGTAAAGTTCTCACCTTTCCGAAGTGAATTGAGGCCAAAAGAAACCTACACTTGGTGGTGGCTATAATAACAAGTGATGATCAAGCGGATTTAAAAGTGACTCACAATTGCACGATAAAGGATATTTTGAGGAGCTTGGTTAGGAAGTATTTATCCTACACGATCTGATTTCTCGATGTTGTAAAATTAAGTAATAATCCAAGGTAGAAAGTATTGTCTATGTGCTGATCCAAAAGATTTAAGTGAAGTATATGAACGCACACGCAAAGATCAATGTGACTCGATGCAAACAAAGGAATGACCTAACTAGAGGCAATCTGAAATTAAAGATTAGATAGCTCGTTTTGCACCAAGTACTAGGAGAGACGCTAGCCAACTGCAATGATATGAATGTAAGGGCACAAGATTGCTCAAAGGAATTAAATACACAAGCTGAAATTATATATTACAATTAGCTAACCCCAATTTGGCCAATGCTCACTTTGCCTTTTTTTTTGTCGACCGCCTTCTTTCTTTCTTTCTTTCCTTCTTTCTTTTTTTTAACTTGTAGTTGGCACTAAGGTTTAGCTTTTCCTTCCACAAAAGAATAAAATTTCAGCAGGTGTAAATTAATATCAAGAACAGCCCTTAATGCAATTATCTAAGACTAGTCTCAAAGATGAACGGATCATGGTATTGTACTAGTACTGTTCACGCATTGTAGCGATCTGATTTTTTTTTGAATTTTGGATTGGACACAAAGATTAAGCTACGCAAATAAACACGAGCGATTAGCACGTAAACAAAATTTCTAATGGATCAAGACATAATAAAACTCACGAAAACAGCAGATGAGAAACTAGGGTTTGGATTTGTTTTGTGTGTTTTTGGTTTATAGACTATAGGACAGTAAGTAATAAACTGAAATTTAAAGGGATAAGATCCTACCGAGTAAACCGCGCTCTGATACCAAGATGATACGGGGTCGCTCGATCTTCTCGACGTAGGATGGATACTCACGGGAGTCTTGATGAATTGTAATGATCCTCCAATACCAATGCAAGGGACGAACACTCTTTAATCCGCCAAAACACACTCGTGTTGATTTCGCACGACCACTAGCGAAGATCTATCGTGCACCCAATTCCCAACGGAAAGGCTGAACGATCTTGATTGAAGAAAATCACTCCTAATTCCCTATGGAACTTCGGTAGCAATGCTAACTCGAACAAACTTTAGTAGATTCATTATTCTCAAACTTGGTCTGCCTTACAATGGGGGGTCTAACCCTTAATATATAGGTCCCTCTCCACCTCATGGCTGGCCAAGAGGTCCTAAACCAACTCCAACTCATCCCTACATGTTTTTGGAAACAAACTCACACAAAAGGAAAAATCTAAAATTAAGCCGTCACAATATTTCGGTCATAACTTTTAATCCGTGATGAATTTGAAGGTGAGGCTGGATCCATTGCGTAGCCCTTGAAATTATCTTTCCAACGAGTACAAGAACACGTGAATCGGACTCCGTTTGTGAAAGTTATGTCCTTTTTAGTAACTGTCTGTCAGGCTGTCCCGAACCGAATCCGAATTAAATTCTGAGTTGAATCCGAGTTTGAATTGGATTGAGCACGTGGGAGATCCAAATTTGGCTTAAAAATCTTATCCAAAACTTGTAGTTTAAGTACTTGTGCTCCTCCCTTTTGCTCTCCCAAGTCTTCACATGAATCATACCTGACAATATTTAATGCGGCTCATAGAGGTGGAAAACGGTAACGGATAATTCGTATTATCCGATATTCGTATCCGAGAAAACACGAATATGGTAAGCAAAAATCCGTATTCGAAAATATTCGTATTCGTATTCGAGAATATTCGTATCCGTATTTGAGAGTATTCGTATTCGCATTCGTATTCGAGAATATTCGTATCCGTATCCGTATTCGAGACTATTTGATTCGTATTCGATCCGTTTTTAGAACCCATGAAAAATTCGTACAAATTTTGTGATTCAAAATTTGAATTTAGGTGGTTTAAAACCGGTAACCGGTCAAAAACCGGTGAAAATCGGCAAAATAGCTAGGAATCCGTTTTATCCGATATTCTTATCCGAGAAAATCCGTATTCGAAAATATCCGTATTCGTATTCGAGAATATTCGTATTCGTATTTGAGAATATTCGAATTCATATTCATATTCGTTTTAAAAATATAGATTCGTATTCGTATTTGATACTATTCGACCGTATCCGATCCGTTTCCACCCCTAGCGGCTCAATACTTCTTTCCAATTAAATAATGTACTCCTGAAAAGTGCTAAGCATGTGCGTATCCGCATCAGATAGTGGCAGTTGATCTTTGTCGCGTCAGTCCGCTTTTCAATGTCTTTTCAATGGTAGATCCAGAATTTTCGAGATAAGTGTTTAGAGTTAATAAAATATTACTTAAAGAAAAAAAAGACCCTCGGTAGAAAAAAATTAAAGTATAAATTGTTTAACCAAAAAGATATCAAAATAATGTAGAAAAATTACAAAATAATTAAACAAAATACTATTTTAACGCTACGACCTTCATGTAGTTTTGGGGACAGTCATTTCATCATTCCGTATAACCACCTCACTACGTTGATCAAATTTTTATGCTAATTAATTTAAAAGTTCAAAAAAATTTCCTTTATTATTTTAATCTATCCAACACTATCTAAGCCTCTGGTCCTCTCTCTCGCTCTCTCTATATATATATATATATATATATATATATATATATATATATATATATATATATATATATATATATATATATATGAAGTCTCTTTTCTACTTCCGGGTGTAATTACACCATATGTCGTATCTCACAACATAGAACGTATCTCACGTAACGGAGGGAATATACGTGTAGTATACGAGTATTTAAGACTATCTAGGTGGTATGAACAATTTTCAGATATGGTATGTATATTTTTTTTACATACTCTTTTTTATGTGTATATATGAAGACATAAATACGCTAAAAGCTATAGACTCCTTTGTAATATTTTCATGTAGTTCACATTGGAGTATCTTATAATCAGTATACTGGTATACCTAAAGTGATAAAGGAGTATTTCAAGTTTATTTAGGTGGTATATTAGAGGTGGGTGTAATTACACCCGGGTGTAAAAGGTATTTTTCCTACCTAAAGTGGTAAAGGAGTATTTCAAGTTTATTTAGGCGGTATATTAGAGATGGGTGTAATTACACCTGGGTGTAAAAGGTATTTTTCCAATATATATATATGACATATATCGGTATTACATGAACGGAGACTATGATTGTACACACTTACAACGTCCAGCATCGAACGAGTGAGGCATCGAGAGCGTTGAGCGTGAAAAGATAAAATAAATCCTCAAATGTCACCGCGAAGACACAATCATGAACTTCGTGCTGTAAATGATCCGGCCTGAATTTGACAATGATACCTGAGCGTCGTTATCCCTGTGGCTTATTAGCATGTTCCATATACCAAGCGTGTAATCTCTGGCAACTAAGTCATAGGGTTATGAGGCGCTCTTCCGGGACGATCATCGGCTCGCCTAGCATGAATTTGTGGGCCAATGGCAGGTACGGGATATCATCATCGGTCTTCTTTGATTTGCCACTGCTGGCTCGGCTGTAGGTCGACTTCATGGTAGTCGACTGTAAATGTAGCACCGGTGCAAGTTGCTTCACCGGGAATAGCACTCGTGGACATGGCACCGGTGTAGGTAGCGGTGGTGGAGATAGGTCTTGTGGAGATAGCACCAGTGTATGTAGCTCTGGTTCGAACTACCCTTGTGGACCCGTCACCGGTGAAGAAGCCTCTAGGCAGATGTCGCTTTTGGGCCACTAGATGATTGTTCCAATGGCTTGCCCTAGAGTAACGAACTCGTCGTTGGGGGCTTCGGTAGCGGGACGACCTCGAAATTGGCATGCACATCATCCACATAAATTTTCCGAAGCCTGGTGCTAAAAGTGTACGGTGCACCATGGCCCCGTGAGCAGACGGATATGCCTGGCCCCAAACAGTGCACAAGAGAACGAAGGCATATCTCACTTGGAGCTTGCACTTCGTAGGCTCCTACATAACGATACAAAATTAGCTACTCCAATAGGCCTATCAACGGATCAAGCATTCCAGAGATAATAATTATTACTAGAATGTCGTCCACATGAAATCTGGCATCGCTTTCCGTCGTAGGATTGGACACGCAACTACTCCGACGGTTGGGGGGCTGGCTAGCACAGGAGCGGCGGCGGCAGCCTGCTGATTTTCTGTATATCTTCGCATCTCATCTCTGACATAATCAGCCAGCTCCTATCTAAGAGATGCCTTGATCTCCTCTCGTAGATGTGCCTCACGCTCGGGTTTAGTTCTCTTCCTACTCCGATACAATTCGGACTCATCTGAGAAACCATGTTTTCAAGGAACATAAAAGCCTATGGCCTCTCGTACGACCCGGTGCTCCTTGTTTCCCAGGGCCGCGGAGAGTATATCTTTCTCCCTAGTTGCTTGGAATGATCCCTGGGGAGATTCTACACTCAGCGCTTCCTGCAAGAGCCCGATATGTCATTTCACTTCCTACGAAGTTGTGGAATAATTATAAGCTACATAGTTCGATTGATATCTTACCATGCGGTGGAACACTTCCTGATTCTGCAGGGTTTCGGAAGGAGATGTCCCCTGATGGCATGTCATTTTCTATTAGTTTTATGTCTCATGATTCTTCTTCAATTGTTGGAACCTCAACCAGAAATCCAAAGGAATTCCATTAAAATCCAAATATCAAAACACATATTACCAAATATTTCAAAAAGTTACAAATTTTTCAGGATTCAAAATTTCAGGATGTTACATCCTACTAACCCCAGATAGCCTACAAGGCTTTGCTGCCTGCCAGCCCACTTCACCAGCAGCCCAAAAGTGCAAGGAGGGAGTCAAGTACACGAGGAGGCAGCCCACTTCTCATGGAAGACAATAGCCCAACGAAATCAGCAGCCCACCTCACGGGAGATAGCAGTCCACTCGATTTCTCTTATCTCCTCAGTACGGAAGCAATTCCTTTCGCCTCCTCAGAGCTCGCTCGTTCGACGCCCCTGCTCGTAATCGCTCCCAGTCGCCCACATCAAAAACCTAAATCCCCGATCATGTCAAGCCGCCGAGCCAGCAAGGTCCACTGAAGCGCCTCGGCCGACCGATCTCTCAGGACTCGAGCAGCGATGATCTTCCTCTTCTTAGGGTTTGCTTGATGCCTTCAATTCTTGATGATCAACTGGATGTGCGCGGCTAGGTGGAGGCGGCTTCTTCTAATCTTCCTTCCGGCACAGTGGCGTAGCCAGCCAACGGCTTGGCCTCGAGCCAGTCCAGCCGAAATAACCATGGTACGAGAGACATACCTCCATCACAAGCACCAAACAGAAAGCAATTTTGATCTAGCCTCGGACCATTGCCCCGGCGGCCAGAGGCCCAGCTCCGCCCCTATTCCGACATAATGTCAAGTAAAAAATTAGTGATATTGATCATTTTTCCCTCATATTTGGTACGTACTTTAGTGTCTATTAGTCATCAACCTGTGTATCCGCATGGACTATATTATACACCTTTTATGATTGATGGCTTTTGTTAATACCTTTTTAATATCAACTACTGCAAAAATATTAGATTTCAAAATTAGTTGTAGATTTTGGATGGTTTAAAATTTGGAAATTCAAATTTTTTTCTAATTTAGTTCTAAACTGCTAATACTTGAATAGTGCACAATTTTTTATTTTTTTAAATTGTTATATTTTCTAATGCCATAATTATTTTGGAATTTTTTATACTCCCTCCTATCATGTTTGAATCTTCGTCGAGGCTTTTCCTACCATGCCCCTATTTAATTTCTCTCTCTCATACCGTTTCGCTCGTAGCTTTCAGATTTCTTCCGCTCCTTCAAAACTTCTATATAATCAAAATATGCCCTACAAAATTAATCAGTAATGGAGGGGGCATATGTGGATACAACAATTCCCCTTTCTTCTTAACTTTCAATTGGGATATAGTCCGAATTTATATATTCCTTGATGCAACAGTATTTTCAAAAATTAAATTCTTGATTTGAAATTTCCTGTCTATGGATCATACGTTCCAATTTACACCGAGCTCTTAGTTCAGATTGTCCGCTGATAAGAAACTTTATTTTAGTTCTGAAATTTTAGTTTCCAACTCTATGCATGACGTGTGCATCATGAAATATTATTATACTCCATATCAAGTTATGCATTTGGGGAGGCCACTCATACTAACTGTGATCATCTTTTAAATAGACGTGACAAAATCTTCATCAAATCAGTAATTGGACTTCTTAGGAAGTTGAAAGATCTAAGGATAATCTAAACCATTACAGTTTAAACTAACAGAGCAGGTCAATGGATATCTCCATATATACTTTTATTTATATAAAGTGTTTCAAATAGGCCGCTGTAGTTTTTTCAATATGAAACGCTACACGATTGAATAAAACTGTGCGAAATAGTAACTAAAATAGCACATTAGATATTAATACATATACCTTGTAACTAAAATAGTAAAAAATATGTATTTTATGGTAAACTATAACATGTAGCATAGCTTTCACGATAACCCGCTATAAGTGCCATAACTTTTTCCTACCTCTCTCCACCACGGACTAAAAAGCCGTAATTTCAAACCTTGTATATATCAATGGTGTTGCAAATAATACGTAGAAAAATAGAGATGAGAGACATGAATTTTTACGTGGAAAACCCTTACAGGAATTAATGCATGCGTTGGCACGTACTAACTATTGCTTTTGCTAATCGTGACTAGGTCTCACTCCAAACGGTTTCAGTTTCTGGCTTTTTTTAGTTTTCAACTTATTTAAGCCAGAAGCTACTTGGAATGTATCGACTTCTAATTTCGTCTTATTTAGCTTTTTTCAGTGTTCCTTTGTATTATATGTGATAATATAACGATTTTTTCCAATCCTTTCTCAAAATTTTCTATTTTTCCCATTATTTTTAAAAAACTAACCGTCATTATGATATAATTTCAACCAACAGTCAAAAATGCTTTAAGCCGAAGCCTTTAGCCGCTTTGAGCGGCCATACAAGTGTTGTCCTGCTGTGACACGTAATGTTCCTGCATGTTGTAGTTTTTTTTTTCGAGTAGTACATATAGAAATAACATGCCATATCAATTGAATCCGAGCCGTACGTATGATGTGATAAAACAAGAGTATATAGTCGGGATGTTCTTTCTTTTTTATACTAGTTATGTGCCCGTATATTACAACGAAAAACAAAATTTACGAGTAAATATTATACTGCAGTTATATATTCTTACTCAAATAAATAAAAGTTTGTTCCTACTTAATTATATGACCTACTTCTAATATAATATACAGTCAAATGTATGTTCAGAATGACCTAAACAACTCAACTAAACAAATATCTAAATCCAAAATCTTTTTCATAGAGTCAATCCTTGGCATAACCCAATGACATGCTCCACAACAGAGATTACATCCCTAAATATGACCAATTTCCTAGAATTATGTATTTTTTGTCTTGCTTTCTATTTATCTAACGATGTATATACAACAAGAACACTAACTTTCACAGATTTTGGAGCAAAAACAAAAATGTGACATTTCAAAGGTGCTTCAGGAAAATAAAAACCCTAGGCATAAGAAAACTAAAGTCAATACCTCAATTATGAGAAGTTTTGCTGTCAGAGCATCTACATTTTGTGGGTCAAGAATAAAATCAGATTTTGTATATCTGACGAAGACAACTTCTAGGTATAGTATTGTATCAGTAATCTAATATAAAACCATTCTAAATTACATGGTTAGAAAGTCATAGCTGTTTGGTAAACTATATGTATATCATACTTTTTGGATGGCTTTCCATGAAGCAGTATCCTTCATATGTGGCTATGGCATAACTGCTTTTGAGTGGTTAGCCCATAGATCCTCCGGTATCTGAATGTGACCATGGATTACTGTCAGAACTGCATGCACATACTTATTTGATGAGCTTAAGGAATAATGCTTTAGTCTTACCAAATTAGCATCTGGAAGTTCCTTCGCAGCCACATCAATATTATCTGCAGTTTTCTTAACATGTTACATGGACAATTCAGGTTAGTTTTTAAACAAGCTATACTTTCACACAACAGAAATTTGACATTTAAGGTCCATGAAAAATTCAGTTTATCCAGACCCAAAAAAGCAACATGTTTAGCACAATTAATAAATTGACAGAATAAAGTGTTAACCACGGAGACTTTTGTATGTCATATAAATCAGTCTTCTAGCACTGGTTGTGTTGACTACCAGGGTCTAGGGCATCTAAATTAATGTCTTGTAATGCTAGTTGATAACTTGGTATTAATAAAATTCTGTAAGTAATCACACAATGAAGTCTTGGCAATTATAAAATAGTAGTAATTTAAGACCCATATGGTCTATTTTTGTTACTTTTTTATTAGCGTGCACAAATAGGCTAATTTTGAGTTAAAAAAAATACAAACCAGCATGGCACCCTCTTTTACAGCATCATCTCGAACACGTTCAATTCCATCCAACTGAAGCCCAATAAAGTACTGCACATCACCCTAATCCACAGGCAAATTTATGTATCTGAAATTACGTGCAAAAGAATTGCAAACTAATTATATGGAACTTACCAAAGATTTGCAAATCACTATTATATAGTACCTTCTGATCACGCATTGGTATATGTTCTGATAACGGGTGGTAAAAATTTTTAGAACATGCATACAAATATGTTCTAAAATTTTTTAAAATCCGTAGCAACGCACGAGCATTCATCTAGTTGATCAAAACCTAAAGAGACATGAAAGTAAGTTACTGCATTTGATCATAAAATTAAGAAACGTGAAAGTAAGGTATTTGTTTGGCCATACATTTTCCATCTAACAAAACTGAATGCCCGTGCATTACTACGGATTTTAAAATTTTTATCATATTATATGTTCTGAAACTAACGGGTGGTAACATTTTTTAGAACATGAATACAAATATGTTCTAAATTTGAATAAGTAAATCCAAAAGCAAATATCTATTTCAGGACTGATGATTGGGGCATACTTTAGTCTGATAGTTGTGTGTGGTGAGATACAAGCATAAAGAAGCTAGTTAGAACTACAGAACTCTCAAACAAAATGTATTTCATACAACATTTTTTAAAAGTACGATATTATTTCACCAAGCATTTTATTTGAGAAAACTCCCTTCGCAAAACTTAACACAAACTACAAAGACTCTGGGATATCCCAAGTGATAATTCATTTCTAACATGCAATCTATGAGCCTTCAGGAGGAAAGAGGTAATTATTAATCCCTATATGATGTAGCAAGAAGATAAAAAAACACATTCAAAATGGAATTGTGGAAGATGAAATACTACACATAGCATTGGTATGCCTGAAAAAAGATAATGCTAACACCTAAACCTTTCACGCATGAATACATTGTAATTCCCTGCAGGATAGGTAAAACATTGCCTTTTACCTTTATAGCCAGCAAAGCAACTAACACACATTAACATATAAATTATTGTTAGATGGAAAAGAGCCCAAGGTTCAGCTTAGGCAATTGCACAGGGAGGGCAATCAATGACTTGCAACTAAATAATAAACAATGTGCTAGGTAATCTCTGACAAGTAATGGAGTAATACATTATAATATCTTGAACCTTAATTAATCCTAGATGTGGATCTATTATCCCTAAAGAAAAGAGAAATATGAAAGCTAACCACATGACCCATATCTAGATCTGAGCAATCAACAATGTAGAAACTACTGAAATTATCAGCATATCTGAAACAATATGCAGACTGATTTCTCTCAAGATAAAAGATCGACAAACTTCTGTGGCTGCATAGTAAACATCTACAAGGTAGTGCAAATACATGACTCTCCAATGCCTGCATGGAATATTCTAACTGAAAATGCAAGGCCAAATAAAAAAAATTAGCTTCCTATACTCACACAAATGACTTTGGTTCTAGATGAAGGACTTACCTAGAAGGAACAATCAGTGCCATGACTGCCCTCTTACCAAGATGCTTATTCCACTATTGGTAAGGCAGTATAGCTAGAAAAACCATAGAACAAAGCCTCCACATAACCAGCAACATATTAAATGACTTGAAATAAGAGCATCACTGAATAGCTCCCCAGTGGCTGCAGCACACGCAACCGACATGCCTATAACCAAACCTTGCCACACGCGTAGAAACACGCATTGCAGGTAGCACGACGCCAACCAAAACAAAGCACAACGGCTGCAAAACCTAGCCTGAAAATGATACAAAAATGATAAGCAAACAGAAAGAACAGAAAGGGCAATCTAAATGAAAGATTGGCAAAACCAACATCAACGTAGCCGTCGTAGCCCCGATGGAGCCCCATCTCCAGCCAAAAAATGGAGCGGATTTTCATAATTTCATATAAACATTAAAAGTTGTATGCTACAGCCAGGAAGCTTGGGGCTCGGTGCTGCCACGGTAGACCTCAACCTCGATGTCGGCGGGCACGCCGCAGAGGACGCCGCCGCCGATGGGCAGGTCCCGCGCGCAAGATGAAACAGCCCGAGGCGGAGAGAGATCCGCGCCGTCTCTAGATCTGGGGTTTGGTGGGGCGGCGGCGCCGAGGGAGGGGGCGGCGGAGAGGAGGCATGGCGGCGTTGCGTCGGAGAGGAGGTTTTTCTGGGGGCGGTTGCGTAAGAGAAAGGGAGGAGGAGGAGGTAGCGCGGGGTGGGGAGGAGGAGGTAAGGGTGGATTGAGGAGCGGGGAGGAGGCGGGCGGAGGAGCGGGAGAGGAGGAGGCGAGGGGCTGGCGGGGTGGGAAGGAGGAGGCGGGCGGATCGGAGGAGGGGTGGGGAGGAGGCGGCGACGCGTGGTGGGGAGGAGAAGGAGGTGGTGGCGGCACGGGTGGGGAGGAGGAGGAGGCGGTGGCGGGGTGGGGAGGAGGAGGAGGCGGGAGGCGGAGGCGGGGAGGAGGTGGCGAGGGAGGGAGGGAGGAGGCGAGGAGAAATCAGCGGAGGAGCGCGGGTTCGTGGGGTGGGGGAGGCGGGCGTATGGGCGTGGAAGGGTGGGTGGGCCCACGTCGACAAAGTATTTTTTATCAAGGGAGGTGGGAAGGGTGGGAGAGGCCGCACCAACCACCAACTCCTTCTTTTAGAATAGTAAAGATTAATGTGGAAATTAAATTTCTACTTTTTTATTTTCTCTGATTAATATGAGAATTTCTTTTTTTTTACCTCATAAGATTAACGTGGGGCTTCGAAAAGAAGCCTCCAACTAGTAAAGATAAAAATAATTGTCTAATGATTTTTTTTTTCTAATTTGAAGATAGTAAAAGTATAATGGAATAGTTTTTGAGAAGAAAATTACCACCGGCCTGTGATACCGGGGGTCCTAACAAAGGAACTTCAAGAAGAGATGGAGGTGCATCAAACATTAATCTATAACTACGTACTATTCGTCCTTCTTTGCCGGTGTCGTGAAATGAGGTAATGCCCTATTCGCTTTTGCTTCTAAAAATCGCTTTTCTATAATAAATAGCTTTTTTTTGTAGTACCTAACTTTCAAAGGGAATGTGTTTTTAAGGCAGAGTCTTCTAATCGATTATAGTATACACTATAGCAACTTTATTTATATCGGTTAAAATTGCACGTGAGTGTCTCCCTATAAGTTTCTCTATAAACTGTTATTATTTATAAGTCAAAATTAAAAGCCATAAGTAAAAGTTAATATGAAGGTCTTCTAAATTTGGATAAGCTTCCTTATGATCCAACTGATAAGAAGAGAATATCACAATACATAGACCTATCACCACTGCATCGATGGAGAGATGCTTTTTGGTAATGAAAATTATGAAGATAGTACTATGTTATAAATATGCAATCATTTGCTTCGTGGAGCAAGATTTTCTAGCCAATTCAAAATGATGATGTGATAGATCGCTTTCGGAAGATGAAAGAACCAAAAGAGCAGTTATAAGAGGTAACTACTAGTAAAGCAAATTTATTTTGTCAGGATATATATCATTAATTTATTCGCCATTTTATATATGTTGCTAGTTTATATAAGCTACAAATTAGTATTACGAGTTCGTATGTGACCCTGACGACCTGCTTTCCTGGATCCGCCCCTAACAACGATCAATCTCAAATGTAATTGATGAAGACAATGTAATTAAACACGCATAACACTCCTCTAAACATCAGACATACACATCAATTATCTACTTAACTAAGCCACCTTCACATCAACTACCAATCCATCTCTTCAGCTAGCTCCGATCTCCCTGGAATCACCGTACGTACTTGTACGATATACGTAGTCAGGTACGTAACTCGTAGTAGTATTACTCACCTCTCCTCTCACACGTGTGCAATGGCACACGTGCACGCATGCACGCGCGGGCGCGCCCATGTACGTGTCTGGCGTCTCAGGTGGCGCTGGATCCGTCGACCTTGAAGGGCTCCCAGTGCGGCACGGTGTCGCTGAAGAACCGGCCGACGACGCGTGCCTCGAGGACGGCGATGGCGTCGGGGTGCTTGATGCAGCGCGGCGTCTTGTACTGGTTCACCGACGAGCCGTGCGAGACACAGAGGTCCATGAGCGCGTCGAAGGCGCCGGGAGTCACGACGCGGATCTCCAGCGGCCCGACGGACCGGTCGCGGCTCCGGCACCGCCTGTAGACGGCGTCGAGGCCGGCCTCGACGGCGGCGCAGCAAGCGGCCATGACGCGCGTTACCTCCTCCTCCTCGCTGCCCATGTCGTGGCGCGGCGGCGGGGTGAGCTCCCAGAAGAGGATGTAGTGGCCGGGGATGGAGGAGGTGTCGGCGTAGGCGGTGTACTCGGAGAGGATGCAGCCGAGCAGCGCGAGGAGGCGCTTGGCGCCGGTGACAGCGCGGAGGAGGTCGTCCTCGGAGGTCTTGTCGGTGTCGACGCTGAGGACGACGTTGCGGCGGTGCACGAACCGGAACTGCGGCGCCGCGTTGTGGAAGCCCGACACCTGGAGGATGTCGCCGACCCGGTACCGGTACAGCCCTGCACGCATGACAAACAAAGAGGTTAATATGTAAAGTTGCGTGCTACTCCAAATCTCCAATATATGGTGGTAAGAACTAAGAACATCCTCTACCGCAAAACACAAGCTATCTAAGGTGAAAATCTATTAACAATATTTTATAGGATTTTTTGAGGTTTTGTATTGTTCTATGGTAGACTGTTGTAAATTTTCTATGAAGCTCCTATATTCTAAGACTCCGCTGGAAACGCGAGAATATTTTTTCCATTCACGCCAAAATTAAAGCGTGTAAATTCAATTCCTGCGGAACTACTGAAAAATTCCTATGCACGATTCATTTCGACTTATTTTTCACTGTTTGATACTGTAATTGACTTATTAACACTGCAACTGCTGGTAGTTTTTTGCATAATTAACTTTAAAAAATTAAAAATAGAAAAAATAGATTAACCTATCATAGACAATACAAAGAAATATAGAAAAAGTAAAAAATCCAAAAAAAAAAACTAGAAAAATAAAACTAAAAATAATAAACTAAAATTAAAAGCTAAAAGCTAAATGAGCGGGACGATAAAGTCTAAACTACGGGCAAATAAAAGAGAGAGGAGTGGAGCCAATGAGAAGTTGGGCCAAGGAACAGACTAACAGGCCGTGTCAGTCAAATGAAATCCTCGTAATGATTGGGGATTCGGATGCACACAAGGCTGCCGTTTCTTTACGTGCCAGGTCGTGCCTTTTAGCTAGGGTTCTTCTGGTAAAGGGTGCATGTGTCGCACATTTTTTATCGTAAGTTCTCTATGAAACAGTGAGACAATGTCACTGTGGTGAACAAGCAATAACAGATTTAGCAGAATAGTTTTCAGCTAAAAATGATGATCAAAAGTTACTAACAAGGAGGTAGGTAGTTTCAGTTTAATTGGATAAACTGCATAACCAAAAAAAATGTGATTCTTTTTTTACATATAGCTAGCCCTTGATAAGAGGGTTTGGAATGGTTCGTACACTCAATTGCAGTAAACTGTGGCAACAAACCAAATAAACCCATAATTATTTGAGTAGTAAGACCTATGATATGAATATATGGATTACCTATAACTTATGCATGATCTAGTCCTCCCGCATATGAACATCCTAATTTACATATATGACTAGCGAAATACTTAGTTTACAGGTGCCCGTGGCACGGTCACACTCTGTGACTAGACTATTCAGAAAACGCATATATTGTTTCTGAAAATGCAATGAGCAAAAATATATCTCAAGCTAACAACTATTCTCTGACAAATGTACTACTTATGTTTCTTTAAATAACTCCAATTGTTGGGGACACCATCTCTGGTCATGCATAATGGACACTACGACTTTGTGCCCCGCTTACACAATCCTGTAAGGTTGTCCACATGCAGTGGCCACCTATTTGATTCAGTGCATTAAACAACTTTTTAAACAACTTTCTCCTTAGGCGTGGATCCATGAGGTGATGTCAAGTTCAGTTTATTCATGGAAACGCAAAACTATAAGATGAATCTAATAAATTAATTAGAATATATTTTTTTGACTATAGTTGATGATTTTATGTCTGCGGCTGATAGCTTTTGTCCTAAGTACGAGTGTTTGTGCGAACGAACCAATATCGATAAGCCGCTTCGAAAAGATGTTTCAATAAACCGTTTCGAAAAGGCAATAGAGATGTCATCCCGTTTGTTTATTTGAGAGAAACCATAAACCATAAAACTAAAAAGGAGTCCTTAATCTGACCGGGGTTGAGAGGGATATGTCAAATTGACTGGATATTATTTTAATAAATGTCACATGTGGATCATCTTGTTCCTGTGGCATATACTATTGACTCTTCCATAGCCTTTTGATTTGGTAGTGTATATTAGTTATTGCTCCAGTAAGTAAATGTTTTTCTAAGTCAATCATGCTCAAGTGAATACTAAAATTTATCTCCATATCACAGTCATGCAGTTTATTTAATAATATACAGCACCAAGTCTTCAGAATGTATATTTGTTAACAGAGAAAAAGTGAAGCATATCATTTGTCAATTGTTATATGCCATTTTAAACACAATAGCGCATTCATAATCACCCAATTAATCGTGTGATTGCGCTAAATGTTTCATGTTAATATATTCTTTCCGTTATTAAGTATATGTAGTTCAGATTTTTCTCTCGTTTTTTTTCTTGAGTGCTACTTTTTTACTGCATTAGACATTCAAATGCTACTAGAGCATACTAATTGAACTGTGGTGACATAGGAAAGGCTATATTAGAACCACAAAAGGAGTATCATCTAGGGAAATTCCCGTAAAACTCTCGCTGATTTGGGCAAATAAACCTACCACGGCACCAGTTACCCCCTCGCTTTCAAAATTTTGACTATTAATATTACATAAAAGTATATAGATTGATCATATAAAATAGTGTCATTAATTTGTATTGAAAATGCTTTCACAATTACAGTTTTTATTATTTTTTGAGCATGTTATTTTCAGAAACTATTGTATAATCCTTGCATCGGAGACAGTGGAAAGTTAAAAACAACTTAGTGACCGGAGGGGTGCATAGGTGTGACCTGCCTTTTAATTTTAATCCCTTTCCAAATTAAGTAATTTCACTACTGACATGAAAGGTTATTGCAAGCTAGGAGACAAGGTATTGGGAGTCAAGCTCCAAATCAAGTTCCCAATAATTTAATTCTGGAGCATCTAATCACAAGAAACACAAGCAAACAGACGTGATCTATTTATTTACTATTCCTTAAATATAAAAGAAATGGAAATGATGTGGTAGGGAAAGATCGCAGTTCACACACACGCATTGTCATGAATTAAAATATACTCTTGGAAAATATAATAGCTAAGAAAATACTTTCCCCAACCAATTGACCTGTTAGCTTACCTTAAGTAGCTAAATTAGTTTTTTCTTTTAAAAAAACAGACCGCAAAATTCAACTTTCAGTCTGTAAACAAAAACAGTACTTAACTGATAAAAATCCAAATTAAGACGGACAGAAATAAAGGTAGTGTAGTGTGAAGAAACCTAAGCCGTATAAAATACGCAAGCAGTGTACTGTGGCTGAGGGAAGCAAAGCTCAATGCTGTCCACCATTAGGGGAACAGCTAGGAGACCGCAAAAGCCAAAATAAAAACTAAAGAAGGAAAAGAAAAGGTACTAATCTTTTCATCTAAGACGCCTGCACTCATCTTTGAAAAACAGACCACCATGCCAGTATGGTATATCACATCCAAAAGGTGTTTTCACTCTGTATTTCAAGTCCACTACGCTTACAACTAAAATGTGTGCCTCCAATCCAGTTTTCAACTAAAATGAACTAGATTAAGTCCTTTTCACGAACCATATTTCTAAAGGATCAATTTCAATAACCATTTGATCACAAGATTAAAAGAAAAAAAAGTCATATGTAGGACGGGCATTATATATTACCTAGAGAGGCACTTAATCTCAGCGGTTGATTTTGCAATTGAATAGTTCCTACTATGTGTGGTTGCTACACCTATTAATAATTAGGAAAAAGGAGTGGTTGTGGTATATGTGTTTGTGCCTTTACACACTTTACAAAACACTTTTTTTTTACAGCATCACTACCTATCCTCTGAGTGGGAAGTAGGAACAGGTATAAAAAATCGTGGCATAAAAAGTTGACCGAAACATTTTGTAGTGATTTTGGAATTCGACCGCCTAGAATGCGTGCAGTAGTTCAACAAATCAACGTGAATTGGATACTACCAAAAAGGCAAGAAAGGCTCACGTCGCTCACCTGTAAACGTGGTGACCACGAGCTCGTAGTAGCCGCCGACCTCGACGTCGACGAGGTCGACCACCTTCCCCTCCCGGATCTCCTCGGCGTCCTTCTCCACCTTGATGAACTCGTAGTAGCACATGTTGGGCAGCAGCGTGTACGCCACGTCCTCCGGCCGATCCAGCGGCCGGAGGTTGATCCCGAAGTAGCACTCCGACGATGCGTACATGGTCGACACCAGTGGCAAGCCGTCGCCGTAGAATTCCAGCAGCGGTATGTACTGTGCCATTGACCCCGTCACTATGACGTCGATGTACTTCGTCCTCGGCCACAGCCGCCTCACGATGCCTTGCCACGACCCGGCCCTGCACTCGGCGGCGATGGCGTCGGCCAGGGCCGGGTCGGGCCGGGCGACTACCTTGGAGACGGCCTCCCGGCACGCGGGGTCGGTGACGCGCGCACTGTCGACGCGGCCGGCCCGGATGTCGTCGCAGAGCTCGCTCCAGTGGCCCTCGAGGAACTTGACGGCGCGGAGGAAGGCGGAGGCGAAGACGGCGCCGACGCGGAGCACCTCGCCGCGGCGGGCGAGGCCGCACAGCAGCTGCACGTACATGCTCTGCTGGCTGTCCGGGCACAGGATCGCCTCGTTGGGGCTCGTGTATCGCGTGTACGGGCTGTCCGGCCGTTGCCGGAAGTGGCGGCTCTTGTAGTAGCTCGTGAGCACCGGCCGCGCCACCAGCCCGGACGCCGTCGTGATCTCCGGCTTCACGAACAGCAGATACATCCCCCTCCCCTCGTCCAGCCCTTGCACGTATCTGCATGCCAACATGCACATGCCTCAGCCAGTCACACGTGTGCGCGCGCGCGTGTGCGTGTGCGTGCATGGAGTGATATGGCTAGTACGACTTACTTGTTCATGACGGGGACGAGGAGGTTGTAGAGGAAGGTCTTGCGGTCGAGCTCCTCCTCCGTCGCCGGCATCAGCTTCGGCTGGCCGCCCGACGTGCCGGAGCTGCGCATGCACCAGCGCCGTGAGCGGCAGAATAACGACGTCAAGATTAAGCATGTGTGTGCGGTTTAAGTTATGTTACCTAGTGAGGAGCTCGGTGATGGGCTTGGAGGAGATTAGGGTCGAAGGGGCGCCGTTGGCGATGCGCTCGATGTACGGTTTGACGTCCTCGTACTCGACGACAGGCACGCGCTCCTTGAACGCGGCGGCGAGCTCGTCGGCGCGTCTGCCTTCGACGTCGCCGAGGAAGCCGCGGAGGTAGTCCGTGCCGGCGTTCGTGGCGAGGATCTCGCTGAGGACGCGCCGCTGGATGGCGCCGGCGTGGGTGGTCAGGTCCTCGATGAGCTTCAGACACGCCGGGCCGTCGTGAGGGTCGGTGGCGGAGATCGTCGGGGGTAGCGACGACGGTGACGGCGGTGGCATTGCCGGCGACGTCGATGAGGTGAGGAGCTGGAGGAGAGGTGGTGACCATGGTCATGGTCGGGCGCAGGAGACGTGGACGTCGTTGTCGACATTGTTAGATCCATGCATCAATGCACTCGCTGTGCCAGGACATGGAGGGCTTGTTGCCTCTTCTTGTGCAGCTACTGTTATGGCAGAGGTGAGCTGCTCTTGGTCTCGATGTGTTATATACATCTTACGATACGTGTGTGGAAGAGAGAGAGAGAGAGAGAGAGAGAGAGAGAGAGTTGTTGCTGTGTGTGTATGTGTTTTTCTGTGGTGCTACAAATTTATGGGAAAGAGAGCACAAGGTAGTGTGCATGTTATATATGTGAAGGGCCTACACATGTGACCATGTCTTGGAGCTTGTGATTAGATGCAGCTATTATGGGTCAAAGGTTCATATGGTTACCTCTCCTTAATTCTGGTGCCTCCTTTATGTTTCTGTAATTGTGTGTGTTTTTCCTGGCAAATAGAGCCAAAGTTCTTAACAGATGAGTCACCTGATTTTAGTGAAAGGCACTACACTAGCCTCCTTGTACTTCATGTAATTGATACATTTACATCTGAACTCTGAAGATAGATTTCTGGTGCACATATTTTGTTCTGAATTCTGTACATGAACTTTGTTAGTCCTAAAACGATAGCTGTTAGAAAATGCATGACAGCAAATTACCCACAGATGAAAAGGTAAAAGAAATTGAGTGTTCTTGAAATTTCAAGAAAATCCAGGTCAACTGGTCAATCTGACCTTCTCCTGTATGCACAGAGGGAAATGATTTACATTTAATTTATGTACATATGCATCTGAACTTGCACTTCTTCTTCAGCTGGTCTTCTGACAAACTGCAGATTCAAATAAGAAAAAAGAAATATTTTCTTTGATGCCCTTTCAGGTGTAAAATAGTGGAGTCCATTTGATTCCTTGACCAATCTCAGGCTGGAACTGTTACTTTGATCAGCAATATTATTTTCTGTTGGATAGCCATGCCACCAGGAATGTACAGTTGATGTTGCCATGGATTTATTTATGTGATGCTAATCTTGTAAAATGCTTTTGTTCAGTTTCTTTTTTTCCTGCTTGTCTTATTAGTGATCAGATGCCTAATCAACTGCTTAAGATTGGATTTGACACAATAATCTGAACTGATCACACACTAAGTTGACTTTGACAGAAATATTTGCAGGCAAAAATTAATCAAATTAGTACCATTTCTGACCTTTCAGTGACCTGTTCCCTCGGGCTACTTTAATACCTGAAATATGTCTCTTCTTGTTGATGCTTTGTGGCTTCCAATCAAGAAAGCATTTTAGCAGAATGTTAAGCTGACTTTTTGGGACATTTTAATTTCATTCAAGCGTAGAATGACACACACATGACAAATCTCTTACTCCTAAGCTGTCGCATTTGTGCTGGTGCTTATGACTCCAATCGTGCATGCCAAGAAGTACATACAAATCTCACTTTTTTATATATCAGTAGGAGATTCAATTATATGCCCCTTCACTGTTGCATCATTTGACAGCTTTGATTTATTCTTTAATCAGTCAATCAGTTAAATCAGATGTGAGATGATTTAGTCAGTCAATACAACTAAAAAAATTAGAGAGATCATAAGATCAGGTTTGCACCAGTTGTCCGTTTTTGGTCTCTTGCTATCATACATGAGATCTGAGATTGCTTATTGAGTTAGTTTTCTCACGTTTCCCATCAAATTGACACACCAAATTTGATTTCTTACCTAATTTTGCTAAGGTTTAGCATTTCTCTACTGCCTTATATGTACTCTGCTTTTATATATGTATACCCTCTCATACCCTGCAAGCTGGACTGCACGTCTGCAACTTGTTATTTGTACGAAGTGCCAGCTGACCTCAGCAAACTTTCTGCAACTTGCTATTTGTATTAACTTGTTAATTATAATACATCAGTTTCGCTATTCGTAAATAATTTCTCTGTAAACTAATTAGGACCATGTTACAGTGCTCTGAAGTCTGAACTGCATCTCAGTTGCAGTACAGGACATGGTGACTATATATACCTGCATTGGAAAGAGAGAATTGATGGAGTCAATAGACAACTAACTGGACAGTAAACAATTGGGCTTGTCTGCCTAAAAAATATATTAAAACTAGGTTGTGGTTTTTTGTTTGTTTATTGCTTGTCAAGCAAATTCACACAGCGATGGGAGAAGACAAGTTTGTTTTTTTTGTGTGTGTGTGTGTGTGAATAGATCAATAGAATGGGGATCTGCTGGATTTAGTGGCTTATATTGAAATTACAGGTTGCCTCAAAACAATATTGAAGTTACATGAAAATTATACAAGGGAAATAGTAAAGATGAGAGTGATAAGGCTTTGTTTGTAGGGGACAGAAGATCCTTCAAAAGGGCAGGAAAGGGGCAGGAAAACGAGGGAGAACGTATCATCTGTGCCAGAAGCTGGTTTGATGTACTAAGAGCCAAAACCATGTGTTAATAGTCTTTCAAACACACATTGCGTTTTATGCATAATGAAATCCAAAATAGCTAAGCAAAAGCAAACAAATAGTATCAATGATAACAACTAGGAATCAATTTAATTAGTTGAGAAATCCCATTGAGATGACTAGACCTGGTGAGTGATGACACCAAATGACTTAGTCAGTGGTGCCTTTTGACAAAAATAATATTTTGGATGATGTGATTTGAGTGCCTTGTCACCACTTTTAATAAAGCCAATGCTTACCAAATGTTGATGCATTTTCTGCTCGTGGTATAGTTCTTTTTACCTCATATAGGTAGCTTCCAATAAGTATCTTGGTGTAACCCAAAGCCTTCTATTCCCTGACAAGACGAGACAATGGTTTGATTTGTGTCCATGCGAAGTACATTTATCACTTACGATTTGCAATTAGTCCATACCTATCTAGGTAGGTACTAGTATTCCTTTATGTTGTGATTATTACGTTCCAAACAAAAGAAGAGCGGACAAATTCTTGAGTTCATTAGCTCCTACAATCAACCTTGCATCATGGGAATATACAACTCCAATCCAATGGCTAGACATAATAATGTTGAAAATGACCTCGATTGGCACTATGAATGGAAGCCTAGCTAATGCATCCAGGCAACGGTCGGTTTCAGGAATTGGGTGATTTATTCAAATTAACTGCCCTTTAAATCAACATCTTTCGTAAAAGCGCGGTATTTCATCGCCTCCTTTTAACGAATTGGGTATTTGTTCATACGCATGCGGTTGCGTTGCGGATCTATTCTGACGTTTCATTCAGACACATAGAAGCCTTGTATGCATGTGGCATTGTGCCTTTTGGAATAGTCTCATATTAGTTGTGGAAGGACAAAGACATAACTTAAAAGTGGAGAAGTTCCTCACCTCATTGGGTAGTTTTTGAGGTGAAAAGGCTCTTACAATCCTACAAGTGGTATCAGAACAGATCGCAATGGCATCAGATCAGGATCATTTTCTAGGTAAACCACTGTTTTTTATAGATCATATTATCTCTATTGGAAAACTCATATGGAGGTGTTCCTACAAGCACAAGGTAATGCTATTTGGCAAAAAGTTAAAAATTTATACATAGTGCATCATGTTGTTATTATTGAAAATACTACTAATGTTGAAGCTAATGCTAAGACTAGAAATATTTTATTGCAAGGTTTACGTAGAAACGAGTTTGTCAGAATTACTTATATTAAATTTGCATATAAAATTTGGACTACTCTAGCTGATTATCATGAAGGTTTTAAATCTATTAAAGGTGTTCGTTAGAACCAATTAAAAAAGAAGTATTTTAAATTTGAGATGAAAACTGGAGAATCAGTAGACGCACTTTTTCATCACTTCAATAAAATTGTTAGTGATTTGCAATCTGTTGATGTCATATATTTTGCTTTTGACAATGCTCGCCAAATTTTAAATATTTTGGATATGTCTATTTGGAATGTGCTAGTCACTAAAATTAATCATTCTGTTAACATATAAACACTCACTTTGAATGATCTTTATTCCAAGATAAAAACACATGAGATTAATGTTTTGACCAGGATAAATAAGTCTAATTATTTGGTTCAGTGACTAACCAAGCTAACAATTCTTCTAATTCATCTATTGTTTCTTTGTCTACATTGTTCTCTATTTTAGATGAATAATTAGAGGAGATTCTAGAAGAGCAGTTTGTACTTTCCTCCAACAGAGTGACCAAGGCAATTAATAACATTAGATCAAGGCGGAGAGGAGGACCTATCATACGTTATGGATATGGTGAGGTTAATCACATCAAGATGAATTTCTCCAAACTGTGGAGCAAGAAGGTCAAGGATGACAAGGCACCAACTCGTTGTTCTCAATACAAGATTGACCTAAGCAAGAAGCACAACTACAACAAGGCAGTCAATAAAGTACTTTCAGCACTGAAGAAATTGATTTGAGCGATGTTGATTCCGCAAGCGATGATGAGGATAATAGCAAGAAGGCAAAGGAGGTGGAGTTCATAGGGATGTGTTTTATGGCAAATAGTGAGTAGCTCAACAATGATGATCTCTTAAGTGATCTTGATGAGGTAAAACCTTATTATACAGATTTATCTCGTGATGTGCTTAGATTGACAAAGGAGCTCAAGAAATATAAAATGAAAATTAAAGGTCATGATTTTGTTGTTGAGAGCTTAAATTCTGAAATCAATAGACTTAGAGTCTTCATTCTTGATAATGAATACTGTGAGTCTTGTCAAGTTTTACATTCTGAGTTGGAATCTACTAGAACAATTAATGCATTATACTTGGTCCAACTTAGTGACGTAACTACTAAACTTGATGAGTTAAGATTGGCACATGACTCATATACTGAAAAGTTAAAATATGCAGATGATGAAATTGAAAAGCTCAAGTCTAGTTCTCTTACATGTTTAGAGATAGGTATTTCATATACTCAATCTAAAGTTTGCTCTAATTGTGAATTATTAGAAGCTAGACTTAATTCATCTCAGGAAATAATTCAACAATTGTTTATCGTGAGATGTCCTCTTGCTCTAACTATCATAAGCTTAACACTGAAATAGAAGAATTGACTAGACAACTTAATGATTTTGCTGAAAAAGAAAGATTGGCTTAGTTAGTGCTTACAAGAATCTTGTGACAGAATTTGTTAAGTGCACATCTTGTTCCTAATTGGCTAAAGAGAATTATTATCTTAAGGACACTTTAGATATATTTTCTTTTGGCGAGAAGAATTTGAATATGATTCTAGACAAATCAAAAACAAGTGTGAAAAATCATGCTCTAAGATTTAATCTTGTTGAGCATGCTAAGAATAATCCTCCTAAGGTAGTTAAGCTTCTTGAACTTAGAAATTTTAAAGTAAAATCTGAACCAAAATAAATTGTTTTAAATCTGCTGATATTGTAAAAGATTTATCTACCAAAGTGAGTGATGTGAGATCGATTGATATGACTTTTCATCAAGTCAAGTATCAATGCACTCACTATGGTAGATATGGTCATTTGGTGAAATTTTACTTTCGAAAAGTGAAGAAAGAAAAGAAAGACGGGTTAAGGGTTCTCGAGTGGAGTCTATGAAAGCTCCTTACTGTCGCTTTGCTCCCTCTAATCAATCTTTTGCAGTTTCGGGAGTTTTTGCAATAGGACTGCTCAGACCAGTGTTTTCCATGCAATCAGACCGGTCGAAAGTTAGACCAGCCTTGCAGAGGCGGTTAGACCGTCCCGTGGTCGGACTAGTGTTTGAACCAGCGTGTTCTACTCGATCATACCGATCGGTGGTCAGACTTGCCTTGCAAAGGCGGTCAGACCGTCCCATGGTCAAACCAACGTTTCGACCAATGTTTTCCACACGATCAAATCGGTCGACGATCGGTCCATCCTTGCTGAGGCGATCAGACCACCCCATAGTCGGACCAGCTTTTCAACGGTGGTTTGATCGGAATTTGACAGTGGCTAATTCTTCACTTAAATCTTTATCATTGCCTGTTGTTGCCCTTGTTCATCATGTATCTCAGTACTGGATTCCTAAATCCTATTTCACTAACCTCAGTACTGTGACACCGATCGATGCTTCCTGTGATGTAGGGACAACAGATGAGGAAGGGGAATAGTTGGCTAGTGGATTCAGGTTGTTCGAGGCATATGACCGGTGATTCAAGATGGTTCTCCTTCCTCAGTAAGTCATCCAGTGATGAGTTGATCACTTTTGAGGATGCTTCAACAGGCATTGTGATGGCTAAAGGTACAGTACGGGTTAATGATAAATTCATTCTCAAGGCCGTTGCTTTGGTAAATAAATTAAAGTATAATTTGCTTTCAGTTTCATAGTTGATAGATGGTAACCTTGAGGTGAGCTTTAAGAAACATGCTTGTAGAGTTTTAGATGCTTCCGGGGATCTTATTTTTAATATATCTTGATTGGGGAAGGTCTTTAGAACTGATTTTAATCATACTTATTCACTTGATGTTATATGCTTGGTAGCTTCCGAATCCATAGATCTATTATTTTGGCATCATAGGTTGGGACACATTAGTTTTATTCATCTTACACGGATTAGTGGGATGGATCTCATTAGGGAGTTACCAAAGCTAAGATGGTAGCTACTCTACACCCACCTCTTACTATGATAATTACATATGGCCCTGGTCAATTGTTGCATATGGACACTGTAGGTCCTTCTAGGGTTCAATTTGTTGGAGGCAAATTGTATATACTTGTAATTGTTGATGATTACTCCAGATATTCTTGGGTTTACTTTATGGTGTCTAAGGATGAGGCTTTTAGTCATTTTAAAGACTTATTTCTTATATTCAATAATGAATTGCCAAGTGTGATGAAAGTTCAAAGGAGTGATAACGATACTGAATTTAAGAATTCATCATTTGCTTCTTTTTGCTTTGAAAATGTCTAGAACATCAATTTTTGGCCCCCTCGAGATGGTTAGGACTATGCTTGATGAACATGCTACTCCTAGGAAGTTTTGGGCTGAGGCTATTTTACAACATGTCATGTTTTTAATAGAGTATTCTTGATAGCCTCATTGCACAAGACTTCTTATGAGTTAAGTTTTGGGCGTAGGCCTAGTGTTTCTCACTTCAGAGTATTTGGTTGTAAATGCTTTATTATCAAACATGGTAATCTTGATAAATTTGAATCTAGATCTTTAGATGGTATTTTTCTTGGTTATCCTGCTTACTCTCGTGGTTATCTTGTACTCAACTTAGAGACTAACAAAATTGTTGAGACCTGTAAGGTTACTTTTGATGAGGCTAGTCCTGGTACTAGACCTGATATTTCAGTTTTAGGTACACGGGTTCAGGGGGAGTCAGAAGCATATTTCTTGATGAAAAGGAGTATCTCGACTCTAGTGATGTTTTTCCTCCTATGCTACCACTTGCACCAGCTGAGGATCTTGTAGCTGCAACTTCAACTTTAGTTGGAGACACTACTACTTCTGATGAGCCTCTGTCAACTGATGGATCACCTACAGAGTAGGTTGGTAATGTTGGAGCTATCTCAGAACCTTCTGCACCATTGCATATTCAACGGCGCCATTCCCCAGAACTGATGATTGGTGACATTCAAGAAAGGGTAACACGTTCGAGGTTTACTTCTCCAGACTCACATGCTCATTCTGCTTTTGTTGCCTCTTTTGAGTCTAATGATGTAAGTCATGCTTTATCTGATGAGTCTTGAATCAATGCTATGCATGAAGAATTACAAAATTTTGAGCGTAATAAAATCTAGACCTTAGTTGAACCTCCTTATGGACATAATGTGATTGGAACTAAATGGGTTTTTAAAAATAAACAAAGTAAGGATGGTGTTGTGGTTAGAAATAAGGCTAGACTTATTACTCAATGGTTTACTCAGGTGGAAGGTCTTGATTTTAGTGAAACTTTTGCCCTTGTTGCTAGATTAGAAGCTATTAAAATTCTCTTAGCATTTGCTGCATCTAAAGGTTTTTAATAGTTTCAAACGGATGTTAAAAGTGCTTTTCTTGATGGTTTTATTGAGAAGGAAGTTTATCTTAAGCAACCACCTAGTTTTGAAAATCCTAAATTTTCTAATCATATCTACAAGTTGTCTAAAGCTTTATATGGGTTGAAACAAACTCCTAGAGCACGGTATGAAAGGCCCAAGTCATACTTGTTAAAGAATAATTTTTAAATGGGCAAGGTAGACAAAACTCTTTTCACACTTAGTCATGACAATGAACCATTACTTGTTTAGATTTATGTGGATGATATAATCTTTGGTGACTCCTCTCATGCTTTATTTTTCAAGTTTTTAGATACTATGTGCAGGGATTTCAAGATAAGTATGATGAGAGAGTTAACTTACTTCCTTGGTTTACAAGTAAAACAAATTAAGCAGGTCACTTTTATTCATCAAACCAAATACATGAAGGATCTACTTAGGCGTCTTGACATGGAAACCTGCAAACCTATTTCTACACCAATGGGGTGTACAACTGTTCTTGATCCAGATAAAGAAGGTGAGGCGATGGACCAAAGAGAATATAGAGACATGATTGGGTCCCTATTTACCTTGCTGCTTCGAGGTTAGACATACATTTTGATGTGTGATTGTGCTCTCGATTTCAAGCTTCACCTTGTGCATCTCATCGTTAGGCTGTGAAAAGAATTTTCAGGTGCCTCCAATCAATTTTAGAATTCAGACTCTTGTATTCTTCTTCATCCTGTCTTATCCTGCGTGCATACTCAGATAGTGATTTTGCGAGTTATAGGATTGATAGAAAGAGTACTTCTGGTACATGTCATTTGTAGGCATATAATTAATTTTTGGTCTTCTAGAAAACAGTCATCTGTTGCACAATCCACTGCTAAAGTTGAATATTGTAACTTCCTAATTTTCAGAGCCTTTTTGAAGCTTTTCAAATAAAATTCACCAGTTGGATTTTCCTGGAATTAATTAAAGCTTAATTGGAATTTTTATTACTTAAAAGGATTTAATATGACTAAATGAAACATTAAAATTTGCTAAAAATATTTTATTTGGCTTCCTTGTGTCCCAAGGAATTTTATGGAATTTTCTTGATTTCTCAGGTTTATTTACTATTTTCTATAGCTCAAAAGGATTTATTTGAATTTTTGGAAAAAGAAAAAACCCTAAAATCCCTAAAAGGCCTAGTGGGCCAAAGCCCAATCCACCTTCTCCCTCCAGCTTGCTCCACCGGCCGGCCTGGCCTACCCCGCCCTGGCCACACGTCGGCCATCCGGCGTTCGCCACGCATCTGAGCCATCCGCACCGCCATCTTCCATGGTCGTCCGATCGCCATAGTGCTACATGTCAGCGATCCGGGCATGCGTGCATTGTTCGTCTTCTTCCTGCCGTCGTCTCTGTCTCCGACCGGGATTCTGCCGTCTCCTTCCGCACGTCTCCTTTCTGGACTCGGCGTCCGTGCCCGCCATGGACTCCTTGAGGTCTGGGTATAAAGCTGAGCCCCGCCCCCCTCGATCTCCATGACCCGAGCCGCTCACTTCGCCGTTCTCGCCGAGATCGCCTATAACATACTAAAAATTCGAACTTGGGAAAATGTGTAGCCCTTGAATTGTTTTGAAATGTATTTTGTCGATATTTGGAGATTTCATGGATTTTCTTGGTTTTGTGATTGAGGTTCCAACAAATTAAAAATGAATCATGAAAAATGGAACAAATAAAAGATCATGAAAGAAATGGAAAACAATAAAAAGGGCCTTGGGCCAAATCTTGGCTAGGCCCAGTCGGCCCTCTTTCCTCTCCCTGTTTCGACCACGGCCGAAGCCGTTCTCCGCCTCGCCCATTTGAAGCCCGCGGCCACCCGACCACAGCAACCCACCTTCACGCCGTGCCTCCTCGAATCAGCGATCAATGGCATGTTCTGTGCTTGCGTCAGCGAGTCCTGTCTCTCTTAATTCTTCCACAGTCGTCCGCGTCATTGTCAACTGCCCGGCAGCCTCACTCCGTCAGGTCACTCTGCCGCAACGACCAACTCCTTGACCGCGTAGTCACGCGGTCGGGCACCGAGTTCAACCGCCACCAGCTCGCTTGACCGCCTCCATCGGCTACAGTGCGCTCCTACCCCCGTCGTTTCCCCTATTCGGGCGTCTGCGTGCCGCCCGACTCGGCGTCAACTGCCCTGTAGTCATGCGACTGCGCCTGCCGACTCCGCGCCTAACCGCACGGTCCTGCCCCTCCATCACCTCACGCCATGCCCTGCGTCGCTCACTCTCTGACCTGAGGTTGAATCTAGGGCGTTGTAACCACACGAGCGCCATGCCCTGGCTTTGACCGCTCAACTGCCTCGCCCGGTACTTCCCATTTCACCACACCACTTCACTGAGCCTCCCACTCCAACGAATTGGCCTCCCGAGCACCACAGCCCGCCGGTGGTCTCATCTTCCCCAAGTCCGGCCAAGGAGTAGATCGCTGATTAACGCCGCCAGAGTTCAATTCCTCTCCACCGAGGCACCCCCGGAGCACCTCGACGCCGTCCCAGCCCTCGCTGGACACGTCGTCTTTGAGCTGCGTGCCACGTCGTGCAACCCCTTCGACCGCTGTCGTCCCACGTCGCCAGCTTGCCATCAACCTTCTCGAGCCTAGCCGACCGTCGAGGTAGCCTCCCAAGCCCACCATCATGCTCCCCTCTTTATTAATTGAACCCTGGTGCCATGAGTCGCCGCAACCGTCGTCCTCTGTTCTGCCTCACCGCTGCCTGCACGTGGTCGAAACTCAGCTGTCTTAGGTCATAGTAGTGGTCAAAAAAGTACTGCAGAAGCCATAGTTGAATAGTCCGTGGTCGTAAAAGAAACATGGTTGTGAAAAGGTCACTTACGACCACGTGGTCGAAGCTATGACCATGCGGTCGAAGCCACGACCATGCGGTCGTTCCGACCACATGAACGAACTCATGATCACGTCGCCAATTACGACCATGCGGTTGGTTATACGGTCATGTTTAATTTTCATAGTCGAAGCTCCCCTACGACCACTCAGAAACACCCTCCGACCACTCACATCGTGGTCGAAGCAGTCTTTTTATGTTCATTCAATTTGGCATGTTATGAAAAAAATTAATGAGATAGAGAAAGTTGAAAAGATGTATGCTCCAATCATGCCATGGTTAAATAAAAAGAAAAGACACAAAAGTGCAAAAATAAAAAGAAATATGCTTCAAATATGCTACCATCTAAAAGAAGTTTGCTACAAGCATGCCATCATGAAATAAAGTATGCTGCAAGTATGTCACATACTTAAGAGTTTAGTGTGGAGTAATAGATTGTTATATGAGACTACTAGCTCATCTAGACTTAAAGTTTACTTCACTTTTAGGCTTTGACTTTTCATTGTGATATCTCATTATGCTATTTATAATTGGTTTAGTCATTATTAAGATGCCTATCATTAATCTAAATTGCTTAATCATGCTAAAGAATTGTTTTGACATTGCTATATGGTATATAACTTTATATGATCTAGGTAGCTCTACTTAAAAAGATGGTTTGATTAATTTATTAATTAAATGCAAATTGACTTGGATAATCTATAAAGCTTCTGGATGTTTACTCCCATTGCTCCTTCTTAAAATTATTCTTTCTAGGTGAAGTTCTTGATGATTTCATTACCAAATGGGAAAAAATGGGATAAATTGGCTCAAAATTGCTCTCTTGTGTTAAGGGGGAGTTTTATGACCAAGTGCTTGTTGCTATGGTTTATCAAAATTCTTTTTCTACAACTTTGAAACTTTATTTTCGCAAATTTTGCAAGGGAGATATTGTTATACCATGTAGAGGTCATGAATACGGTGATGATGAATAATTAACCTTTAGATTGCATTGAAATTTGCATTTGTGAAAGTTTTGATCGACCACGGTTGGCGATCGATAGGCTTCGACCACAGTCGATAGTCCGATCGGCCTTGTGATGGATTGTCTGGTTGGTAGGTCCTATCGGTGGCGTGGATTACGGTAGATCGACCATGGTTGAACGACCACGGCAGGTCAAGCACAAGCATAATGATTACGGCATGTCGAGCACAGCAGAACGACCACAGCAGTTCGAGCACAAAAAAACGACCACGACTGAACGACCGCGGTAGAACGACCAAGGATGATCGAAGCTATAGTGAACCGGCCGTAGCTATAGTGAAACGGTCGGAGGTCGTAAGCTCGTCTGCTACAGTAACCGGTCGATATTCAATAGCTACAGTAACAGGTCGAAGGTTGAAGCTATAGTACCTGGTCGGCACTTGATACTCGGAAGCTACAGTGCCTGGTCGGCGATCGGTAGTTGTAGACTTCGTGATTTATTGTCGGTTGTCGTAGACTTTATGATCAGTAGTCGTGGGCTTTGCGATCGGTTACCGTAGGCTTTATGGTCGATGCTCATAGGCTTCGAGTGCTTTAATTTTTGTAATCTTCGATTACCTTGAGTACTTGTGCCTGTTGGATTAGCGGTCTGACCGGCTTGGACATGGTGGTCTGACCGGTCTTACTGAGTAGTTTGAGGTTGGTTCTAGGAAATTATGGTCGTGGATGATTTTGTTCATGTTTATGGATGGACAAGAGTATGATATGCGTGTGTTCAAGTTGGGAAGAACTTGTGCCAGAAAAAGTTCTTTAGTCTTTGCATATGTAGGTTGGGCGTGGAGACGGTTATGATCAGTAACGAGGAGGACCAAGACTAGGAGGGGGAAATCTGATCACGAGGTGGTCGGACTCACGCTGGAGCATGTGGAGATCAAAGATGGTTGATACGTGGAGAAGCTACGGGAGGTGCGGTCCTGGAGGCTTCGATACGTGATGAACTGGAAGACGTTGTGGAAGGTGTCCGTAACTTGGAAGGTTTAGAGATTTTGAAAAACCCGTGTTTGGAAGGGTTTGGGTCCCTTGATTTTTGGTATCGATTAGGATTTCGTGTCTGTGTTGATAAAGACACGGTTTGGGGCTCTATCATATCAAAGCAGGGAGAGGTAAAGGGTTAGCCAAGGACTTAAGACGGTTTTGAAGAGAAAGCTTTTGTGCTAGAGTTTGAGGGGTGTCGTGAGGGAACTTTGTAGCCACAGAATATGTTTTAGAAATAAAAGATCAGATCTACACCTGAAAAGTTAGTCGGCATCGGCGGCGTTGTTTTGGGCATCGTCTTCGACTCGTTCTCATTACGAGTACATAGTGCATGGCGTATAGCGTTTCTCCGTCGACTTCATCTTCCTTGATCGCACACAAAGTCGATCACTCAATCGTCGCCAACAGTATCGATGTCAAAGCATTCAAACAGAGGAAGATTATGACTATGTACAAAGGGGTTGAGCGAGCGGTCGAAATCTTCATCGAGCACTGAGAGATTCAAAAAGCAGAGGCAATCATTCACCCTCTCTGATTGCGGTGTTCGATACTACAAGTGGTATCGGAGCTAGGTTCTAATATCTCTGGCCCAATAAACACTAGTTTGTGAACGTCTGATGGACTATGACCCTAAGGGACCGTCGGTGTACGGTGAAAGAGCGGTGAATGGCTAAGAGATACCAATATATGAAGGGAGAGATTGTGGAATAGTACCACATTAATTGTGGAAGGACAAGAGACATAACTTAAAAGTGGGAGAGTCGCTCACCTCATTGACTAGTTTTGACGGTGAAAAAGCTCTTACGATCCTACAGTGATAATTGAAGCTCACTCGTCACCAAACCCAAAATTCCATGGAAAGCACCACATCATCATTTGCTCAGTCAACAGCAACTAGACCTAGAGGGGATCAAATATTAGACCAATAGATTAAAAAATTTGCCGTTTCAATGACCCATAGAGCTGCTCGTGATCATCTCTCATCATAATTAATATACATATTACATTAGAATAAGAACACTTAGGAAACCACTCGGCACTTTCATCTGGTGGTGTGATGTGATCCTTGGCTAGTGATAATAATGTTAACATCCTCCAAAGATGCGTAGATATATAGTACCACAGGATCACCACTAACCCTCTCTCTAGTTTGAAGAGATAATATTATGTCAAGTACAACCGCAAAATCTTGTCCTGAGGACCACAAGGCACTGGTGAGATCACACCATCCGCTTGCCTCCCACTGGGATGCATTTGTATGGGTATTAACCATACTCAAAGCCTGATGAACTAGATAAAGCTAGCAAAATACTGGTGATCTTTTAGTTCAAAATCTTATCTTGCACATTTTGTATGTATGACTGTATGTCCTATCAGGTTGTAAGAGATTTTATTTCAATACTCAAAGCAAATGCTACATTATCCATCAAGGTTCGTATTTTTCAATTGGACTAGTTCCTGAAGATGCAGCAAAAATCGTACCGGGAATGGATAAAGAAATCTTTCTGATATATTATTTTGGAATAGTTGCAATGAATTTGACAAGGAAGTACCCAATAACCAAATGGTTACAGTCTAGGTTCCGGCTGGTTATGAATAGTGGAGATAAATCTCAAAAACCTGTTAAAAAAAGAATGAAAGAAAATCAAAATTGACATACCAAAATTGACTAACATTCAAAATCTCGATCTAGCTCAGGATAGCCAGTAGGCAGTATACTAGATGGTGGTCGTTACCTAGTCTGAACCAGGTACACACTTCACACTAGCCAGTAGTCACTAGTTCAGTTTTGCCTGAAACAAATGTTGTCTCTGAATCTAATCATATTGACAGGACGTGTGCGGAGATCGAAGGGCACTAGATCCAAGAAACGAGTGGTCCTAAGACGAAAAGAATGCAGAGAAGAGAAAAGGAGGAAGAAGAGAGATTACGAAATGGCCAACTTGTGCTTTGTGAAACCCTGAAGGATCACCATGGGAGACAGGCCACATGAGCTCAAGTGCTGCCCTCATTTGATCAGACTAAGGCCTCACATGGCACAATGCCCATAAACTAATCCCCTGTCTTCCCTAAGCAAGAATGGCCACTAAACTAGCTCCTGAATCCTCCCTCCAAGGAGCTGCACATGAGCTATGCACATGGATCCTTTGATCTGCGATTACTCCTGCACAGCATGATATGTATGTCTTGCAGCTAGGTCGCGCACATAACCGTCGTGTGAGCGCGCCGACCAAATCTTCAGTTATGGAGTTCTTGATCAGATGCAGCATCTGGGATAAATTTTGCTGCAGTCTAGAAAAGAAATCAATCGGATGCATCCTTTGATTCCAACTGCCTGGTGATGCCTTCTGATTTGTTTTTCTGCTGCATCTGCAGATGGCACATATGTTCAGGTGGGTGAGGAAGATCAGGAAGAAGGATCCCTAGACCTTAAAGCTCATGTGCAGTGTGTGCTTTGAAGCTCTTCTTGAGCTGGATTTCTGCACAGCTAAATGTGCAAAAAAATAAAAGTTGCGCATGTTAGGCCTGGAAAATGCAGCTTCCCATATGCTTGGTGAGGGAAGAACAAATCTAGCTTGCTCCCATTTGCTTGTTCAGCTTGTGTATGCATGTACCTGAATATTCAGAGAAATGCTTTTTATGCTAACATCTGAAATAGTATTTTGACTACTTTCAGAAAACCAGATTCTCCGTGCCATCCATTATAATACTCTTGGGATTAGCCACATATCACCTGATATACTTTGGGTATTAGTGTGTTACCATAGTAAGGAGCCTACGCGATGAAAACTGCATGAATCCATAAACAAACTCACTCAATACGTGGCTGGTTTGATCAGCTTGAATTCTGCCCATCAATTCTTATGTTATTGAGCTTGTTTTGTGCCCATGTCAAACTTTTTTTCTTGGTAAAAACATCCTTTTTTTAGAGGAACATTCAAACTTTTTTTTTTTTTGGAGGAAGAGCTTCCTAGCTTGTTAGGGTGTGAGTTGCTTGAATTGGGCCTATGAAGTCACTTTATTTGAACCGTGGGGCGCGGGAGGAGAGTTGTGGGCTGCAGGGAAGCTTCCGAGTTAGCCGTGTGCGGCGCGAGGAAGCCAGCTGAGGCCAACAGAGCAAATGGGCTAGGCCGTGGGGCACTGTTTGGAGCAGCTTTCGTTTTGCTCCTCGTATGGACTAGAAATACTTCGCTCGCGTGGCATTTTTTTGGGCTTGCACGACTGGCCTGCAGAATCATATCAGTTTCAGTCTCGGGCTCTCGACACAAGTGTGCATCCAATTATCCAATTTATCCAATTTAGATACATACATACATACACACGTGTGTGTGTATATATATATATATATACCCGCCCTACGTGAGGTTTTGGATGCCTTGGATAAATTTCTAGCATGTATAGTGTGGTGTGAGCAGGGGCGAAGCCACATCTCGGAATAGGATAAACTTCAGTTCGGATGTGAAAAAATATTTAGTGTACAACTTAGATAAATTTAGTCCAACTTGGATAATATTTTTATGGCCCATCTCAGATAGTCTAGATCATTCCACCACTGAGCTCGAGGGTAACTAAATTCTGGCTCCGCTATTAGATGTGAATGGTGTGTTGACTATGTAGGGACCCCTGTATTATTAAAAAAACTCGTTTAATGGGTTCGTGGCCTTGATTCAAAATTTATCCTGCTACGTTTGTTTTTTGTTCAAAATTAAAATAAGTAGATTTCGAAATGAACACGATTACACTCAAGCTCGCTCGGCTAGCTCGTTAGCTTGCTAATGACCCGGATCAGCTGTAGTCCTACTTCACCTAAAGCCGAGTCGGCTCAGATCGTTAGCTTGTTCATTATAAATTGCAGCACGAGTCCATGACTCATAGGAATGTTCTTATTAGTTTCTGTTTTTAGTTTCTCCGTGAAGAAGTTAGACATCAGCTTCTCGAAGCAGCCTCTTCATTCTTCTCACTTCTGTCTCGTACACATATCTTTCCTTCATTTTTCTTACCATTCATGTATTTTTCTTCTAAACGTCATTTTTTTCATCACTACTATTTATTTTCAACTAAAAACTATCAGTCGTAGCTGATACGAACACCCTATAGTCCTACCTCACCTAAAGTGAATTGCTCAAGTACCCGTACACATAAATTCGTCTATACAGTTATGCACAAGTCATATGAAAGCAGTCTAGTACATCAATGAAATATTTCCTCCAACAAAAAAAAGAGAGATATTTTCATCTAATTCACATTGAGGTATCTACCTTGTAATTGGTAGATGAATACAATATACAGCGTGATAGAGAACTGTAAAATTGCTAGATAAGCATATATACACATACACAGATATATATATACACATATATCTATATATATACGTGTGTATATATATACACTACATATATCTATATACATATATGTATGTATGTACATATATCTATATACATATATATAATGTATATATATATATATATATATATATACACACATATATGTGTGTATATATATGTGTGTATATTGCAGTATATGCATGGATATGAAAGACACAAGGCACAAAAATGCGCATACCTACATATAAATTATAACTGTAGCTTACTTGTAAAAGTACATAACAAAAGCATTTTTTTAAAGATGCATGAAGTTTGTCAGTACACTCGAACGCCAAGGCCTTGCAATATTGCCAAGACACAGAAAACACAGATCAGGGTTATCGGGGGCGTTTGGCCGGGCTCCAGCTCAAGACTTCTGGGTAGAAAGCAAGAAGCTGGAGTTGTCCCAGCAAACTGGTTGACTCTTAGGCTTTGTCTATATTAACTTTTAAAAACTGTTTTTTATAATAAATAGTTTTTTCTAGTATTTAATTTTTAAATAGAGTGTTTTAAGGTACAATCTACTAGCTAGTAGGTTATAGTACACACTGCAGCGACTTTATTTATATCAGTTAAAATTGCATACGGGTGTCTTTCTTTATAAGTTTTTTTACAAACTGTTACTATTTATAAGCTAAAACTAAAAATCTATATAAACGGGCTGGAGTGTATCGATTTTACGTATGTCATCATGAGGCCTTTGTGCCTTGCAAATAACATAAGACTTTCTTTATCAATTTCCAATGTTCTATTCGGGATTGCTCGGAATCGCCAAATAACCCGGTAACAAACGCTAAGTCGTGGCGTACACACTTGAGCATCTGCAAGCTTCCGACGGTGAAGCATATGGAACCGCTTTCATTTGATCGATCTCATCTTGGTTCTGGGGCATTGAAAATCCTCATATCTGTCAGCCCTTGACTATAGGTGCGGTGAAGGACTACATTTATGCATACCAAATTTCTTTAATATTCTCTCTATGTATGCCTTTTGCGGCAGTCCCAATGACCCTTGTTTCTATCACGGTGAATTTCGATCCCTAGAACGAACGAAGCTTCACCAAGATCTTTCATATCAAAGTTTGAGGACAAAACTTCTTTGTCTCGATGTGATCGACATCACTACTAGCTAGTAGGATATCATCCACATACTGAGATTAGGAAGATAAACTTCCCATCTTTAAACTTTGCATAAACACGTTGTCCTCTACATTCTCTTTAAACCCAAATTTTCTTATTGTCTTGTCAAACTTCAAGTACCACTTGTCTTGAAGCTTGCTTTAACCATAAATCGATTTCTTTAGGCGGCATCCCATTCTTTCATTTCCTTCCACAACAAAACCTTTCGGTTGTGCCATGTAAACATTTTCCTCCAAATCCCCATTAAGAAATGCCGTCTTTACATCCATTTGATGTAACTCTAAATCATAATGTGCAACCAATGCCATTATGATTACGAAGAATCTTTACATGAGGCCGGAGAAAAGGTCTCATTGTAATCAATCCCTTCTCTTTGCGTAAAGCCTTTTGCCACAAGTCGCGCTTTGTATCTTTCTACATTCCCTTGGGAGTCAAGCTTTGTCTTGTAGACCCATTACTGACCCTCTTGTTTTGGCTCCTTTAGGAATAATCTCCAAGTCCCGACTTTATTAGCCTTCATGGACCTCATTTCCTCTTCCATGGCCTCAAGCCATTTTGAGGAATTTTCGCTTCTCATGGCTTCTTCAAATGAGGTGGGATCATCCTCCATTTGAAATTCCTCATATGATAAATCGATAATCATCGAAATAGGTGATCTTCTTACTCTTTGAGACCTCCTCGGGGCCTCCATATTTGGTACATCTTCATTTGAGGTCTTTGTTGCTCCCCTCATCTGTGGCAATTGGTTCTATATGATCCTGAAGAACAGGTTCTTCATTCTCATTAATTGTTGCCACAGGAGGAACAATAACAGTCTTGGCACCACGATGTCTTGTCTGTCGGTGTAGCGACAGCGGTAGTCGAAGAATGGCTCTTGAATCATCGGGTGGCGCATACACCGCTTCTCTTCAAGGTCAATCTTCGAGCTACCATGCTCCCCTCATCATTTCATCCTCTAAGAAGGCGTGTCTCGTTTCTACAAACTTTGTATATCGTCTCGGACGGTAGAAACGAAAACCTTTTGACTTTCGGGGTAGCCAATGAAATGGCGACTTCATTTTTGGGATCAAGCTTCCCAAGATTTGGGTTAAATACTTTAGCCTCGCGGGACTCCCCCACACGTAAGTGGTTTAGTGAGGGACTCTTCACATCCACAACTCGTACGGTGTTTTGGGCACCGACTTACTAGGCACTCTGTTGAGGATATGAATGGCGGTTTCAACGCCTCCATCCATAAACTCAGCGGCGGTGTGGAGTAGCTCATCATGCCGCACCATATCCATCGAGTGCGGTTGCGTCTTTCGGCTACTCCATTTCTTTGAGGTTCGCCGGTGTAGAATACTGGGCCACTATACCATTTTCCTGTAAAAACCTTGCAAAAGGTCCAGGAACTTGTCCATATGGGGTATGTCGACCGTAGTACTCCCCACCACGATCAGATCGGACTATCTTAATCTTTAAATCGTGTTGGTTTTCAACTTCAGCCTTAAATATCTTGAATTTATCCAAGGCTTCATTTCTTTCTTTGATTGGATAAATATATCCATAACGGGAGTAATCATCCGTGAATGTTATGAACGAATCATATCCATCCACACTTTTCACAGAAAAAGGACCACAAATGTCTGTGTGAACAATTTGTAGAACTCCTGTGCTTCTTTTAGCGTCTTTCTTAATTTTCTTTACAAATTTTCCTTTAATGCATTCTATGCATTGTTCTAAGTCGAGAACTCTAATGGAGGAAGAATATCATTCTTAACTAGTCTTTCTATTCTCCCCTCGAAATATGGCCTAAACGACAATGCCATAATTTCGACGATTCATATGAGTTCTCTTTCTTTTTACATTCGTATTCTCGAGGCGAGGATACATGCTCATTCACATCACATACAGAATTCACACTTTCACGAAGTGACAATAAATAAAGCTCATCTTGTTTAATGGCAAGACCAACACATGCTTTATTAAACATTATTTCACACTTGCCATTTCCAAAATTACAATCATAACCATCATTGTCCAAACATGAAACACTAATCAAATTCCTCGTAAGAGGAACATAAAGAACATCTCTAAGTAAAAGTGAAGCCATCACTAGCTCTAATGAAAGATCACCAACGGCTTCAACTTGACTTGGACTCCATTTGCGACTTTAACGCATCTTTCTTTTCTTTGCGTATTCCTCGTCGAGCGGAATCCACAAATTATTAGCAACATGAGCAGTTGCACTGAATCAATCCACCAAGTAGATTTTGAATATTGTACATACGAGGATTCATTTATGAGCGTAATAATGTTCTCACCTTTCTTTGACATAATCATTTTCAAGAAATGGACGATCTTTCTTGTAATGTCCCTTTTCTTGCAATGAAGACACCGATCTTTCTCCGAGAAATTATTCATTGAGGCTGAAAACAGAGGCTTTTCCCTTGTTCTTTGAGGAGAAGTTACTGTTGAAAGTCTTTTTCTTGTTATCCTTCACATAGTTGATAGAACCACCATGTGAGGATTTAAATCTTTCCTCCTCTTGCACACACATAGCTATGCATTTTTCTAAGTCCCATTTCTCGGGCTGCATATTGTAATTGACAACAAAGGTGTCAAACTCTTTCGGCAAAGAAGCAAAAATCAAATGAATAAGGAACTCATCCTTGAGAGCCAAATCCATTGGTTTAAGCTTGGATGCCAAGTTACTCATCCTTAGTATGTGCTCTCTTATGCCACTGCCACCACCAGTACCTTTTCATCACAGTCGCTTAATCGGTGTGTAGCATAAGTCTTTGAAGAGCGATGAACCGACTCTTTATTTTATCAAGGTACTCTCTGACAGTGTCACACTCTGCGATTGAGCCCACAATTGCGAGGCTCAATCGTGTTCTTTATCACGACCAAACATTTCTTGTTGGCAGTGACCCACTTTTTATGATCAAGATCATATAACATCTTTATGGGAGCAAAGTCCCTCATGCAGTGCCAAGCGACATCGGCCTCATTTTCATCCCTCACCGGTGCCATAGGCTCCGTGGGACACGGTGTGGTGACTACCCAGTCCACCTCAGCTAGGATGAATGCAAGATCAATCTTTTTCTTCCATTCACCATAGTTGTCTCCTTTGAGACATGGGATATCTCGATGTAGCCCATCAAAGAGTATCCTCTGAAAATACAATTCATATATAGTGAGAACAACAATAATAACAATAACTGCATGCCTTAGTTTCAACGTTGGTTAAAATTAAAACATACGATTGTTTACACATTAAATCTACATCACCGTTGGGCGAAATAGAAATAATGCATAAAACATCAATTAAAATTTTAATACTTTTAACAGTAAAATTATATGCCTTATTTTAACGTTGGTCAAAATCGACATACAATTTTATTTATACATTAAATCTACATCACCGTTGGTAGAAATAGAAATAATGCATAAAACTTCAATTAAAATTATAATCATGTTATTATCAACGTTGGTCGAAAATAACAATATCATAATTCACTATTGCAATTCATTAAAATTCTCAAAATTAAATTTTCCCGTTGGTTCGAATTTAATAATGAAAAGAATTATCAACATTAACTTTTGCAGCGGAAACTGTAATATTCAGAAAATAATTCAATCTCTGAAACATTATTACTGTATGCATCTAATCTCTGGAAAATAATTAACACGTTGGTGCAAAAATTAAAACAGAGATTAGAAAAGTTATTCATCTCTTTTGTTGTATTTCAAAACTTTTGACCGGTTATCAAATCCTTTGACCGGTCAAAATTTTACGGAAAGTGTGCCATCTTTGCGGTGTCGATTGGTGCAAAAATAAGCGAGACTATCCACCACGCACCAGAAAAATCTCCTTGTCCATTGCATGCGAGCAGACACCATCAATGCAAAGTGCCATCAAGGCGGTGGCTCACAAACAAAATATATACCACTTTCTTTGACCGTCGCACTACCTCCATTCATCGCAAAAACGGATCGGGCGCAGCGCAGCGCAGCGGCTGCGCGGCGGCGCCGCGGCGGCGACCTCAAAGCGGCTGCAGCGCGGGCGGCGGCGGCGGCGGCGGGCGCGCGGCGGCGGCGGGCGGGCGGGCGGCCTTGAGCAGCGGCTGCGGGCGTGGCGGAGACCCGGCGGCGGCAACCTGATCGCGAAGCAGCCGGGCCAGCTTGGCGGGCTGGCGGGCATCGGCATTGCCTTGTTGGCGGCATGACAGCAGCGGCTGGCAGCAGCAGCGGCAGGCGCGGGCGGAGAACCCAGCGGCGGCTGCCGTGCAGCAACCCAGGCGTGCTAGCGCAGGTGCGAGGCTGCCGCGAGCGGCCGGCGGGCGGGCGCTTGTGGACGGCGTGGGCGGGCGGCGCTTCTGCAGCGCGGTCGGGCGGCGCGGCCGCGACTAGCGACAAGCCGGCGGCCTCGGGTAGGCTCGATACCAATGTTGTACTACATTCTTCTTCTTACGTGCATGGATGCGAGATAGAGGGTAGAGGAGGCGTTACCATCGGATTGCGTGGGCGTTGGCCATCGTTGGTTCGTTGGTGAAGTCTGCGCGAGGCGGCGACGGTCGGGAAGTCTGCGCGCGGGCGGCGGCGGTCGGGAAGCGGTGGCGGTGGTGATGTTCGGCGAGGTCGGCGGCGGCGGACGGAGCTTCCGCGTGGACTGCGCCTCCTAGATCGGTATGGGAATATTGGTGGGGTGGCGGCTGCGATCAACCTCGTGAATAGAGCCCGGCCCCCACCCTCTATTTATAGCCAGTGTGACAGGGCCCATCGGCCAAAGTGGGTGGCGCCCCGATCGAAGCGCGGGTCAAGGGCCCGATTAGCCGTTGGGCTAATCGGGGAGATCATTCTTAGTGTGGTGTGAGCAGGGCGAAGCCACATCTCGAATAGGATAAACTTCGATTCGAGATGTGAAAAATATTTAGTGTACAACTTAGATAAATTTAGTCCAACTTGGATAATATTTTTATGGCCCACTCGGATAGTCTAGATCATTCCACCACCGAGCTCGAGGGTAACTAAATTCGGCCCGCTATTAGATGTGAATGGTGTGTTGACTATGTAGGGACCCCTGTATTATTAAAAAAAACTCGTTTAATGGGTTCGTGGCCTTGATTCAAAATTTATCCTGCTACGTTTGTTTTTTGTTCAAAATTAAAATAAGTAGATTTCGAAATGAACACGATTACACTCAAAGCTCGCTCGGCTAGCTCGTTAGCTTGCTAATTACGAGTCCATGACCCGGATCAGCTGTAGTCCTACTTCACCTAAAGCCGAGTCGGCTCAGATCGTTAGCTTGTTCATTATAAATTGCAGCACGAGTCCATGACTCATAGGAATGTTCTTATTAGTTTCTGTTTTTAGTTTCTCCGTGAAGAAGTTAGACATCGACTTCTCAAGCGACCTCTTCATTCTTCTCACTATACCTCTCACACATATCTTTCCTTCATTTTTCTTACCATTCATGTATTTTTCTTCTAAACGTCATTTTTTTCATCACTACTATTTATTTTCAACTAAAAACTATCAGTCGTAGCTGATACGAACACCCTATAGTCCTACCTCACCTAAAGTGAATTGCTCAAGTACCCGTACACATAAATTCGTCTATACAGTTATGCACAAGTCATATGAAAGCAGTCTAGTACATCAATGAAATATTTCCCTCCAACAAAAAAAGAGAGAGATATTTTCATCTAATTCACATTGAGGTATCTACCTTGTAATTGGTAGATGAATACAATATACAGCGTGATAGAGAACTGTAAAATTGCTAGATAAGCATATATACACATACACAGATATATATACACATATATCTATATATATACGTGTATATATATACACTATATATATCTATATACAAACGGGCTCTCAATCTCTGGCTTCAAGGAAGCTGCACATGAGCCAATATTACAGATTTCACTCTATAACACTGAGCAAAATTGAAGCCGGATCAAGGTGGCTCCTCCGGCTCCGGAGGTCTTCCACAGGGAAAAAGAGTGTTGCATCGGTTGAAAGACATATAAGAGAAGCCAGAAGGCATGGGGTGAGGCAGAATAGCAAGTTGCTCTCTGTAGGAGCCGAATCCCAAAATCCGGCCAAACACTCCCATTTTCTGAGCTCCGATCCGGGCTCTTCTAGAGCCTAAAATCTAGAGCCGAAGCTCGGCCAAACCGGCTTCTCTTGATTAGTTGATTTCCAGCTTGACAGTACGTTGCCGTGCGCACTGCGCACATCCTAGCTAGCTTATGCATGAATTCTGTTCCTATCCATACCACCAGCTTCTCACAGTAGAACTAGGTTTCTACCAACCTACGTACGCACGCACCTAGCTACTTACACATGAATAGACAGCCTGTTCGGCAAGTCACAAGCCAGATAGCCTTTTATTTTTGCTACAGTACCTAACTTTTAAACGGAGTATTTTTTTTAAGACGAGATATACAATTTAAATATAGTATACGTTAAAAACCCAACATCTGTACCAGTTAAAATTACAAATGAGTATCGGTCTCTCTGTAATCTATACCGTAAACAGTTAAAATTTAAAAATTTCGATAAAAAATCATAAGTGGCACAAAAAAATAACAGACCAACTCGTGCATGCATGCATTGGCTGGGGCAGAGATAATAAATCGGCCTACCTACATGCGTACTAGTATTAATTACAGTCTTTTTCTGCTTGACATGTCTAGCTTGTGTCTAATCGTACTCCTGCAGTTTACACTCGTCCGCTCAAAGATATACGGTATCTTAGATCGAATGCATCCAGTCGAATTTTCTTAATTTTGTGTACTAATACATATTGAAATTTTTAGACTATATGGCTAGGTCTAGTATTTTATGATGATAAATAATTGATAATATTGCGTAGTATTGTTATTTGTGATGTATGGTGTGCGTGCGTAGACTAATGTTGGTCAAGTTGGAATGAACTTATACCGACAAAAATTGTTCTTTAGTTTTTGCATATACATGTTGAGTATGAGGCGATCATGATCGGTGATAAGGTGGACCAGGACTAGGACGGAAGATCTAAGGTTCAGATGGTCAAAGAGGTCACGAGATGGTCGGGCTCGTGCTTGGGATGCATGGAGATCAGGGATGGATGATATGTGTTGGAGCTACGGAGGTGTGGTCCGAAGGCTACAACACGTGGTGGATGATGCGTAGAGAAACTACAGGAGGTGCGGTGTCCTGGAGGCTTCGACACGTGACGTGTTAAAAAGTTGGAATTTTCAAAACCCACGTTAAAAAGGTTCCGAATCCCTCTGTGTTGGAATTGGATTAGAACTCATGGGCTTAGTCTCAGCCCAAGTTTTAGACCTTAGACTATAAATAGAGATAGGGTTAGAGGCTAACCTAGGGTTTTTAGAGATATTAATTTCGTGCTAGAGTGTAGAGGTGCTAGGAGGACACTTTATAGCCACCGTAATTCAGAAATAAAATATTTTAAAAATTATGGCGACGGCGCTTTCGCGTTTTTAGTTGCCTCGAACGTAGCCCGTCAGATCTAAACGCTGCGTCGTCTAGTTTGGATTTTTGCCGATCGTGTGCATCGCCGAGAGAATCAACAGTGTTGGCTTCGTCATCTCTCGTCGCTGTTGTCCTCGATCTACGTGCGTGCGGTGAGCTAATCCGTTTGCCATCAGAGCATGCATGCATAGCCATCAAGACACAACAACACGCCAACACCAACACTAGGCAACGCATCAAGTCAAGAAATAAAGCAAGGACGGTGTCCGTTAGAGCATGCATGCATAGCCATCAATTTATGCGTCACCCAAATTGAAAAGGCAACGCATGCTGTGATAAGTAATTAGTGCAAGGTAATTAAGTGAGGCTAATTAGGTCTTATTTTTCTTTTGTTTTTAGCATTAAGTCTTAAAGCTTGTGATTCACGCATGCGTTGGAAAAAAATAGATTGTTTTGCATGTATTGTGGCTGGATATTTTTGTGTTCTTCTGTGATTTGCAGGTTTAAAAATAATAATAAATTTTAAGAAAAGCTTTCGCTAGATATTGCAATTATTCATCCTCTCTAATTGCTATCAACGAACCTATAAACTTTTTAGATTGGCCATTGGGAAACTGATGATCCATTAAAATTGCCTCCATAATATGTCCTAACTACTATAAAAACTGAAGGGGAGGGTCGGGGAGCTAGCTTGGTAAAGTATACAGAAGGAAATTAAAGAAAGATTCATATTGGATCTAGTCCCAACCGCCCATATCAACTGATCGAGTGTCACTAACTTTCTTCCATTAAAGTTGGAATGCAGTCGATTCAATAAGAGAGGTTAGATAGATGGATACAACGATCGACGAGAGGAAAACGCCAATTAGAGAGAACCTCAGAAGCTGAGAATGAGAGATCCCACAACTCACCGTTGGCCCCGTCGCCTTATGTAGCCCACGTCAGGCAGCCATAATCAAATTTGTAGGGAACGAATCCTCTAAGAGCTCCAAGCATATGTCAAAAACTTATTCATCCTCCGGTGCAATCATAAAATGGAATTGCATGTTCATTGGGACCCCTGTCAAAGCATAGCAGGAAATGAGGTGAACAACCGTGTAGTTGTTTTCACCCATCAATGCATTTCAGTGACCCTCTCAAAAGGAAAGATGTAGCATCCCAAAATTTCAAATTTTAATTTAAATTATGTTTAAATAATCATTTCTGAACTTTTGTGAATTTTCAAAAAAAATTATGCATTTATGTAAGATTTTCCTAATTTCTTCTAGCTAAAAATGAATTTTCAAAAAATAAACAAAACCTGGTCAGGGCCTGGTCTTAACTTAATTGATTTTCATATAGCATAAAGTGTTTCCCCAAAGTTTCCCAAAATTTTAAAGAATTTTCAAAAGCTTTTCTGAACATCTAAAATGCTTTTTTGTAATTTTTGGCAGATGAAAATGAAAATTTGAAAATAAATAAAACTTGATAAAAATTTAAATATTTTATTTAAGTTCTAAATATTCTAAAGTATCTCTTCAAAATTTTCAATTTTTTTTGGCTTAGTTTGGTAATTTTTCTAAGCTCAAATGTATTTTTGGGATTAAATCAATTCGAAAATATTTAAAATTCAAAAATCTTTTGCAGGCCAAATCTAATAGTCTCAGCCCAATTTTGTCCTGTGTCCAGGCCGTTGCCATCCTCCAGCCCAAGCGGCCTCTCTCTATCGCTCTTTTTGTTTTCCCCACGCAAAGCGCCTCGCTCGACTATGCCTTCCGTGCCCTCTCCTCTTGCCGAATTGGGCTAACCCACCAAGGATCGTCTCCTAACTCTCACACTCATCATTGAGTTAACATGAGCTATTGGTCATCATAGTGCTAGCACGCGCCATTGCCAAAAGCCGATGCCACCGAGGACCTCGAGCACCCACATGAACCTTTAGCTTGTCTACGACCCCCACCCCGCGGTCCCTTCTTGTGGTGTTGGCATCAAAGAGGTGCCATAGACCACCATTTTCTAAAAGTTCTTGAGCTCAATCATGAGAAATCAACAAGCGTTGCACCCTCTTTTCGATATAAAACCCTTAGTCAACAATGATAGCTTCCTCTCCTTAGCACGTCATCTCCATTTTACCCCTTGGCCATCCTCTTCAGTCACTGGTTCACCTGGAACATCGTTATCATCTTCAACTTTGGCCACTGTGTCCCACATGCTTCGCTGAGCCAACTTCCTCAATATGGTGAGCTAACGGCCTTCCTTTCACGTCACATTGCGCCATATTGCTCAAGGATCAAAACACCTAAGATGATTTTGGCTCTTCTGCAACATACTGTTGAATCTTGATGTCTTCTTCACTTTCAACTGCTGTCGTCACCATTAAAATACCCCAACCCTGGTGAGCTCCAACCTTTAGTGTGGTCACTTTAACCGTCCCTAGAACTCCATCAACCTCAACCTTCCTTCTATTTCAGCTACTTTCCTCTAAGGAGAGCTACCACCAAGGACACCTTCACCATTGCCTCTGCTCGTTGATGACTCATTGCCTCATACCACCTCCACTGCCTTCAACCCCAAGCATCTAAGCCCTTAAAAATTGATTTTGGTAATTAATGGCGATAATGCTTAAGGCACTAACATGTTTGTTAAGATGATTGAAAAGTTTAGTCCCGAGCTTCGATGATATCATATAAAAGGCATGCAAAGATGACTAAGAATTGACATGGCTCAAGGCAAAAGTATAATTTAGCCTAAGGACCTCTTTTATAGTTTTTACCAGTCTTTGCATTTGGTGAATAAAGACTGGATTGGTAGGATAGATGTCGTACTATTAAGAAGAGTCATGGCTAGTAGCTTGAAGATAATCTTATGCCATATTGATCAAGTATAATACATGCATGCATTTGGACTTTCATTTTAGAACACTCTTTGATTTTTATTAAAAAACCGGTATGACCACCATTGTGTCAGCGGTAGTATCGCTCCTTCGGTACTACCAGACTTTACATGTCGGTACATTATTGTTAGAGAGATGCATTTTTGGAATCCATCATAAATAGTATTACCACTATTCTTGGCCGATAGTACCATAGCGGTATAATTGCAACTCCTGATCAGAACTACCACATTGTGGTATGACTGCAATTTAGTTGGCGGTTGCTAAATTTTTAAAGAGGTACAAGTTGGGAGATTTTCTCTCCTCTGAAAATCGGTACTGCTGCAGCTGAATTGTGGTACTACCGCATGATCGGTGCTATTGGGCCTTGTGAGTGTGGTACTACCGATATTTAGTTTAATAGCTAGTTTCTATACATTTAATGAACCTTAAGTATCCGTTGAACAATGGGTGCGGTAGTATCGGCCGGTACATAGCGGTAGTACCACTCCTCCTGATTTTTGGGGATTTCATCTCCGGCGGTCATTCTGGTGGGTGGAGACTATAAATACCTCTCCACCAATAGCAAGAAAGCACTCTTGAACACTTATTGAATATTCTTGAGCTCATGCACCCCTCTCATCAACTCTAGTGCATTATTTTTCATTTTAAGGTTGTTGATATCATTCGAGTGCATTGCATCATCTAGTTGATCTTTGTGGCACTAAAAAACGTTCAAGCAAGCGTCATTGGCTTATTACTCTTAGTGGTTTCTGATACCTAGACGGTTTGGAGGAGTTGATGCGATGATCTTTTCAAAGAAGGTTGTGAAGAGACCCAATGTGATTGTGAAGGTCGGAGCTCACCTCTCGAAGCAGGAGAGAGCTACCAATAGTGGATTGAGGAAAGACTCAAGTTGTGCAAGGAGCCAGTTTGATTAGTTCAAGCTCGCTCAACGTGGGTTAGGGAGACCAGAAAGTCTTCGAGACCATAGAAAAATTCTCGTGTCCTTCGTGTGGTTTATTTCTCTTACCCTTTACTTTCTGCACTTATATTTCTAGCAATCATTTGATTGACTTATTTAGCTAGAATTGTATCTTGCCTAGACATAAGTTTGTAGTGCCATAGCAAGACATAAAATATTTAGGCCTTGAATTGTACAGAACAATTCTATTTACTCATACTTAGTATAAAATTATATTTAGTCAAAAGAATTTAAAATGTACTATTTGCCCACTCTAGTTGGTTATTCTTGATCCTACAAACCCCCTTGGTGAGCTCCACTAGTCCCAAGAAGCTTTAGCACACCTTGATCTATGAGCTTATCGTGTGTTGCCGAGACTTTGCTGTGGTCACCCACTGCGCCGCTGTAGAAGCTTGTTAGGAGCACTATGATGGTGACCATTGGTCCCTGTGCTAGCTTTTGTAGCATCGCAAATATTCCCTCTATCTCACGCTGTGAACCATTCCTTCCCTCCACCTCTGTGCCCAAGCTGTCGCTCGATCAAGATATCCTTGCTGCCACCACCATTGCACCGCCACCTACTCAAACTTTCAAACTTCTCCCTAGTACGAACTCCGATTTGAGAGATTCTTGTTCTATTTTTAAAAAAAATTATGAAATTTCATTCTACACAAAAATCATGAATTTGGTATCTGATTGAATTTATTTGATATTTATTTGTGTTTCTTGGCTTTTCTCATTTAGATACCGACGTGCCAGAATCGTGTGAACTTGGTCCAAAGCAAGAGCAAATGTTCAATGTGCAAGGCAAGCACCCTCCTTTGACCATATTGATTCCATATTTCAATGTTATGTATGTTGTTTGCTCATCTATTATGCAGGATTAGCTTGATTAAATGGCTATGTTTATGTTAAGAATTTAGCTATCACCAATTGTTGCATTGATCCTATCTTGAAAGGTTCATATCCTTATTGTTGTCAACTTAGGACGATTATTCATTGTTGATGGAAATAATTGTGGACTTTTAGAGTTTTGTGTGAGAATGGAAAAATGTTGGAAATTGGTATAACTAAATTTTGGGCACTTTAGGAAATATTTTAGCTTAGTTTGTATAGAGGGGTTACCTCTGATATTTTTTGTTAAAAATATGAAAATAAAAATTATTTAGACTTAGGCGAGTGATTTGTTGAGACCAGTGTAGGTTGCACGATATCTTGGTTTGTGGTAGTCTTGCCCAAGCCACTAAGGATCAAACTTTAGTGCCATTGATCTAAGCATTTTAGTACAACCACATGCTCTGTAGTGGGACAGACTTGGTGGAATAATTTATCGAGTTCTAGCATTAAATTATAGGATGTAATTGGTTTACTTTTTGGTCATGTGGGCTTAGTAACGGATCTCCATGTTCTAAGGTGCTCTTATTTTGCTTTGCAAGACTTACCTACACAACTATAAGCCCTCTTGATGATGGTAAATGAATGTCCATGTCTTGAGGTGTTAGCTCATAGGGTGGTTTATTGTTATGACATGATATTGTAAAGGCCTTGTTATAGTCACTCAATCACATACTGTCGTATAGTAAGTCATGGAAGACCATGGTGAGCTGACTATATCATGTTGGTAAAGTTGTACATCCTTCGTAGAGTAAAAATCTATTCGAATAGCTATATCCCAGTTATGGACATCACATGGTAATACCACACTTGGTTAGATTTTCTGGTTTTAGAAATGGTTTTGGGAATTGTATGGATGGTGGGAATCCATGATAGAAATGTTTTGGTAAAGGATTACCCAATGTGATAATGTTGATGTGGAAAAGGAAAGTCACTTGATTTATGTACTTACATTATTTATTATTAATGTCAATTATCCTTACAGATTGCTCTTTACAAATTACTATGTCTATTGCAAATGAAACCTCGTTTTGCGCAAAATAACTTAGATAGGACAGTCATTCCTTTGATATATGGTCTTGTTTGTATTGGTTTCTACTTCTATCTTCTGCTTAGAAAAGTAGACCAAAAGCTAATATGAATACTCGGCTTCTTGAAGCGGCTTCTCCACTCCTCTCGCTACCATCTCGCTCCAGAGATAAGGTGCGGGGTCACGAGTGCATGACGCACCCCATTCTTATCGCTGTCATCATACACACACATATCTCTATCACTTTCCCCACCGCCTACGCCCTCCTTTTTAAAGTCATTTCTTCCAACCATTACTATTCATTTTAGCCAAAAGTCATCAGCAAAAATCAATACAAACGCCCCATAGCTTACATGTATTAATATCCTTGCTTAAGTCTTGCGGAGTTTTTTGTACTCACAATTGCTTGTTGAACGCTATCAGAGCAAGAGAAAGAAGATCCCTCAGTTATCTACTTTTATGTCGTGGGATTTCCCTCGGTTAGGTATGTACTAGCCATAGAAAATTTCAAGCAGTCTTACATTTTCTATCTCTTTTGCCTTGATGTTTTTACTTTTCCCTCTTTCTTATTTTGATGGTTTTGTAGCGCATCTACCACTCCGATCGCATTTTTCCCATGTGCTTCATTAAAGAGGCATCAAGAGAGGAAGCGGTCATAGCAGCCCCTCAGTCGGTAGCGACGTTAACTAAAGGAACAAAGGCTATCGTGACTAAAGACACTTCGGTAGCTCCAACACCATCGAAGGATCTAGATGTGGAGATGAAGTCTCAACAAACTCTTGCACCTGCTAGCAAAGCGGTGGTTGAGGAGGAGGATGCGGAGATACTTCCTTCTTTGGAGGACCGGCGATTGAGAGCTCGTCGATGATAAGGAAGTCTCCTCATCTGAGGGACATTCTCGATCGGGGCCATATCTTTAGTGACCGAAGACTCGAGGATCTTTGGTGGAGAAAGGTGTCATACCTTGAGCTAAAGACCGGCCCTAAGAAGCTTTACTCCGCCTTTGCTAGTAAAGCAGTCTTGTTAAGTTCTCAAGACTACTTTTATTGCATTTTGAATTGTCTTGGTGCGAGACTGGCGAGCGTGAGAAAGGCAGGAGGACGATTGTTGTTACAGATGCCAAGGCCGAAATAGTTTACACGTCTTGCTTTCACGAAAGCTACGCGCCACCCGCTCGGTTGGGCTGAAAAGCTGTGGCTTATGGCTGAAATTGCATTGTACCAGTTGAAATTTTACTGTAGCTGAAGGTGACTTATTTGGCATAATTAAATTTAAAAAAATTTAAAAAAATAGAAAAAATATGCTACCTCATCACGGACAACGCAAAAGGATACGGGAAAAAGAACCGGCAAAAAAACTCAAAAAACCAAAAGTTCAGAAAAAGATAAAATTTATGAATAGTAAAAATAAACCGAAACCTTGAAGCCAAACCGAAGCGAGCAGTCGGCTGCCGTCTCTCTCTCTGTGAAGGCATCATTGCACTGGAAATGGGAGGGCTCTGTGTCTAGCTTCTAACTTCTTTTAATTTTTTATTTTTTTATTCTCTATGATAAATAACTTTTTTATTTTTATAAAATTTTATTATGCTGAAAAGGTTAACAATAATTACAATGTATTTTTAGCCATTACAATAAAAAAGTCATAAGTCTAGACTTATAAAAAAATAGAAAAAAACTATAAGTCTAAACTTATAAACTAAAATGCGCTATGTGTGGGGAGAGATAGTAGAGCGTGACAGGGTCACAATAGAACCCATACCAAAACTTCACAGGCAAGGAACGGACTCAAGACACACTCAGAGAGGAGAGAGAGTGGCAGAGAGCAACCTCTATATCAAGGCGTGAAAAAGAGAGGAGGGCGACCTGGCCGCGAGGGAGGTGAAATATGCTATCAACATTTAACGAGTCGAATGAAACAAAAATAGGTGTTAGTTGGTGAGGAGGCCAGAGGAGGTGCACAGGGTGGGGGTGGTGGCACGTAGATGTGATGTGAATGGCTGGAGGTGAAGATGAAGTGGAGAAATTTGGTACGTTGGATCGGATCTCCATCTGATGTTCAGAAAAAAAATGATTGATTTCTTGAAAAAAATTAGTTGACAACATAAGAAATATGCTATCAACATTTAACGAGCCAAATGGAACAATAGTACAGTACTGGCTGGTGGCAATTGGCGTCATGCATAGTATGCATTGACGATGTCTCGGTGATCATAAATCCAAAAATAAGGGAGCGATTATTATCAAGGTGATTGAAATTTTTTTTATCTTTCAATCACTTAAATTACATTCTCAATCAACTAAAATTACAGTTGTTTTTAGGAGGTTGTAACTTTAGTTGATTGAGAGTGCAACTAAGTGTAACTTTAGTTGCACTCTGAATCACCTGAAGTTGCAGTTGTTTTTTTTAGAGGGCTGTAATTTTAGTTGATTGAGAGTGCAACTTCAAGTGACTGAGAGATAAAAAAATTTCAGTCGGCAATAGCAAAACCGCAAAAATAATTAGGAGGTAATGTACAGTGCACGAACCCCATCCACTGTATATATACACATCAGACCAAGGGCGGCGCCGCGGCGCCTCCATGTCCTGGCACAGCGAGCGGGTGCGTGCATGCGTGGATCCAACAATGTCGATAACGAAGTCCACGTCTGCCGCGCCGGAGCATGACCCGCTCGATGTCTTGATTAAGCCCAGCGGCCCGGCGAGCCTGAAGCTCATCGAGGACCTGACCACCCATGCCGGCGCCGTCCAGCGGCGCGTCCTCAGGGAGATCCTCGCCGCGAACGCCGGCACGGACTACCTCCGCCGCTTCGTGGGCGACATTATCGAAGGCAGTAGCCACGCCGACGAGCTCGCCGCCGCGTTCAAGGAGCGTGTGCCGGTGGTCGAGTACGAGGACGTCAAACCGTACGTCGAGCGCATCGCCGACGGCGCCCCCTCCTCCCTCGTCTCCTCCAGGCCCATCACCGAGTTTCTGACAAGGTTCGTACTTCGTAACAACGTAACGTAATTAAGCTGATGCGTTCGTAATTTAGCCACGACTAACGGCGGTGTTGGTGCATGCGCAGCTCCGGCACGTCGGGCGGCCAGCCGAAGCTGATGCCGTCGACGGAGGAGGACCTCCAACGCAGGGCCTTCCTCCATAACCTCCTTACTCCCGTCTTGAACAAGTAAGTCGTACTATACAGCAAGCAAGCTCACTCCATGCACGCCCTCACGCACGCGGTCGCACGTGTGACTCCACGTACGTACGTACGCATGCAGGTGCGTGCAAGGGATGCACGAGGGGAAGGGGATGTATCTGCTGTTCATGAAGCCGGAGATCACGACGCCGTCGGGGCTCGTGGCGAGGACGGTGCTGACGAGCTTCTACAACATCCGCCTCTTCCGCGACCAGCTGAACACGGTGAACACGAGCCCGGAGGCGGCCATGCTCTGCCCGGACATCCGGCAGAGCATGTACGTGCAGCTGCTCTGCGGTCTCGCCCGCCGAGGCGAGGTGCTCCACGTCGGCGCCGTCTTTGCCTCCGCCTTCCTCCGCGCCGTAAAGTTCCTGGAGAATCACTGGCGCGCGCTCTGCGACGACATCCGCAACGGCCGCGTGGACGACGCCCTCGTCACCGACCCCGCCTGCCGGGAGGCCGCCTCCAAGGCTGTTGCCAGCCCCGACCCGGCCCTCGCCGACGCCATCGCCGCCGAGTGTGAGGCCGGTTCGTGGCAGGGCATCGTGAGGCGGCTGTGGCCGAGGACCAAGTACATCAACGCCATCGTGACGGGCTCGATGGCGCAGTGCATACCTCTGCTTGACTTCTACGGCGGCGGCTTGCCGCTGGTGTCGACGATATACGCGTCGTCGGAGTGCTTCTTCGGTATCAACCTCCAGCCGCTGGATCGGCCGGAGGACGTGGCGTACACGCTGATGCCCAAGATGTGCTACTACGAGTTCCTCGAGGTGGAGAAGGGCGGTGAGGGGAGCAGGGAGGGGAAGATGGTGGACCTCGTCGACGTCGAGGTCGGCGTCTACTACGAACTCGTGGTCACCACGTTCACAGGTTAGAGCTTCTGAGCCGTATGACTTTCTTGCATGGTTTCTTGTCCCACTGTAGCAGCTTTCTGCTGTTCTGCATGATTTTTGTGCATTTTTTTTGTCTTCGGAACTCGGCAGCAGGGGCGGATGGAACGCGAACTGTCACCGGTATCACTCGCCTTGAGTAGTTTAATCATTTACTATCAACATAAGGGAATACAAAGATTTCTTTGATTTTGCCGGTAGAATACACGTGGATTCGCCCTGCTGGGCAGGGCAGCCATTGCACTGCCGGGTCACAGGCCGGGGTGGATCCACACTTCGGATAGGATGGAGTTTAATTCAATATGTAAAAAAATATCTAGTGTATAGTTTGGATAAATTCAGTTTAGTCTGAGTAATATTTTTATGATCCAACTCAGATAGCTTAGATCATTCCACCACTGAATCTGGGACGTAATCAAATTGTGACTCCATGTGTATGTAACGAGCGTCCCGATTGGAGGTTGCCAATCTCCTGCAAGTGCAGTAGTAGCAGTAGTAGTGGCGGGTTATTCTCATATTGGAAGCAGTGAGTACAGTCCTAGCATACAAGACAATGCTTGATGAGGTTGTTCTCATCTGGGTTAACTCTTTTGGAAAATTTCAGAAGTTCATCCACTACGATTTACCTAGCTCTTCCGATCTATGTGAGCGAGCCCCCTTCTTTGTGATGCATGCAGGGCTGTACCGGTACCGTGTGGGCGACATCCTTCAGGTGTCCGGCTTCCACAACGCGGCGCCGCAGTTCCGGTTCGTGCACCGCCGCAACGTCGTCCTCAGCATCGACGTCGACAAGACCTCGGAAGACGACCTCCTCCGCGCCGTCACGGGCGCCAAGCGCCTGCTCGAGCCGCTCGGCTGCCTCCTCACCGAGTACACCGCCTACGCGGACATCTCCTCCATCCCCGGCCACTACGTCCTCTTCTGGGAGCTCACCGCGTTCCCGCCGCCGTCCCAGCCCCTCGGTCCCGACGGCGACGTCGCCCGCGCCATGGCCGGTTGCTGCGCCGCCGTCGAGGTCGGCCTCGACGCCGTCTACAGGCGGTGCCGGAGCCGCGACCTTTCCATCGGGCCGCTGGAGATCCGCGTCGTGACTCCCGGCGCCTTCGACGCGCTCATGGACCTCTGCGTCTCGCGTGGCTCGTCGGTGAGCCAGTACAAGACGCCGCGCTGCGTCAAGCGCGCCGAGGACGTCGCCCTGCTCGAGGCGCACGTCGTCGGCCGGTTCTTCAGCGACGCCGTGCCGCACTAACTAAGGTCGACGGCGCCACCTGAGACGACGTACGACAGACACGAGGAAGTTCACAAACGTCAAGGGTTAATTAGTAGTGTACGTACTAGCGTACGTCTACCAACGAATACGTACTTGTGCTACCTGACTACGTATAAATAATCGTACATGTACGGTGGTGTCCTTCAAGAATAAGAGGAGCTAGCCGCAGCGGGTGGCAGAGGAGATGGATCGGTTACTGGGCTGTAGGCTAAATTTCTATTGTGGGCGCGATTATCGATCTTATGCATGAGCCCAGTTACTTGTGCTCTGTGGCCTTTTGTCTGAGAAAGACTGTGAGCCCAGTTACTTGTGCTCTGTGGCCTTCTTGCGTCCGGTGCAAAATGTCCACCAGCCAGCTAGAACTAATGCTAGGGATGTAAGTGGGCCTGTCCGCGGTCAGTCCGCATCAGCCGCTAGATGTTTTGTGGCCCTCGTGGCTCTATGTGGTCTTCGTAGGTCGAGCCTATAGTTGTACCGTTTTCATACCACATTTCTTTACGCCAGCTGTCCCCTTTTTTGAAAAAATATATATTATATTCTCATTGTAGATATTCAATCAATTTGAACAGTTACTAGATCAAATTTGACAAATTAACACTTGTATTTGAGCGATTACTAAGTTCTTTACTTAGCATAAGGTTATAGTCCTTATATTTCACTGAAACAACTTCCAATCATAAACAAATAACTTATCGGTGAACACAGATTCATTTTAGTAGTATGAAATATTTGTATACCTAATCTAGCATAAATATTTAAATAGTACGCTTAGTATTACTAAGATTTATCAAGGTGAATGTGGCCATCAAATTAAATCGGGCTTTTTAGGTGGTAGGATATAACTAAATATCATATCATTCTAAGTATTTATTGTACAAGAAATAACAATTTGTAAATAACTTAATAAAAATATTGATAATTAAATAATTAAGAAAATGTAGGTACAATATGATCAAAGACATGTGACTACGTATTCTACAAGTTCATATTCTTTCGAGTCTTGAGCTTGTCCTTAAAAATCTCCTTCCTGGATTGGTTGCTCTACAGTGTCGTGGGCTAACGCAAAAGTAATAAAAAAATTCAATTCCGTGCTCAAAGGATTGAGCTAGGAAAAAAGAAAATCAAATAAAAAATAAAATCCAAGAAAAACCAAATAAAATGGGTTTTTGGGTTTTTAGGAATCTGGTATGGAATAACGGAGCTAAGACATGGGTAGACGGGTTCGAGATGATCGAAATGGGTATACTCATGCATTTTAGGGTTTGGTGAACAGTAACAGGTTTGGTTCACTGTTCAAATCGTGTTTCACTATTCATCACGGGTTGGCTTAAGGGTTAATGAGTCGTGTAAACAGTAAGGTCACTGTTCATCTCCTTTACCCGCCCGCGCACAACAACTGAAAATAGAGGAAAATGGCGACGACGGTTGGTGGGGCTAGGGTGATTTGCGACGGCTTATGGGGCTATGTTCGGGTTGCTGGTAATGTGGGGATTCCATTTTTGAGGTCGGTGGTAACTGGGGAGGCGGCATACACCGGCGGTGAGGCCTTTCTTCCGAGAGACGTTTGAATGGCACAAAGCCGATTGGAGGGTTATTTGTGATGGTAGCATTTGCATTTAAGCATCCTGGGGGTTTGAGGAAGCTCGGGGAAGTGATGGCTTAGGCAGGGATGGCCAGGGTTGGGCTGCCCACGGCGGAGTGCCATGGTCATGCGGCGGACTTCGATGAGAGAAGAGGAGAGCTCGAGGAGCTAAGGCGCTCAAGGAGGTTTCTAGGGTCAAGAGGTAGCTATTGGCGAACGCAATTGAAGAATGATAAGTTGTACTATGAGAATCGAAGTATGGCTTACTTTTAGGTTTTTAGACGATCGTCGGCGGTGCTCTGGTCGAGGGCTCAATCAAAGTGTGGAGGGGCTTACTGGACTCCAATGAGGTGCTTTGAGGGGGTCCGGGCTTTAAATAGGGTCAGGAGGTGGTTCGACACAGGAGCTGGGCAATGGCGGCGACGGCACGTGGCATGGTCGGAAGGGTCGAGGAGGTGCGGTGCGGTGGCTAAGGGGGGGTATTAGGTGACTAATGTACGACATTGCGATTGTCAAAGGTGGTTTGAATCGGCTGTTGGCCAAGAGGGGGAGAAGGGAGCAGAGGCTATGGCAGAGGGGTCTGGCGGTGCTGACACATGGCAGTGCCTGGGGAGACAGGGTAGTACGTCTGCTGACACCACGTAGCAGGGTGGCAACGATGGGGAAGGCGCGAGAAGGCACGGGAGCGAAGATAAGGGTTGGGCGGTGGCAAAACCAGAGGCGGCGGTGAGATTTTTCGGACGATAAACTATGCACGCGTGAATTGGGTTGAAGGGTGAGATGCGGTGAGGATTCAGGGTATGGAGGGCTAGGATTTGAGCTAGATTACGTCAAGATTCACAAGAAATCAAATTTAAATGAAAGTTCAATTTTTTTTTAAAAAATTTAGTGTTGTTTCAGCCGGCCGTCTCATGGTCACCGACTTTGGCCCAAGCGGCGGCGCCACGATCGACGACAAGCTGCATATGCGCGCGGTGTGGGACGTGGCGTGGCTACGAGGGCGGCCGGGCCATATCTAGGCCTCTAGGGATCACTCGTTTAGGTGTAGAGCTTAGGCCGTGTTGTCGAGGTTTTGCTTTTTTTTGTGCCATTTTGGTTTCATTCTTTCTCTTTAAAAATTATTTAAATCATTATTAAGAAAAGTATAAAACACCTCTATAATAATAATAAAAAAAGACGACTCCTTTTTAACAAAAAAAGTAAGATTGAGAAATGAGAAGCCACAGATCCGAGCACGTGTACATTATAACGGGCGCAAAACTTGTAAATTTCTCGCGTTGGCAAAATGCCGCTGGTGACACAACTCACAAAGGGCGCGCTTTGTCTCTCTCTTCCTCTCTGCGTTATCGATCGCTTTCCCTCTTCCCGCAACCCGACTCCATCCCTTCCTTCGATTCCAAGGTTCGAATTCCGGTGGGTTGTTCTATATATTGCTCCGGTCGCTTGGATCAATGGAGGAGCCGGAGGGGAAAGGGCAAGAAGGGCCCGGGACGGCGGCGGCGATGGAGGCCAAGGTGAAAGAGAAGAAGGACGGGGTGGTGAAGGAGGTGATACAGCTCGAGAGGGAGTCCGTCATCCCCATCCTCAAGCCAAAGCTCGTCAAGAAGCTCGCCAACCTCATCGGTATTGCTGTCAATCCGTCTCTGTTTCTTGGCTTGGTTCGATCGATCGTTTGGTTTGGTTTGGTTGCGCGCATTGCCATGGATTCCCGCTTCTTGAAAATGGGAGAGGAAATTGTTACGTTTGTGCTGTCTCTCACCAAAAAAAAAAAAAAACTGCCGTTTTGTTTGATGCTTGCATGGGTTATAGGTAGTGTGAATTTTACTCCATTTCAGTCAGCTGTCAACCCTGAATATTTATTTTACAGTGAACAACGTATCATCAAATTCTCCGAGTTGATTGTACATTTCTTTGTGTGAAATTGTGATATATTGAACTGTAATCTTGAGATGGTGTGATTTTATTTACATTCCCATAATTCACACATGATCCGGATTTACTCTTCAGAGCGTGAGAACGACCGTGCCGAGTTCACGAAGCTATGTAGTAGGGTGGAGTACACTATCCGTGCTTGGTATCTTCTGCAATTTAAGGATCTAATGGTAAGCCCTTCTCTCTCTTCTGTTCTTTTATTACTTTATAACTGTCTCCCAGTTGGTCAAAGTTTCTTTTAGCTGAATGTTTGTGCTGTGATTCAGCAATCGTATGCCCTATTTGATCCTATTTATGCTGAGAAGAGTCTGGAGCAGCAGAGCCTGACATTAGATGGGATTGAAACTCCTGAAGAGATTGAAACTCTTGAACTCAAGTTCTTAACGTGCCTTTTTCAGGTTGGCCCACTATCTATACCTTCTCATACTACTATATGTGTTTCGTGAGATTTTATATACCTTCTCATACTCCTATATATGTTTCGTGAGATTTTATCTGACAATAACTAATACTCCCTCTGTTCCCAAATATATTCGTGGTTTTAAGTAGATAATGGAAAAGAGCAACTTCAAGTTGCTATCTGACGAAGAATATGATGTAGCCCTGTCTGGTCAGTATCTTTTGAACCTTCCAATCCAAGTTGATGAATCCAAGGTCTGAAGCTACTTTTATAGCATTTTCAGTCGAAGATCATAACGATGTATGCTCGCATGATGATCTACTTCACTTGCTTAACTAGTTTTTTGAACCGTTATAGGTAGACAAGAAATTGTTGAAAAGGTACTTTAAAGAACACCCACATGATAATCTACCAGCATTCGCTGATAAGGTATCCATCATTTACTTCAAAGAGCGCCCGCTGTACATTTTACTTTTGTTACACACTTGAACTGATGATAACGAACAGCATGCCACATCTATAAAAAAACAGTAAAGAAATAAATAAAAAGGGAAGAAGTCAACTGTTTTGTTCTAATGATTTCATAAGTAGTTTTCCCATTCTATCGATAACTTTCGAGGATGTCAAAGTCAGATTTGAATGCTGAAAGCATTTTTTTCAGTTCCACGTAATCTTTGATATGAGTTATGATCACATCAACCATACCTTTGTAGTTTATTGTCTTCCGTCGGGGCATTGGAATCGACCGGACAACTGATTATTTCTTCATGGAGAAATTGGATGTAATCATATCTCGAGTTTGGTGGTTATTGCTCAGAGTCACAAGGTATGATAGTGTGATCCAATATCAAAGTGAAGTTATTTCTTTTAATATGGTAATGCACTAGAACAATGCAATGTTGTTTCAAAAACAGGATTGATAGATTGTTCTCTAAGAAACGGCAATTGAGTATGAAAAAAGACACAAAGAAGACAGATGAAGTTAATGAAGAAGCAGAAGAACCAGATCTCTATGTTGAGCGCATTCGCCTAGAAAAAATGGAGCTGAGGTTGTAAATTATGGGTCGCCTTCGCTGTAATTTTTGTTAGACTAAAATTGAATTTACCATCTAACGTTCATTTTTCCTTGTATGGCAGCACAAAGAATCTACTAAGTCAAATGACAATTCAAGAGCCTACATTTGAAAGGATGACCGTAGTATATAGGTAATTCGCTTTAACCATTTTTTGACTTAGCTTGCTTAAATAATGAAGCGATTTCTTATCTTCATTGTTGACACATTAACACAGTTTCTTAATCTGATTGTAACATCATAGGAGGGCTAGCACAGAGACTAAGCCAGATCGAGGAATATTTGTAAAACATTTCAAGAATATTCCAATGGCTGATATGGAAATAGTTCTGGTAATATAGGTTGCGTGAAGTGCGCTTCATATGTGATGTTTTCAGCATTGTTTGCCAGGTTCTGTTTATTCTTTTTAGTGAGTACTTAACATTAGCATTTATGTTGTAGCCAGAGAAGAAGAACCCTAGTTTAACGCCAATGGATTGGGTCAAGTTTCTTATTTCTGCTATGATTGGTTTGGTATGTGTGTGACGCTTTAGATACCAAACATGATACTGATTTAATCTTTGACCATCTGAATAGCTTTATCTTTTCAGGTCACTCTAAAAGGTTCTCTTGAAATGCCAAAGGCCGATATATGGGTTGTCATAGCTATCTTGTCTGGTTTGATTGGATACTGTGCTAAGATCTACTTTACGTAAGTGACTTAACTTATAATACTCCATCACAAATAATCTGTTTTGTTCATGTTTCATTTCATAAAAAACACTTGTATACCAACATGGCCAATTTCCTAATACTAATATAAGATAAATGTGTCTATTGCCAAACAGATTTCAGGCTAATATGGTAACATACCAAAATGTTATTACAAAATCAATGTATGATAAGCAGCTTGATAGTGGGAAAGGAACACTTCTGCACTTGTGCGATGATGTGATCCAGCAAGAGGTATGGATTATGGAACCACTAAGAACTTTTCTTTGTCATATGTAACTTTTCTTGTATGTGCCAGTGCCACCAGGGGCGGAGCCACACCCTGGGCAGGGTAGGCTTCAGTCCGAGGTGTGAAAAATATCTAGTGTACAGTCTGAATAAATTCAGTCTAGCCTAGGTAACATTTTTATGGTCCAGCCCAGATGGCTTAAATCATTCCACCATTGAGCCCGGGCGTAACTAAATCCTGACTTCGCCACTGTGTGCCACTGACATATCTGGCATATCGTAAACTTCTTTGCAGGTTAAAGAGGTCATTGTTTCTTATTATATTTTGATGGAGCAAGGAAAGGCAACTATACATGTAAGCCTGCCTACATGCTACTAGCTTTTATGTCATATTTCAGTTACCCATTGTTTTCCTTCATTGCCTCTCATTGACATAATGTTTTTTTTAAAAAAAAACTTATGTTTTCACTACATTTCCGCCACATCTTATGCCTTTAATATTTCCTTGCACAGTTTTTATTATGCTCATGCAACCATACTTTTCCTGTAGTCTAGTTACACAGGTCTTTCTCTGTTTCATCTGAAACTTGACAGAAACTAAGTTACCTGAATTTCTCTGTGACAACTTCCATTATTTCATCATATAAGCAGAACAGCCTCACACTACAAGCTATTGAATGTTTTCCATCTGATTAAACTTTATGTGTTTAGAAATATAGATGTTATTCAGGCAAATATTACCTTCTTTGTAGAACTATGCTAGATGGCTCCTGCCCTAAGTATATTAAATGGAGAGTTTTGCTGAAGTTGCAGTCTTTTATTTGTTGTTCATTGCAGGATCTTGATTTACGTTGTGAACAGCTCATTAAGGAAGAGTTTGGTGTGGAGTGCAATTTTGATGTTGAAGATGCTGTGGAGAAGCTGAAGAAGCTTGGTATTGTTTCTCGGGTAAGATTTTTAATTTCATTCATGCATACTCCCAAGTAAAATGGCTTCTCTACTGAGCTATCGTCTTCTGAGTTAACTAATGCAAAACTTCATGTACCACATTATCTTATCATTGAGCAGTGCTTGTGTTTAAAGATCTAGCGTGAACCTGTTCACTTCAAAATTCCTTACCCTTGGTCTATTCCAAAGTTCATGATTCTTACAATAAATTTCTCTACTCGGTCAGGACTTAATCGGCAGTCTCGAATGTGTTCCATTGAAGCGCGCAAATGAGATTATCGGGACTACTACTGAAGAAATGGTGATCCGAGCCCAACAAGCCTCAGCTGGTTCTTAGGCTCTGCAACGTGTCAGAAATTGATGCTCTTTTTTTTTGCAGTTTTCATGTACCGTAATCTCAAAGTTAGCTCGTGTTATTCCTTCACTCGTTCATCTGTATTGTAAGTAAGTGATCTATGTTGTTCTTCGTTGTATGAGAAGTGGAATAAGTGATTTGTACATCACACGATTCACATCCAGATAACAGTACAAGAATTATTTGTGTTGCAATATTTACTGTATTTATTACACAGCTAGTTCGTTCTTGCTTGCTTCTACACCGATCCTATGATGCACAGTGCGATATATAAGATTTCATGTATTACAATCATTAAATTTAGTGGAAATGTGCCAGTCATTTGTCCATAGACAACTAGGAATTTAAACCATTCTTACTTGGCTAGGAACTGCCAGGAACAAGGAGAGCCATTGGTTACCCGTTGCCACCACAACTGTTACTTTTTCTTCAATGGTAACAAGGAAAGCATTATTAGCACAAATCCACAATGACACTCCAATTCTCCAAATCATTCGATGATGACACATCACTTGCCACAATTTACTTTATTCTACACAAGCACCATACACAAGGGGAAAAAGAAAGAGGATATTATTGAAGACATAAAATTGTCATAACTCTTTCAAGCATCTCATCACTGATTTCCGTACTTAGGTCCATCTATGCCTCTCTTGTCATCCCACCCTCTCACCCATGGCTGACCAGGCGCTGATCGGGTCTCTGGAGAAGCGTGCTTGGTCAGGTTATCTGTGATCTTCGATTTAACAGCAACAAATACCTATTTAGGCAGAAATTGTTCAGTAGAGAAGCAATCAGAGGGGCAGAAGAAGAGTAATTTGTGGTATGACATACAGGATTAGAATTCAGAGCCTCTGGTGGTTGCTCTTGACCGGTAAGCCATTTCCACAAATCTGGGTTCTCCTGAAGAATCAAACAGTTCAAAAATTAGAACCAATCTACCAATTTAAAACAGTATACAAGAACAAAGGGACTCCTTGATGACCGTGGGAGTTGGGACCACAAAGTTCATTGTCATTGGCTCATGGCAATTGCCTTTCAACTGTATAGACATAAAATATAGTAGGCTTTGATGCTATTGATATAATGTGTCCATTTGCAATTGATGGTCAGAAGCTGTAACACTTGTTTAATGAAGCATCTAATGTGGTAACTTAGGCAGCACAAGAGATACATTATGTAATAACATTGCATCACATCAGATATGACAAAGTGTGGAGTGCGATTGCTATTATGAATAAAAATGAAACATTTCTGATCCATCAAAGATTTGGTTTTGACTGTTTGATGAATGATTGGAAGGAAAATCACAGCCCATGTTAGTATCAAATCAGTGGCTCAGTCCAATAGTCCATACCACTTTATGCTATAATTGTTATTTGATTTCAGGTCATCAAATTAGCTGTCCAGATTTATAATCATTAACATAACATTTGTGGTGGGGGCAGCAGTAGGGAATTGAGAAAAGAAATGGACTGTAAGTCTGTAATAATGTATTGAAGAAGCTAAGCAAAGGCAAAAGTACCTGGGCGCATGAATTTTTTGGGCAGCTGATAGTGAAGGGCCAAAAATAAATAGCACTAGATGCCAATTGGTAAGAAACATAGTTTACACTTATAGTTCCCAATGAAATATTATATCGAGACAAGAAATTTTCTATCAGCTGGGAAAGGTAAAATCATAGTACAATCTGGAAGAGTATCTTACACTGCTAGAAACTGCAATTGCCCAAGGATGCATAGAGAGCTAAGGTTAGCACTAGGGATGATCAGCGGATGTCTAGAAGGGATGTCAAAAATACAATACAAAAGATTGATGGGTTGAAATTGGTATCTGATTTTGTTGATCAAGAAACTAACTCATGTAGACACAGCCTGGATAGTCAGAGCTCTACCGCACCAAACTAGCTATTTTGTATATCATGCTCAATGCATGTTCAAGGTGATGATTTTACAGCTTGGCGTCATCAGCGCAAGGCAAAATTTAGTGCAGGTGGATTATGCAGTGGTTTACAACATTCTGAATAGGCATGCTCTTTTAAGAACGATTGGTTGGCAACAGAAGTAAAACCTAGACACTAAACCCTGAACTTAAGATACAAGTGATTGTCTAGTCAAAACCTTGTTAAGCGACCGATGAACACTGAACAAACTTTGCACTTGCAGCATGCAAGGTATGGAATATTGGAATTTAAAGAATGCTGCCACAAGAATACCTTCAGTGCTAATGAACTTTGTGAATAGGTACATAGAACATACAGGAGCGAAGTCAAATAATGCCATATTCCTACTAACAATTGTTAATCTAATTGTTAATCTGTGCAGAACACATGTGAGCTGGAGGGATGGCTTGGGACCAATTGACTGGGCCAAGGACATTGACGAGACCAGGAGAAAGAAACAGTTTGATTTAACATTAGATCACATACTGGGTTAATCCGCAATAATCTCAACTAGACTAGCTGATTGATCTATGTTACAACAAGCAACAGGATAACACAACAGAACAATTAGATGACGAACTAGGAGAATTAAAAGGAGGGATGGGGCAAGCGGGTAGCTTACGAGGTCAAGGACTTGGAGCAGGGCGCGGATGTTGGCCTCGTCCATGGAGTGAATGTGCTGCTCGACCCAGCTCCCGAGCACCAGGTCCAGCTCCAAGAACCCCCTCTGCTTGCTCCTGTACACCAGCCTGCACAAGCATACACGCGAGCATGGCCTCACAATCAAGAACCGTCCTCCTCGGAGGAGATCGAGTGCAGGGAGGAAAGGAGAGGAAGGAGGGAAAGGAGAGGAGCTAGGACCTGTTGATGAGGCGGCGGCGGCTCTCGTCGGAGGAGAGGTCGATGGTGGTGGTGGCGGTGTTCTGCTGGGATGCGGTGGTGGTGAAGGTGGAGAGGAGACGGTGGGCCGGCGAGGCGGCGGTGGCATCGGGTAGGTGAGGACGGGAAGGGGAGGGGAGGACGCGGCGGAGGTGGAGCGCGCGGCGGAGGAGCGTGGCCGCCATGGGAGCCGCAGGGAGGCGAGCGAGAGGAGGGATCGCGCAGGAGGTGGGAGATGGGCGACGTGGCTGACTGGTGGCCCCCTCCGCCTCTTCATTAAGTTGGGGTAGGTTGGTGCGGACTGTAGCACGGTGCGGCTTGGCGGCGTCTGGGCCACACAAGCCCGGGTTCCGCGTTCGCTTTCTGTTCTGGAAGGCGGGATTCCAGTAAATACGTGTTCTTTTTTTTGGCGAGGAGTAAGATATGAGCCTGTTCTTTTTGGCTGAGCCATATAGTTTTTTGCTGCGGTTTGTGTTTTTGGGTTGTTCGTGCGAAAGATTACAGAGTAACAAAAACGCACGTATATTTTTTACCGATATAAATAAAATCAGTACAATATGATCTATGTTACAACAAGCAACAGGATAACACAACAGAACAATTAGATGACGAACTAGGACAATTAAAAGGAGGGATGGGGCAAGCGGGTAGCTTACGAGGTCAAGGACTTGGGCAGGCGCGGATGTTGGCCTCGTTCATGGAGTGAATGTTGCTCGACCCGGCTCCCGAGCACGTGTCGGCTCAAGAACCCCTCGCTTGCTCTGTACACTAGCTGCACAAACAAACACGAGAGCATGACCTCACAATCAAGAACCGTCCTCCTCAGTGGAGATCGAGTGTAGGAAGGAAAGAGAGGAGCTAGGACACATTGATGAGGCGGCGGCTCTCGTCGGAGGAGAGGTCGATGGTGGTGGTGGCGGTGTTTTCTTTGGGATGCGGTGGTGGTGAAGGTGGAGAGGAGGCGGTGGGCGGGGAGGCGGCGGCGTTGGGTAGGAGTGGACGGCGAAGGGAGTGGGCCTTGCGGAGGAGGTGGGCGGCGGAGGCGTGGCCGCCATGGGAGCCGCAGGGAGGCGGCGAGAGGAGGATCGCGCAGAGGTGGGAGATGGACGACGTGGGCGGCGGTGGCCCCTCCGCCTCTTCATTAAGTTGGGGTAGGTTGGTGCGGACTAGAGATGGCACGGCACAAACCCGCGGGTTTTGCTATTCCAAACCCGTGCCCATGAAAGTTGGACGTGCGTTAAAAACTCATACCGTGACGGGTGTAGATTTTGCCTGCACCCATGCCCACTCGGTAACGGTACCACGGGTCACCGTGCACAACAACATTGTGTGATTGTAGGCAGTGCGGTGCTTAGCAAGTCAATAATAAGTTCAATTTATATGCTACTATGCATGAAACAAGCAACAACAAATCCACAATGCAAATCACTAGTTCACTCCATCAATTCTCAGTTCATAGTTCACTGGAATAGCATATTATTACAAGTTCACAGTTCACAACTCAGTCAAAACCAAAAGCAGAGACATCAACTGCTCCTTATACTTGACTAATGAGCTATGGGCTGAGCTGGTTTGCCTAGGAGGCTGGGAGCCTAGGTTTATAACTCCTGTGGATCGGGTTTATATTACCCATGGGTTTACGGGTTTGGGTACTATAGGAACGCACTCGAACCCAGAGACCGATGGGTTGGGCTTTGCCCATTAAGAGACCCATGGGTTAGAAAATTGATCTAAACCCATGCCCTAATAGAGTAAAAACCCACTGGGTATCGGGTTTCGGGTACCCATTGCCATCTCTAGTGCGGACTGTAGCACGGTGCGGCTTGGCGGCGCCTGGGCCACACAAGCCCGGGTTCCGCATTCCGCGAGTTGAAACTCGCTTTCTGATCTGGAAGGCGGGATTCCAGTAAATACGTGTTCTTTTTTTTGGCGAGGAGTAAGATATGAGCCTGTTCTTTTTGGTGAGCCATATAGTTTTTAGCTGCGGTTTGTGTTTTTGGGTTGTTCGTGCGAAAGATTACAGAGTAACAGAAACTCACGTATGTTTTTGCCGATATAAATAAAGTCGGTACAATATGTACTATAATTAACTAGTAAACCCTATTTTAAAAAGATATTTTGTTTAAAGTTAATTACTATAAAAACCAAAACTAAAACTAAAAATTGAGAAGGAAGAGAGCCTATGTTTTCACCTTGAACGGCCCCACGTGGACATACACGCAGGAAGGTCAAGGCCTTGTGTTGGGGCCGAATGAATCCTGCACCTTTGGAGTGCCGCCGTTGCTCATGCTGGCAGCCGCGGCATAATTAGTAGCTTGGCACACAGCCGGTGACGATGGCACGGCAAACATGTCGAAACACGGCCCGTCTCTTCACATTTCCAGCTAACATGGTGCTAGCTCCGAGCATGAAAAACTTTGGACAATAGAACGGCGTTGTCGTTATTTAGATTTTTTTCTATTGTTGTTATTTTGATTCTTTCTATGAGATTCATTTACTTTTTCTTGGTATCATATATGCTCATGTTGTATCTTATAATATCTGATTCGATCTAAGGGCTACTGTGTGTAAAGAGTATCAGAGTATAACATAGCACTATGGTAAGGTATGGAGGTATCAACTCCTTAGTAAGCATTTTGTTTTACTGGATTGAAGGGTCATTAGATAGAAGCTGTGTAGCATTCTACATATCAAACTATGAAAAATATTGATAAAATTGCCTCCATACCATCATGTTCATTGCAACTTGCTAAAAGGCAATCTATTTATCCACAATTGCCAAAATACTTAGGTCATATTCTAAGGTGATGTGGCTTTTTATTTTTTGGCTGAAATGGCACTATAGCAGCTGCTAGTTTTTATGAGGTATTCAATTAAAGAAAAATAGGAAAAATAAAAAACACCATTATATCTCCACAGATAATACAAAGGAAAAAACAAAAATCACATTAAAAACTAACACATTTTAAACAGCTTTTAGCTTCTAAAAACAAGAAGATATAGCTGTTAAGAAAAGGACCTTATTATCCTGCTCGCACTCTATTACCCCGAAATACCATCTCCGTTAAGAGTTTCGTCCCGTTTTCAATCGTTTTTCATAAAAATTGAAATTCCTAGTTTGCCCCCACCGAGTCGAACCAAATCCAACGACTTTACCCCCACCCAAAATCGAGCATCTCCTCCCTTGCCAGGGACGGTCCTAGCTCAATTCAAGGGTATTCAGTTGAATACCCAAAATTTTTATCAAAAAATCTACTATATATAAGGTATAATACATATGTATATTAGTAGTTAGGCTAAATTCTTCTTGTTCATACCCAGTCAGTCTAAATTATCGTTAGATCCAAGCCTAAATTGGCGTCAAACACTAGCCTAGGCCCACTAGGCCACTATCATGATTTACATGACATATGGTAGAAACTCTAGGTCTCACTCAATCTCTTCTCTCACTCAAGCCTCTCCCTCTCTGTCTCTCTCCATTTGGTGGCGCAGGAGCTTCTGGTCTTATAGGAGCACTGGAGCGGCCATTTCGCAACACAAGTCTCCTTGCCATCGTCGCTCGCCAATGCGGTGCAGCCGCACAGGTTCACCCTCCCCGACCTAGTGACCCCCAAGGCGTCATGGCTCCATATCCCTAATCTGGTAATACCTCTGGCTCCTCCTCTAGTGATATCTGATTTGAAGCAAAATTATGTGTTAAAAAAATGTGAGTTGTATTTTGCTTAAAGAAGTGAGATATCTATAATGATTCTAAAGTTTTTGCATGGTAGTTGATTATATTCTGATGACTTATGTATCAATTAGTTAGAAAATATGTAAGTGTTATCAAGTTTGTCATGTAGCTTGATGTATTGGACACTTGGATGATTTGATTCCCTTTAATATCTGGCTGCCTGATCCATGTTTTGTTTAACATAGTACTTTAGTTGCTTAGTTAGAAACCGTTCAACAAAGTATGTTCATGATAAAAGCACTTTTGAACTTCCGCTTGGGAATGCAAAAATCTAATAAAGAGAATTATCTTTTAACTTGATTAAAGCATCTCATTGTGATTGTACAACTCTACTGTAGAATTATTCCGATTTGAACTTTGACTCAGGTTAGTAGTTCCAAGGAACAATTCATCTCTAATTCCAATCATCATGGTTAAAACTATTAGTCTTTGAGTTCTGTTTTTTACTCATTGCTGAAGTTCCTTCTTTTTTATGTGCTTGTCTGTATGACATTATATCTCGTTTCCAATGTATGAAGCATCGTCGTGTTAATTTTTGATTATTTTAGAATTTCTTTATATTATTTGGGATGTTATCTCTAATATAAACAATTATACTTTAATTTTTGCTATTGTAGACTTTTATGTTTTCAATTGAATAATATTTTGTAATTTCGAATACCCATTTTAAAATTCCTGGTTTCGTCACTGTTCTCTGCGCGTGTGCGCCGCCGCTCCCCTGCACGGGTTTGCCACTCCGTCGCCCCTCCACTACGCTGCCTCCTCCGTCGCTCTGCGCCGCGTCTGCCGCTCCTCACTTGCGCGCCTCCCATGCGACGCCCCTCCCCTTCGCCGTGAACTCACCGGTGCTCCTGTTAGCTCATCCCGTTAGCTGCTGTTAGTACGGGTGAATTGATTAGCCACTGTTTCGAGTGCTGCAAAAGGAGAGCGGTTCTTTCCCAACAGGATCTCTTCAACCGGCTGTCCAACAGCAACGGGCACAACGATCGTGAAACTTGCTCTACCGCTGCATGATCACGGCATGCAAAAACAGGCATGAATCAAGAGGATAAACTCGTTATCGATCAAGGGATGCTATGGAGCTTACCATGAGCTGAAAGGGTGTAACAGCAGAGGAATGGTTGAAATGAGCATTTTCTGTCGAAGCATCATCCTCTGGTTGCCTTGCTGCAACACGTGAATACTGGGAAAATCTTGCGTAAAATATGTAGACTAGATAACAAGATGTACATAGACACCAATATTTTTTTGGAAAAATTTGTTCAGTAGCACTGAAAGTTCACTGCTTCCGGAAAATACCACTGAAAAATCGGGCTCCGAAAATTACCACTAAAAGATTCACCTCGCTTCGGAATTTAGCACTCTAGACAAAAATACCCTTACACCTCCGCTCTTCCTCCTCCGCCGCCACCTCCCTGCCCCTCTCCCCCCTCCCTCACCTTCCTCTCCTCCTGCGCCGATCCGTCCGCCTCCCTCGCCCCCACCTCTTCGCCATCGGTCTCCCCGTCTCCTCCCTCCTCACGCCGCCTCCTCCCTCTCCACGCATATACGAACGCGTGCTTGCGCCTATAAATATGCACGCTAGAGAGGAGAGCCTGCTGCATAATGGCACGTTACCACAGAGCTATTAGTAGTGTGGTAAATACACTGATCTAGCCAGCAAGCTATCTAGGTTACAAGGATCACATTTGGTTCTTCCCCCTCCTCTACTTATCTGGCTGGCGTGGATGAAAATATCAGTTAGTAGCCATGCCACAAGTGAACAGCTGGTTCTCCCCTCATCCTCTATCTAGTGACGATGGTGGCTAGGTGCATGGCCGCCGCCGCCGTCTCTATCGATATGGCGTGGTCCCACGGCCGAACTGCCATCCCTTATCCGTTTGACATCGACAATAACTGTTCCTAGCCTCTTCCCAATTACATGCAGCGACAACTTTCGACCTCCAAGACCATACATAAGACCATCCGTTGGAGATCATCGGCATAACAATAGAGACTGCCGAGATGCACATCTACACGCCCGTGTCATACGTCTGCTTCACTTCGATCAACCAGTCACACGCGTGCAGGCTATCGAATCGCTCGAGGGTGCGTATTATTTGCCGGCCTGACTAGTATACGACTCCATTGGCCCATGGGCTCAGCAACACACTACTCATGCATGCATGTAATTAACTAAGGACGCTGATTAGTACATGAGCATGCGGCCACACAGCAGTACTTGGTTCAGCTGGCTCGTACGTACACATATATACATGCAGCCATGCACTACTAGTTGCACTGCATGTACGTATGTTACTATCTTGTCATGAGTATTTGGATTCTACTCTACATGTATAGAGATACACATGCATATTATCATATGTGATCGTATCTTGAGACATATACGCAATTCTCGTCCAACGCTTTGAGCTACGTCTGAAGCATGCAGGCTACTCAAATTCTCGTCAAACACTTTTGACCTACGTGTGAAGCATTCAGGCTACTCTTCAACGACTCTGGCCCTTGTCAAGCATGTCGTAGAAGGCCCTCGTTCCAGTGATGCATCATCACAGACCACCAGCAAAAAACCCAAGGGTGAGCCCAATGCAGATCTCCTTCACCACTACAAGATGTTGTAACGTATTTTTTGCAGTAGCAGCAGACCAATAGGCTACAGCATTTCTTCGTTGATGGATGCAATTTGTTCTAGAAACTGAAACAGACCTCATGGCATTCTGTGTACTGCAGCCTGAGATGTAGTCAAACTGTCAGAGAAGGACAGGCCGACAGTGGAGCGGGGCTGGGCCCAGCCTTCCAGGGCCCACAAGATACAAGGGCGCACACCTAGCCCATGTGCAAATACGCGCGCGCGCGCACACACACACTGAGCCCTGCTCTTCCTCACGCGGCCTACTGTTCGCTGGGCTCATCGTTGCATCAATGGATTGGGATTAGGATTGCAACTTGCAAGCTAGTGACATACTGTTCGCTGTAAGAGTAAGACGTAATCTTTTTCTTAGTATGGAGACATTTACCTAACCACGTTGATGAGAACAGAGAAAATCCAAACAAAGTGACTTGGCTTGGCTTCATTTACCTAACACGTTGACTTGGCTTCATTTACCTAACACGGAGCAACAGATTCAAAGCACGTGGGAACAGTTTGCAATGAAACGAGCTGATAGCCTATGCAAGCCGGTCACCGATCGATCAGTAATCAATAAGAAAACAGGCTAAATGTAGAGACAGAGCGAAGGAATGCGACATGGACAGCCAAGGGAGTCTTCACCATTCGTGCATGGCCCCGGGGTTGACTCAGAAAGTCTTCCTTCTCATCGCTTGTTTTCTTGAGCCCAATTGTAAATAGCCAAAGCAAGAAGGATGAGCCAGCATTAAGGCAGGGGTTGACTTAGAAAGGCTTGTTTTCAAGTCAATGTGTCCGTGTCATCACCTTCTTTCATCTAATTGGTTTGAGAGACTCACAGACGTGTAGGCTCTATCTTTAAAAAGTTTAGCACTGCCTAAGCCGTGACTTATGACTAGTAACAAAACACTAGTCTAACTTGGTAAAACTCACCTAAGAGAATTTTATGGCAAACTATGGTAAACTCAGCTTCCAACCAAACAGGCACCATGTTCATAACGTTGTTGTTAGAACTTTGATCCAAGAGAAAAAGAACACATCGCAAATAAACAGAGAGAACACAGAAGAATTTCTGAATTTCTCTTACTTGGCTCTCATTTTTCTTATTTTTCTCTTGCTTTTTCTTGCTTCCTTTTCTTACAAAATTGGGTATAAGTCTCCTCAATATATAGACTAAAAAACTATTACTAGCATACGTATTAGGACTTCAAGTTGAACACAACTTCAACTTAAGTTACACATGGAGATGAACTCTACTACGTCTTAAACTCTAAGTCAAGATTATTTGTAACAATCTCCTCCTTAATCTTGACTTGACATACTCTAGTTTTGTCTCATGCATTATGAACTACCAGTCACGCCTCTACATGAAGCGTTCTACATGCACGCTACATGTAGGAACTCAACTCAACTGGTACGGGTCCATCCAGATGCAAAGATTCTAAAATATTGAGGCAGTCGGACTCAACTATGATTTACTAAACTCATACTTGACACAGAACGGTGACACATCTTCTTAACATTTCGATTTCTTTCCACCTTACTTGAGTTTGAGAATCCCAATCGCCGCATCTACTGTATCCTTCCCAACCATCACAGCCATCTCTTCCCTCGTCATCCCACGCGTCCCCGCCTCGCGCTGCTCCTCACCTGCATCTACAGGCTTCTCTTCTTTCACCACTGGCGCCGGTGCTAATGCTTCTTCTCCCATATGTTTCATCTTAAATCGATGGACCGCGATTGCACGCCCAATTTTCCTCACCGCCGTCGACGTTTCTTCTTCCGCCCTTGTAATGCACCAAGATCAGTTCGAGGGAGCCGTCATGGTGGCCGGTCTCCTCGCCATGAGGCAACTTGGGCAACCCTCGCGACCAGAACGCCCACAGCTCGACGTCCATGTGACGAGTCCATTCGTTGCCACTAGTGATTCAAGCTATTGCGGTCCAGGAACTCGCCCCACTGGTTGATGAATCGGTAGCTGCCATTGGAGTCGAGGTACTTGCACATAAACACGTACTTGTCGCCACAAAGGTCGAAAACTGTCACCTCCAGCCCCTGCCACTTGTCTTCGATGAGGCACATATCCTTCTCGGTGAAGAGCCGGGTGATCAGGCAACTGGCGAGTTCCTTGTGCTTGCAAGAGACGAGCAGGCGGTTCTGGTTGTAGCACACGTCGCTCTTTCTGAGCATCTTCTCGCAGACGTACTCCGGGTCTGTGACGCCGAGTTCCTCGAGACGGTCGCGTAGCTCCACGCTTGTACGTACCTTGTAGAACGGAGGACTGTTGAAACATGATGACGCGTGGAGCGGATGCCTCGGGAGCGCTGCGCGAGACGAGTGCGAAACGGAATCGTCGAGATGATTTTTTCAGTGACTCAGTTCTCGCCTAGGCTCTGATACCACTTGTTAGAACTTTGATCCAGGAGAAAAATAACACATCGCAAATAAACAGAGAGAACATAGGAGAATTTCTGAATTTCTCTTACTTGCTCCCCCCTTTTCTTATTTTTCTCTTGCTTTCTCTTGCTTCCTTTTCTTACAAAATTAGGTACAAGCCTCCTCAATATATAGGCTAAAAAAACTCGTACTAGCATACGTATTAGGACTTCAAGTTGGACTCAACTTCAACTTAAGTTACACACAGAGACAGACTCTAGTACGTTTTGAACTCTAAGTTAAGATTATTTATAGCAGTTGTAGTATATTATTTTTCTATGAGAGCCACTATGTACACTAATTTGTTTATTGAAGCTGCACAGGAACTTCTCTACTCCTAGATTTGCATTGAGATTCGTAGAAGGTAGGTTTCAGGGTTACCAAGGCCCTGTTCTTTACGGCTTCTAAAACCGGCTTTTGGTTTTTGCTACAGTACCTAACTTTCAAACGGAGTATTTTCTCAAGACGGGATCTGCACGTTAATTACAGTACACGTTAAAAGCCCAACATCTGCATCAACCAAAATCGCAAGCGAGTATCTCTATCTATAATCTCTATCGCAAACAGCTAAAATTCAAAAATTTCAGCCAAAAGCCATAAGTCGTAGCCGTACCAATCAGCCCCCTAGTTCCTACCCTTTGAACTCTAGCACGCAGCAGGTCACCACCACCCATGCGACAAAAAATGATGGTGACGGCGAGCAGTAACAAGGACTTTTTCTTATATATGACTTTTGCTCATTTATTTTACACCTCCACCTCGTTGTTTTTCTCTTGTACATAGTTTTTTAGTACGTGTCAAGAAAAGACCGAGCTTCACCTAGTATTGTGAAAAAGATATAGTCTCTATCTAATCGTCAGTGACGGTGAACTCTTTATCGAAAACAAACATAGGTTGATGACACGTTGAATTGGAATTGAAACCACTCTTTAAGCGCAAGATGCATTTGCCATTATCATAGCTTACCATTGTGATCATTAGGTGAGCAATATGAAAGCAAGACTTGACCTCGTGGCAGGTAACTTAATATGATCATTTCCATCTTTAATGGGTACAATACTATCTTAGGGAGCTATTCTCTGTGTTCATTTATCTAACGTTATTTTAGAATACGTGCAGTAACATATTCTACCTACTGATGAGTTCATACCCAAAATTAATTTGACTTTCGTTCAAGCAGTGCGATGAATTGGTTGTTTTCGTTGTTCCCATCCATGCAGTCATCTTCTTCGTCACCTTTCATCATCCAATATCTTCGCACCAGAGTCCCCTCACTGTCGCCTACGCAAGTGGTTCTTCCTCCCATGTCCCGTAGCTCCGCCGCCACCACCACCTGAACCTCCATCTCGCTCCTCATCGCCATTGGAATGTCTACAGTCCATCTCTCCCAATTCATCCTGCCCAGTGCCACCACCACTGCCATGCATCGTTGTTTTGTCCCGCCCTCTCTTTCTCTCTATATATGACAAGTGGCCACACCGCAAGGTGCTAGCGTGTACAACCACAGTGGCGAAACCGCTATGCAAAACCAACACAAGGGGGTTATGTACTCTCTCTCTCTATGACGAGGGGCATAATACTTAGTATTATACTTAGAGGGTTAAAGCATTTGTTTGGATACATTATTTTTGAACATTGGGAGAATACCACTATTTCTGAAAAATATTGTAGTATCAAAAACTTTGAGGTGTTTGGATACTATAAAATTTGTAGTTTTATAAACATATTATGTCAGATACGACGGTAGTTTTGTAGTTTTATAAAATTTGTAGTTTAAAAAAATAGAATTCACGCTTCTAGAGTACATCTCCCGTCGCATCATTTTCATGCATGGTGGTCTCTCCACAATATTCGTGCACGGCCGTAGGAGTGCTCATTTTCATCTCAATTAAGCTCATGCGCAAAGCTCGTAGATTCAAAAGACACATCATCATTGATTAATTCTCAAGTCGGTGCAATCAATGTACCAGGCTTCTAAGATTTGATGAGTAAAAACTTTAGCACTGCCTAAGCCGTGACATATGACTAGTAACAAAGCACTTGTCTAACTTGGTAAAACTCGACATATGACTAGTAACAAAGCACTTGTCTAACTTGGTAAAACTCACCTAAGAGAATTATGGCAAACTATGGTAATAAGCTCAGTTTTCAGCCAAACAGGCACCGAGTTCATAATGTTGTAGTACATTATTTTTCTATGAGAGCCACTAGGTACACTAATTTGTTTATTGAAGCTACACAAGAACTTTCTCTACACCTAGATTTGCATTGAGATTCGTAGAAGGTAGGTTTCAGGGGTTGCCTAGTTCCTACCCTTAGAACTCCAGCACGCAGCAGCAGGTCATCGCCACCCATAGGGCAAAAAATGACGGTGATGGCGAGCGGTAATGAGGACTTTTTCTCTTATATGACTGTTACACATTTATTTTGTGCGTTCACATTATTCTTTTTCTCTTGTACATAACTTTTCATTACGTGTCAAGACAAGACTGAGCTTTATCTAGTATTGTGAAAAAAGATCTAGTCTCTATCTAATCGTCAGTGATGGTGAACTCTTTATCCAAGACAAACACAAGTTGACGACACATTGAATTGGAATCTAAATCACTCTTTAAGCGCAAGTTGCATTTTGCCGTTATCATAGCTTACCATTGTGATCATTAGGTGAGCAATATGAAAGCAAGACTAGACTTGGGGCGGGCATCTTAATATGATCATTTCCATCTTTAATGGGTATAATACTATCTTAGGGAGCTATTCTCTAACATTGTTTTAGAATACATGCAGTAACATATTTATACAAAATTATTAGATTTGCCACATAAAATAATATTACTATATTTGGCATCAAAAATATTTTGTATTATTATATTCTTACTTACATATAATTAGAAAAAGTAATGGTTAAACATGTGCATCAAAGACTATAGTAATTGATGTCTTGTCCTCGCCTTCAAATCTAGCCCAAAACATCCCCTCACTTCATGATCGTATTAAGACTATGGTGTGGAACTGAGGAATATAAGGTTTAGGTTGAGTACAGATGGAATGAATCCTTTCAGTAATATGAGTAGCCGATATAGCACCTTGTCCGTGAATGTATGTATGTACAACCTTCCTTCTTAGTTGTGTATAAAGCGTAAGTATATTTTGATATCACTACTTATCCAAGGGTCGAAGCAACCTGTGAACGATATTGATGTATACCTAGCACCATTGGTGGAAGATCTTGTGACACTGTGAAACGAATGGGTACAAGTATTGGATGCAGACAAACGAGAGAATTTCACTCCACGCGCCATGTTGTTCTGCACCATCAATGATTTTTCTACCCTTGATAAACTGTCGAGGTTGAGTACAAAAGGACCAAAGCCTATACGCACTGCTTATATTATACTGAGAGTGTGTGGTTAAACAACTTGCGTAAAACTGTGTACATACGTCACCGTAGGTTCCTTTTAAGATATCACCTATACCGCAAGATGAAAAAACTAATTTGACAAAAAAAGAGGATGACTCAGCACCAGGACCTTTTAGCACGGATATGAATGAATTCGTGGAAGAGTTCAACACTGATGGCAAAGGTAAAGGATATATAAGCAGGAGAAGAGACACCGGGAAGAGTACTGTAACTGCTACTTTCACCGTTTAATAGGTGTTTACCAGTTTAATAGGTGTTTTCTTGTATGGTTCATATTCGGGTCCAATACTACAGCTACTGTCAAAATAGGCTTGACAAATTCACTGTTGCATGTTTGTGTCTTAATTTTATATAGACTTTTGGAACATCATTACTGCACTACTATTACGACAGTTGTAATTTAGTACTGAAATCGGAATTGGCGTTTGTACCACATTACACAATTCATTACGCAAGATTTGCATGTCCAAACTCGCTATCTAAATCATAGCGAGTTTGTGATATTTACATAAGTTACAAACCGTTTGTGATATTTACATAAGTTACAAATCATCTGTAATATTTACATAAGTTACAAACTGTCTGTGATATTTACACCACAGATGGTTCGAAAACCGTCTGTGATAACCTTCGATTATCACTGATCCACAAATTCAGATAGTTCAGAAAACCGTCTGTGATGACGTTTTTAAATCGTCTGTGATATGATTTTCTGTAGTAGTGTACCTACCGTTGAGAGATGTCTATAGCCAGCTGCATCGCACTTGTTAAATCAGCAACAAGATCAATAGAGAATAAACCATGAATTAAAAAAAATCACTAGGAAACAATAAATGGTATTCATGTATCGATCATGTGCAACCGTGACACCAGTGTTTGCAAGTTGCAAAATTGCTTCGTCAGGCACAGTTACTGATAGCAATATTTGGAATACTGGAGACTAAAAAATGTACTGTGAAATATTTGTGCAGAACTACAGGGGGAAGTAATGGACAATCTTACAGCATGTGGATCATGTTGTCGTTTTATATAGGAACGCAGACTGTAACACTATATTTTACTATTCCTGCATTGAATTAATATATGCACCTGGTGTCATATGCCAGTCATCTCATATGACGAGTAGCCATTTCTATCAATACGTAGGCTCAAATGGTTTTTAACCCGGGGTGACATTGTAACACTCTGGTTCAAAATCCGCTCAAAACCCAACCCAACTCAAAGCATAGAGTTTAGACCAAACAACCATTATAAGCTACTATAGCTCACTTTAACCAAACAATATGGGAGTAATCCCACTAACTCAACCCTACAAGGACCGCACTACAAACCAGCCAGGCACTACATTCACCCCTTATTAAGGAAGGACGCCTTCAACAGCACACCACATACACGGCAAATACCCAGAGCCACTCCTCAGTACATGTTCGTGGGTCCAGTGCCGACACATATGCATGTCATGTCTCCACTTTGGAGCCACACACGCCATACACAGTATGTCTGCGCCCCTATTCCGCATGCACCTATGCAACGAAGGTTGATGCTCTGATACCATCTGTAACAGTCTGACCCCAAATCCTCTCAAAGCCTTGTTGAGTTGATCTCAGGCTAACAAACCTCCGATATCTCAGGGAGGTCACGCTCCCACCTCGCGTCCTGATCGGGGGCGCAACCAACCATGACTTTGTTTTGGTCTCGGTCACCCAACGCCAAATAAAAAGAGAGGGTTTCGGCAGGGCTTACACACGAGTTGTTCTAAGCCTCTGATAACCCTAACAAGCCCGATCTACTCACGGGTGCTGCAGTGAACGAAGACCGGAACCCCGTCGGTCCCCGTCCATGGCTACAACGACACCGGCCGAGCTCCGTCATCCCGTCGGCCACCTCTACTGTCGCCGTCTCCTTCACCGACCGCACCTCTACTTCCACCCTCATGGCCTCTCCGACTTCGGGTATGTGGTTTTACGCTTCCGCTCTAAAGATTAAATTAGGTGTTCATGTTCTTGACCTATGATTAATGTTAATGTTAATGTTTAGACTTAGATTAAATCCTAATAAGCCTAGCCCATCATGTGATGAGCCCACGTATACATAGCATCTCACTTATATTTTTTATCTTCGTTTCGTGTAAAATGGTTAACCCGAAGATACTATATTTAGACCCAATAAATATTATATGCTACTACAACTCATTTTAAACAAGCAATATAAGACTAATTCCACCATCACACTCTACTTGGGCCACATGGACCGCAGTACAAACGGGAATCTTACAAACGCAACCAGGACATGTATCTATGCGATATGATCGAGTAGTGCTCTAATAAAAATTAAAATTTACTCACCAATTTTTTTGGCCATCCAGTAACTCTTAGCTACAGAGTATAGAACAGGCAGTGACCTAAGATGACGGCTGATACATGTTTTTTTAGGGCCATTATATAAAGCTGGTGACTTTAGCAACTCTAGGAATTATATTTCCTTTCGATTAAGAATATGTGTCGACTTCTTGCACTATATATAGGAGTATTTTGGGACTAATAGTCAAATACTACTAGATATGAATACAAGACCAATTTGTTTACGGCTAAAACTCCATAGCGACCGAACTATAATTGTAAGCGACTTGGCTGCCGAAGGTTCATATTTACCGCTCTCCAAACAATCAAATTCGAATTAAGAAAATGTTGAATTGAATAGTACCAGTTGTTGGCGAGACCTCATCACCTCGAATTAAGAAAATGTTGAATTGAATAGTCCAAACAATCAAATTCGGCGAGACCTCATAGCCATCTCCCCGTTGTTGGCCATGCTGCCCAGCGCCACCACCACTGCCCTGCGACATTGTTTTGTCCTCTCTCTCTCTCTCTCTCTCTCTCTCTCTCTCTATGACAGCAAGGTGCTAACGTGTATAACCACAGTGGAGAAACCGCTAGTAGTCGGAACACTAGTCAGGGCGGCGGTCGATTTCAGGAACAACGGGCACGCTACGACGATGGTGTTCGAAAGCTCTGAAAAGTTTGAAGAAGGTGCGAAGGGAGGCATCTCAATAGCGACCGAACTATGAGGTCGGCTTTGTTTAAATTAGCCAAGAGCTGACAGAGGGATGAGAAGAAAAGGTTTAAGATGTATACGACTCGCGACAGCATACACGTACGCGCGCTTGCGCCTATAAATATGCATGCCTAGCGAGGAGCCTGCTGCATACAGCCACACTACCACAGAGCTATTAGCTAGTAGTGTGACAAATACAGAGATCTACCCAGCCAGCACGCTAGCTAGGTCACAAGATCGAATTAAGTAATCCTGCAAAAAGATAGTGAACATCTGGTTCTTCCCCCTCCTCTAGCTACCTGGCTGGTGTCGATGAAAAGATTAGAGTTAGCAGCCATGCCACGAGTGAACATCTGGTTCTCCCCCCTCCTCTATCTGGTGACTATGCTGGCCATGAGCATAACCGCCGCCGCCGTCTCCAGCGACGTGGCGTCGGCCGCACGGCCGAACTGCCAAGACAAGTGCGGCGACGTACTCATCCCTTATCCGTTTGGCATCGGCGACAACTGTTCTTGGCCAGGCTTCTACCCAATTACATGCGACGACAGTTTTCAACCTCAACCTCCAAGACCATACATCGATGATTTCGAGATCATCAACATAAAAATAGAGACCGCCGAGATGCGCATCTACACGGCCGTGTCGTACATCTGCTTCACCTCGTTCAACGAATCAACAAACCACACCTGGGAATTCAACTTCGACAACTCCTCGCCGTTCGGGTCTCGCCGACGCAGAACAAGTTCACTGCCCTCGGCTGCGACACCGTCGCCGTGCTTTCGGGCCAGGACAACGGGACCTACAACACCGGCTGCGTCACCTACTGCGCGAGCGAGAGCGAGGTCAAGGTTGACGTTGACGACGACAAGTGCATCGGGCTCGGCTGTTGCGAGACATCCATCGCCAATGATCTCAGCTACTTCGAAGTCTACTTCGACTGGGCGAGTACGGAGAACGCTGCGTGGAATTACAGCCCCTGCAGCTACGCCTTCGTGGCCGAGAAAGGCTGGTACGTACCTATAAAAAGACAGGTTTCTGATGAAGATTAAAATTGAGAAGCAATGATTTGATGCACGCGTGCAGGCTATCGAATCAATTTAGTAAGAGCTATAATGTTTGCTTAATTAGCTAGTACCACAACTAACCGCATGTACTTATACTGTAGGCATGATTTCAACCGAAAGGACGTCGTCAGCAACATGACGTTTGCCAAAAGGATTGGTGACCGGAGTTTGCCTCTCGTTGTCGACTGGGCCATCAGGAACAACGGGAAGTGCCCTCCGGGCGGCGGCGGAGACGCATGTGTGAGTGAGCACAGCGATTGTATCAATGCCACCAATGGTGAAGGATACTTCTGCAATTGCTCTAAGGGATACACTGGCAATCCTTACGTCCCCAGTGGATGCACAAGTAAGCCCGTTTGTTTTTCTTTCTTTGTTTCTTTCTTTCAGAAAACAACGAACCCCTCAGCTTTTTTTGTGCTAAATACCATGTATTTACCAGTTCCAGATAAACTCTTATCTTTACTCTCTTTTTTTTGGCAAATTTAAATTGAAAACAAGACTGAATTAGTCTTCAAAAAATTATAACACGAAACTTGGGGCAAAACAGTTATTAGCTAGCGTGTGTCCTCACTGTCTTTAATACTTTTCTTCAAACACTACGAGGCTACATAAATAGATGTACGTCAGCCGACATGGAAGAAGGAAAAGAAAGTAGTGAAACTGATATGTAGTCTTACATGTCTGTCAGTCAGCATTCCTTTTTTCTTTCTTTCTTTATTTTTTTTTGCAAAAGGGGAAACATCTGATGTCGCTACGAGCACGTCCAACGGGCGATGTACTGCTGGCTGCAAGGATGCATCTGTCATTGTTCCACATCAAAGCTTTATTGAAAAAGAGCATTCGAACAAGAAAAACATGGAGGGCACAGATAATAATAGTTGACAGTTTTTCTTTTCCATATCTCCTACCATCAAGTTTGCATGTGAAACTTAGTGTTTATGCTATCCCCTTAATTAATTAGTCATTAATCATCGATTGACTTTACTTTAGTGGGTTGGCAAACTTGATGATTCCATTCGAGCAACAGTTTGCACAAAAAAAAAGGGTTTCGAGATCATACTATTCATTAGTTTCTTAACGATTTGAAGAAGGTAGCCTCTAGTTAACTGCTACATGCAATTAGATATCCTGACTCAACAAAGGCATGCAATACAAAATAAATTGAAACACATAGTAATTTCATATATCAATATCTCTTTTATTTAACATTATCAATCTCTCTTTTATTTAAAATCCACTATTTTTTTCTCCATTTTACAGATATTAATGAGTGTGAGCTCCGAAAACGTGATCCATTCATTTATGAAAAACAATATCCTTGCCATGGTGGGACATGCCATGATGTAGAAGGTGACTACAAGTGTAAATGCAATTTTGGACGAATAAAAAATAGTAAAAGTGACAAGGATTGTCAACTCGTACTACCCAAATCAGCTATAGTGGTGATCGGTAATGCCCTCTTCATATAATAATTTGCCCTTTTATGGTTTGTGAAATATTGACTGACACAAAACAATAATAACACAATATATGTTTTCAGCAACAATCTGTGCCATCTCAATTTTGGCGGTCCTACTAATCTTCTTTCACATGAAGCGTGAGAAAAGGAAGCTTAGAGATTTTTTTGAAAAAAATGGTGGTCAACTAATTAAAAACATGGGCATTAAGATTTTCACAAAGGTTGAGATGGACCAGATCACAAAGAATTACAGCACAATCCTTGGAAAGGGTGGCTTCGGTGAGGTCTACATGGGAACTACTGACAACAACCAACAAGTAGCGGTCAAGCGCTCCATTACAGTTGATGAGGCACGCCAAAAGGATTTTGCAAATGAGATTACCATTCAATCTCAAATCAGTCATAAGAATGTGGTTAGACTCTTGGGTTGTTGCTTGGAGACAAATATTCCTATGTTGGTCTATGAGTTCATCCCTAAAGGGAGCCTCTACGATGTGCTTCACGGTAACATTACTAATGCTGGTAATGTTATGAAGCATCCTCTCTCACTACAAGCACGTCTAGGAATCGCTATTGAATCCGCGGAAGCGTTAGCCTACATGCATTCATCTGCTAGTCAAAAGATCCTTCATGGAGATGTTAAGTCAAGCAACATTCTCCGGATGACAAGTTCATGCCAAGGGTGTCGACTTGAATATCCGACTCTATCTATAGACAAACACCACACTAGGTTTGTGATAGGGGATACAAACTACATAGATCCTGTGTATATGAAAACAGGCCTTCTTACGGAGAAGAGTGATGTATATAGCTTTGGAGTTGTGCTCCTGGAACTCATCACCGGGAAGAAGGCAAGGTATGACGGTAATAAGAGCCTCCCGTTAAACTTTGTTAAGTCTTACATGACAGAGAGTAGGGTCAGGGAGATGTTTGATGAGGAAATCACGTCTACTGAAGCTATAGATTGTCTTGAGATGATTGGTAGTATCGCAGTTCAATGCCTCAAAGAAGATGTGGATGAGAGACCCACCATGAAGCAAGTTTTGGAGCATCTTCATTTGGTGAGAAAGGAATGGATGCAAAGGCAAGGTCAAATGATTTGCGATCAAGTTGATGAGATAGCCATTGACTTTCCTCCTCTGACGCCTCAGTTGTCTCCGATGTGAAGCTATTGCATGATGCTTTCTTCCTCTAACACGAGGTGATTGTACAATATTTTGTTATTATGCTAGACTAAGTGTTATAAGATAGAATAAAGCCGTTTGTAAGTTGTAAGGTGTATGCAAATGAAGGTGCTTGTGAGTATGTAAGGTTTGGTACGCCGTTGTCACGCTAAACATCTATATCAAGTTTGAACTTTGCAGGTTTCTATTATTGAACTGAATATTTCTTAGGTCTTAAGATTATTCTAGTTTGATTGCTTCTTTAGTTGATTGAGGTATGGAGTAACGTCAAAGACTGTACAGGATTTTTAACACTGCATAGGATGGATCCAAAGTTCTTGTAGTTCACCAGCTATAAATTCAGCAAGGGGTCAAACTCCGAGTCTCTCTACAAGAGTAATTCCTAGCTGATGAGCAACATATACTAGCTAATAAGTAAATTTGGCCAAGAGCTATGGCATTCACTTGAAGGAAAGAGCTATGGCGACCTCACTTGCCTTGGCGCGCAGGTGGTCACCTTCCTCCGTTGACCTCACCTTGCCTTGGCGCGCACGTGTTGGCCGGAGAGATCGCCGGTGAGTGAAGTCCACCCGAAGCGTTGTCCTGGGGTACGTGGTGCGTTATAGCGTTATTTATCCTCCGGGTTTGGGCTTATGAGCCTGAACTAGCAACGTAACAATGATCATAGCCTGGTCTACATGGACAAGCATGTGAGCCGAAATGTTGAGCTTCTTTTATTCATTGTTTGATGTTATTCTAAATTATCTCTAATCGTATATAATTATGTGCGACAATTATAATTTATAGATTAGCACATGTATTGATTGATGATCATGTTTCACGGATTATGGATATGTGATATCAAATTAATAATGTAGACACATGTTAGAAAACATGATTTTTTATTGACCTGCTATGAAACACTGCGAGAATTGTTATATTCTTAAGTGTCATTAATTGGTTCCATACATAGTGTATGTAGAATCCTTTATCCTGATATCGTCATTGTGAAAAAGATATCGTGATGTAAGTAAAAAATTCGACCGTCCATCACGCCTACATGTGTAATAGTTTACTTAGGAGTTGCCAAACACTACTTTATAACTGGGTGGTCATAAAGGTAGCTTTCGGGTTTACTATGACACATGCGAAGGATTATGAGTGATCAAGATAGAATTTGCCCCTCCTATATAACAGGAGAGATACCTCAGGGCCCCTCAATGTGGTTGGATTAAGGAAGTGCATGGTCATACCGAATGTGGTTGAGAAGTCAATTACAACTGACTAATCTTACATGTTCGAGTGAATAATCGAGCTATCATAGGATGACATGTTTCTCGCCTTGAGTTCAATCTGGTATTATGAGACAAAGGGATCGGTACATAAGCACTATATAGGTTCGTTCGATATGATCTTTATGTATGTTTTGGAGTCGTTATGTCCTGCTAAGGACTGCTACCGATTTATGGACTGGAAATGAGTTTTCGGTCTATAGCCAAATATACATGAACTTATAGAGTCACACACTTAATGGACTCTCCGAGTAGGACACGATCTCTACTCGTATCATATAAGAATTCGGTTAGAGGCTATATAAAGAGAGGTACGCGGGCTAAGGGAGATATCCCCGAAACATACCCGTCGAAACTCTAGCCATCACCTCTCATAACTTCTGCCATGCGTGCTGGTGCTAGCACGCCGATGCACGGTTTTCCATCCCTGGACTTGTGGATCTTGGTAGAGGCGATGCTGCGACTGTCGTGAGGAAGAGACGATTGGCCGAAAGACGATCGACTACCATCACTACACTAATGCGCTCTTCGTTGAATCGGTTGCTTTAGCTCTACTTCCGCTACACTGTGCGTCTCGTGGTAATGATCTATGATCTCTTACTTGCATAGTTTTCTGGTTTACATGGTAAAATTTTTTAATCTGCACTAGTGTAGCCTACCCGTATCTCAACACATCTTAGGTTCAAACTTCACTCAAAGGGCCCTGTGTGAAAATGCTATGATTTAGGTCGACAGATTGCAGGGCTACACAAGTCTATGATCTTCAAGTATAACAGACCATGAAGCAAAAAATGCATAACCACATTACAGCTCTACTTAAAATCAACACAAACCATGCTAGGTTTTCTGCTCTCTGTAGAAGCAGAGTAAGTAATCCTGGTTGATGTTATTATAGTTCACCACATGTACCCTTCATGCCCATTCTTTGATTGATCAGGTAAATCGATTGAGCACGGCAATGCAACTCAGACACTGACACAAGAAATAAAGTAGAATAAGAAGATTATGAACGTGAGTTCATATGGACCCACTGTCTAAGCCGTCCATGAATCTTCGAGATATGTGCCATATTTTTCTTTTTCTTTCAATAATTTAAGAATTAGTTTGATGGGATATCAAGAGAGATAAAATTACAATTTAATAACTTCACAGAACATATAAAGTCCACTTATCACCATTATCTCTACCCCACTCTGTAACGCCCTAGGGTCCAAATCGGCTTAGGTCTAACCCTATTCTGGATAGGTCATACACACGTAGCAACCTGTTTGCGTTTTCGTCATCGCTTCGTGCAAAACGGTTAACCAGAGGTGCTACCATTGGAACTCCTAGGCTTATATGTAAGTGCTTCTCAAGCTAAACTAGTAAGGTGGGACTAACTCACACCCTCATGTGCACACACACATATAGGCTATTATGTGCCGGGGTGTCACATACACATCCCTCAAAGGATCCGACGTCCTCGTCGGATCAACATATCCACACTGGGATTGATTATGTGCGACGACTGCTCCAGAATCACTCATACATTTACTATAACAGCGTCATGCTTTAACTAATACAAAAAATATAAGGTTGTGTTGTTGGTGTTTACTGTGCTGTCACCCCAATCCGGTATAGTTTTAAAGCAATTTTTTCTCCTCTACTACTTTCTTACAAGGAGTGTAGCATGCACAGAAACTCATCTTGCGGACGCCCGCATCCACCACCACACATCCGTTCCCCACTTTGTCCATCACCTCTCCCCTTTCTACTTTATGCAAAAAAAACCAAAAAGTTGGTTGGAAAAGAATGGAAAGTTGGGTTTGGTTGGAAAAAAGAATGGAAAGTTGGGTTTGCACTAGTGTAGATTGCCTCCGCATACAACAGACGTGTGGGCCAGCGACATGCGATCATGTTGTCCATAGATGCACTACGGCCTATTTGCCCAGGCCCAGCAATTACAAGCCCAGCCAAAATTTGTCAGGTCCTACTTCAAATATTATTTCTAGCCAATAGATGACCCTAAATATAAGATATATACTACATTAAATGCATTGAAAAAAGATTTGGTTTGATTATGTTCATTGTAGCCAGTAAATGACATGAATCAAAGAAACTGCCAATAAATGATTACATTAAATGCATTGAAAAAAAGATTTTGTTTGATTATATTCGTTGTACTTGGGACAATCTGCTGGAAATGTGGGCAATATTCACTGTACTTGGGACAATATGTTGGAAATGTAGGCAATGTGTTGAGGAAGAGAGAAATAAATTTAGTATATATATGAAGGTGCAAAATCAGATACCGTTTATTTAATTTGCAGTCTAACATGATATCAAAACATTAATTTAGGAATTAGATAACATATATAGATGCAAGAATCGATTGACACCTAAGATTTGATTGTGCCTCTATATAAACACCTGCAAATGTCGGAGCATGACAGTACGCACACTGAAAACATAGGAGCGACGAATAGAAGTAATCTTCTCCAAATGGCACTCGCTAAGAGCAACGCGATGAGGATGACAGCTGTTTTCATGGCTCTTATGATCATGTCTTCCACCTTGCCATCCTGCCATGCAGGTAGGAAACATCCCCTTCGGTTTTTCCCTGCATCTTTCCTATCAATCTGGTTTGATGTGTGTGTACTGATTGGGTTGGGTTGTACTAATTGCATCGTGTAGACACGTGTTACGATGTCGGTTTCTGCAATTCGAACCTGTGCAAGATCTCATGCAGATACAATAACTACAATTGGTTGAATGCGTACTGCAGGGACGAACCAGGTGTGCCACAGTGCTGCTGCCCAACACCGGAATGACATCGGAGACGACATGGCTTTCTTGCTTGACCAATATATATAATTGATCTACTTGCTCTTGCATGTAATGGTGATCGAACAAGTATATGCATCCATCTGTTTGATGCAGACTCAATAAACGTAATTTGATGAAGTTTTTTTGGCGTGTCGATCTTGGGCGTACGTATAGCTTTTGGTCGTTCATTCCTATTGCATTATGCAAACAGATTAAATTTGGTCGTTCATTCCTATTGCATGCAAACAGATTAAATTTGGTCGTTCATTCCTATTGCATGCAAACAGATTAAATGTTTTTTCGTCATTGTTTTGTCTGTAACATTAAATTTCAGAGTACACTCACAATATTTAATCTGTTCATGGAACTGTCTAATTGATCTCATTATATACGTGCTTAATAGCTGCGCTTGGCTATTTCAGAGCTAACACGTGCTGAATTTGTTCCTAAGTCCAAAGCGCTCATTATATACGTGCGTTAGGACAGCCTTGGTTGACTGATCTCTTCATGTACACTGAAATCCTGTTAGCTCTAGCACGCACAGCGCACGCATGAAGCCTTCCCTTGGGCTTTTAATTACTACATACTAGCTAAATGACCGTGCTTTACTATGAATAGGGCTAGGACAAAATAAACAAAATACTTGATCCTAAGCATTGACAAAGTAAAATAATTCAACAAGTTTCTTGCCAAATTTCATAAATAATTTCCTAGCCTTTTTCAAGGTTGTGCGACAGTGCGTCATGAGAGGTATCAACCCATTAGGGATTGATCTGCCCACTATTCATAATTAGCAGATGATTCCAGGTAAGAAAAAACGTGTAATTGTTTCTTTTGCCCCCTAATTATACAAGATCCAATTGTAGGCAGAATCGATTATTATTTAATCTCAAATTCCAATGATTGCCTGCAACTCCGGCACCATTTAGTCCAACCTCGCCTGTTCCGCTTCTTGGCAATGGAGAGTGCGTGCTTCGAGGCAATGGAGAAAATAAAGGGTCATAGCTCTCGCCATCGCCGCCGACTATCTCGTTGGTGCCCGGCAAGGACAATCTCCTCCCCCACTACATTCCTCAACAGCAATCGCCACTTCTCCTCGTTCTCCGATCCCTCTCTATTTTTTTTAATGTAATCTGTGCTTACTGGGGACTGTTTTGGGATATACTAAATTTACGAAGTCCTTGGTGAACTCTAATATATGGCGTATTACCACAACGGCTTGAATCGCCCCTTTGTCGTCATGTTCGGAGAAACACACAATCCAGCACTCCCCATAAAAGATTGCAAAGTGATGTTTGAGAAAACTCCTCCATGTGGTATTTGACCATCCAGCTTGTTGAACGAAAGGTTCAAACTAGTGAGAATGGTGAAGTTAGCCAAGTACTTTGGAATCTTCCCAGAAAGATAGTTAGAAGATAGGTTCAGTATTTATAAGTTAGTTAAATCGCGAAAAGAATCTGGGATCGAATTTTCTAGTGAATTGTGTGACAGATTGAGGAGATTTAACATTTCAAGCAGTTCAGAGGAATTTGGGAGGCCACCAACCAAGAGATTATTAGAGACATCTGTTTGGGCTAGCTATTCCTTTCGTGTGGCTGAAATCAAAAGCTAATGCACCAGTTAGGGAGTTATCGGACAGATTTAGTACGAGTCAAGCTTGCCGGTATAGTGGAAGATAGATAGTGGAAGAGTATGAATATAGTGGAAGATATGCATGGTTCGTCAACAAATTAGACATGTTGCCAATGTAAGTAGGAAAAGCTCCTGATAGCTGGTTTGATGAAAGGTGAAAATATATGAGCTGCTTCATTTTACCCAGTTCTGTAGGGATCTCTCCGTTTAAGTTGCAGTATGATAGGTCAAGCACACTGAGCATCGTGAGGGTTGCTGAGCACACTTGAGATTGATCACACAAGTTGATTTCCACCCAAAGAAAGGATAGTGAGCTGTGGCAATTTAGCAAGCCATGCTGGCACAAGATCCGCAAAGAGATTTACGGACAAAACAATTACTTGGATGTGCTTGCATGCTGCAAGTCCTGATGGAATTTGACCTGTGAAATTGTTCCGAGTGAGGGAGACACAAGCTAGAGTTTCAAGATTTGCAAGACAGTCGTTGGAGGTACTTGGGCAGAGAGTAGGTTGCTTTGGAGGTTGAGATATGTAAGCAATGGCAAGGAGCTAATACCATGTGGTATTGGCCCTGATAGGCTGTTGTTTCCAAAGGATAAATAGTCTAACGACTGCGTGTTATTGAACAGATCCTTTGGTATTTTACCAGTTTAGTAATTCTTCTCAAGAACCATGTGCCTAAGGTTATGCAAATTTTACAGCTCTGGTGGGATTAGCCCAGAGAGATGGTTATGATTTAGCAAAAGAGTTTGAAGCTCTGTGAGGTTTCCTAGTGTAGAGGGAATAACATCTTCGACGAGCTAATCTTCCAAGAGCAGCTGGGATTGGGCCTGTGAGGTTGAGAACAGATAGGAAAGAGAGATTACCGAGGTAAGGGGTGACCTCTCCTTGGAGGGGAACGTTGGGCAGCTCCAATGCAGTAACTCGCTGGCTGCACGACACGCCGGTCCAGCGATAGAATGACACATTACCAGACCAGCCATTGTGAAGAACGCCGAGAGGATCAGAGAGCTGGGCTTTGAAAGCGAGCAGGGTGGTGAGGTCATCGGTATTGTTGCTCGGGGAAGATGGAGCAACCGTGACCATGCCCAGCAGCAAGGTGGTGAATATCATGATGGGAATGCATGAAAGGGCCATAGCGCTCTAGTGGCAAAGCTTCTGAGTAGTTGGAGGATTTGCAGTAGCCAGTGTAGCATCCTCAAAAAAAAAAATCTATCCCTAACCGATCTCTCTCTAATATAACGAACTCTCTCTCCCGTTTACATCTATTTCCACCTTCCAATCTCCTTTCAATCTCTCTCTCTCTCCCTCTCCCCGTGCATGCGCTTTTTGCTGCCGGGGCGGCGTCGGCGGCGGCGGGAGACCGGCCGGCCAGCGGCGGCGAGGCGCGACACATGCGAACGCAAGGCGGCGGCACGCGCCCGCACGGCCATGGAGTAGCGGTGGCGGCGCCTGTGTGCTCGCGCGGCTGCGGCATGCAACGACTGCTCGGCAGCGCGGACGTGACGGTGTAGCGGCGACGTCCTTGAGCTTTCTCTCTCTCCTAAACCACTTTCTCTCTCCTCAAGCACCCGCAGCTCTGCCAAGCGCCTCTGACACCACTGCAAGCCACCACCCTCACGCTCTCTCTCCTCCACCGAAGCTCGCCTCTGACGTGGCATCGCGGGGCTACTGTCCACCCTGGAGTGTTGTGGATGCTCTTAGGGTTCATCTGTTAGGTAAGCAGTTATTTATTTCTATTCGGTCGCATTATGGAAGAGGCGACAATACCATATCTCTATATCTATAAACAATTGGTGAGATTAAAGACACCTCCTTTATCTAAAGGGCTAAAAATTCATACATTAATCTTCAAAGCAGAAAAAGGATAAAATCAAAGAAAATCTCTTATTAATTGAGAGTAAAATATAAAATCTTGCACATTCATGAGGTGGCCCACAACAATTATAACGGTTAGGATCATCTTAGAAATTGTTGAGAGTATTATTTTAGGACTCCCAATTAGAGAAAAGGGAAAGAAACTACTCGTGTCGTGCACGAATTACGTTCCAAAAGGCAATAGCAAGAGAAAAACAATTTGAAATTAAAGGCATCCACAGTATATAAAAATAGAGAGTCCTAAAGCACTTTAAGATCGATCTTATACATTATAAGAGTGACCTTAAGTAGGTCATAAGTAAAAAAAGCTTAAGAACAGTCCTCAAGCTAAAGACCTAACCACAAGTATTAAAATACAATTTTTCTTTATCTGCCGAGTGGGACTATCTTAAAGTCTCTTGGGTTATATACATTAAAGCATCAGCCTTAAGGTTTAGATGAGACTCATCTTAAAACCTCTTGGATTATATACACTATGGATTTCTAAGAAGAGTGGCCATGTCTATCGCTGAAAGAAAAAAAAATTCTCGCTTGGTCACCTCACGCCCTCGCCACCTCCGCTACAATTGGTGACTCATCAGCCGTTGCCCGTCAGAAGCAGTCCACAGAGCGGCGGAAGATGCTCTGGCGTATCGTATCGTACCAGTTGGACTAGCCAGCGGTTGGTGCACACTAGTAGTTTTTTGGTGACGAGAAGAACTGTATATAGGCCTGTCATGGTCACAACATAGGATGAAAACGAAAGGAAAGCGATTCAAGGCACCTCATCGCTTTTACAGTAAGGAAATCCCAAAATAACCATCAAAGGGAAAATTCACATAAATTCTCTTATTAAGCGAGAAAAAAAGATAAATATCTACATCTTTTATTTTGGTGAGAAAAGATTATACCGGTGCAGATTAATCATGTATATATATTAAAGTTGTATAATAAATACGATTACATTTTCAACAGTCCCATTGGAGTTGTAGGGCAAAGATAATTGTACTATAATATCTAGTATCGTAATTGCATAGGTGATTTCTCTGGTTTCAGGAATGACAAATTGACAGCCACGTAGCCTTGCAGTGCAGTTGGGCCTTTCATTTTCTTTTTCTAGTACTTTTTCATAGTGGCTATCGGGCCTTCTCACATTACGCCTTTAAAATTGTCAAGCCCAACATACATTGAAAAAAACCCAAAATATAAACAACAAAAAAAGCTTGGACTGCGATGGTAACAGCGACAGATCATGCATCCTCCTGACCAAAACCGAATTGATCATGAAGAAAAAAATAAAGAAGAATAAAACGCGACGAAGAAAACAGAGCAGGAGCCTCCTCCTTAACCATAACCAAATTGTGGCGCCAACATCTTGATATCTTCATCGTCCATCTTCCAGAATACCTCAGGGCAGTAGTAATTCTCCATAGGAGATGGCAGCAGAGGACGGGAGATTGCTGCATGCTTTCTCCTTCCCTTCATTAATGGCCAGCATGGCAAGTGCCATGATTTCCCTCCATATCCATCCATGGGATATCCACCCATGACCTCTGGTTTTCCTTAAGTACACTTATGATGCAGCTACTGCCATTACGAGTGCTGCCTCCATCCATCCCGATGATTGGTGCAGTCCCAAGAAAGCATGTTTGGTATGTCAACGATGATGGGGGACGAAGGTGACGTGTTCCTCTTCCTCTCCTGCGCTTTCTTCCTCAGGTGTGTCCTCCAGTAGTTCTTGATCTCATTGTCTGTTCAATTGACGTGGCTCGCCATTATCCTGGCAACAAACATGTCGTTGTGATAAACAGACGTCTTTACAAACATAAAGCAAATTGTGCAGTGATCTTCAAACCAGACTTGCAAACATAAAGCAGCCCTGAAACCAGACTTGCGCTGGTGGGCCGGAAGGAAGGGCGAGGGGAGGCGGATTAGGACGGCATGGGCCGTAGGGAAAAGAAGAAGGGTGGACCGGCCCAATTATGATTTGAGCACTTTTCTTTTGTTTGTTTTTCTCTTTTCTTTTCAAATTCCATTTCAATTCAACTGTTGGTTCAGCAACTCAAATTCAAATTCCATTTCAATTTGTTTTCAAATTTCATGAATCTAACCTAAATTTGTATTTTATTGTTTAGTTTTGCGAAATTCAAAATTCGACAAAAATTCAAACTATTACCAAAAATTCAAATAACACAAGCATGCATTAAAATGTTTTCTTAAAAAAAATTCTACATTTTTGAAATATAAGTGAATTACTCGTCTTTACTTACTAGCTTAATGTTTTGAGTGAAATGGCTGATGCATGCAACTCAATATGGTATCAGAGCTAAGAGGTCTTGAGTTCGAGACCCGTTTGGCGCAATTAAAAAAATAATCGTAGCCCATTTTTATTCCACGTCTTAAAATTGAGAGAACCTGCATGTGAGGAGTGTTAATATAAGTAAATTGTTCATCTTTCCTCATCAACTTAAGTTTTTAGATAATCTAACTGGTGCATGTAACTCAATACACATTTTCATGCTTGAGGAATTGGGTTACAAAATTTGGGATGTTGCACTCACAATGACCCAATACACCACAGCTGAAGCAGAAGTAGGGGATCTTTTCATACTGAATTTCATACCAATCTATGCTTCCCCTTCTTGCTGAAGAAATCGATATCCCTCTTCTCGAGGGCTTTGTCACATCTAACAGAACCCTTGCACGCAAGAATTGACCCCAAGCTTTACCGTTCTCATCAGCATCCACCCTTAGAACTTCCTCGATCTGCCCGGCAATCAACTGTATCGTTCCTTAGACCGAAAGGGAGCTTAACGATTCTTACACCGGCATTCTTGAGAATTCCATATCCGTGGGACGCTTGCGATCATCGAAAATTTCCAGAATCAATTCATGCTTCCCAACGTTCCATGGTGCCCCTGTCCACAACCCTCTCTAAATCTTGAGCTGACTCAAGCTCAGGAACGAAAATATTTTCTCCCGCTGATTCGTAGCTCAATCCCCTTTGATTTCACCAGGCCGGTCGAAGAGCAGACATTATAGTTTGAATGTGCAAGGTACTCGAGCTCAACACCTTCCCGACCACCTCGTCATCAAGATCGTCAACAACCATCGTTGTTTCTTCGTCCTCCATCAGAATGAGGCGAGGCGAGACATCAGATCGGCGACCTTCTCCTTCACCGGTGAAGCACTCTGCCCTAGCACAACCTTCCCCTTTCTGGCCTCCAAATCCGCAGGTCCTGAGGCCGTGCGACAACTTCTCCCAAATACAAGAACCGCCACCACCCTAGCAGATGAATCCAGACCCCTCCAGCAACCACACCAAGGGTGGGCAGAAGCGCTGAGGTTTGCTTAATCACCCCGAATGCAGCGCTAGACAAGGAAGGGAGACTGCGAGATGAGATTCGCAGGGTAAGCAAGATTGGACGATTTGATTCGTCGTGCGCAAGGATGGCCTTGTCCGCGGTAATCCATATAATGGGCCTTGGGTCTCTCTTCCTTCTTCAAACTCTAGTACTGGAATAATCCAGCCCAGCCCATAGGTCTTAGCCCAATAGCCCCCTCTCCTCTCCAACCCTGAAACCCGCACCCGCTTTCGCCGCCAAACCCCAGCCCAGCCCGGCAAGCTCCTCGTCGGCGGCGAGGCTGCGCCATGGATGAGGGGGAAGATCTCCTCCTGCGCCAACGACGAGGAGGTGAGAGCCTCAGCCACTGCCACTGCTTCTCCACGATCTCCTTTCCCTCTTGCCCGTATAAAGTTGTTCGGTTGTACATTAGTGCTTGGCGTTTTAGGCTGCGCTTGGACTTGGACTGCAACTGTGATCTTAATTGCAAAGGTAGCGTATACTGGAGAGTGTGTTGATCCAAAGCCCCAATGCTGCGGATTTATTAACTGCTACGCGAAAGTACATCTCTTTCTTGTGCTGTCGGAGCGCATATCTGCCACAGTATGAACTTAGGGCTCACCTGTAAGGTACGCGGTGATATATTTCCATTCGATCGCGTTATGGAAGAGGTGACAATATTGTACTGTAGGAATGACAAAATGGCAACTACCGTGTGATTAATTTAGATGGTATCACAATGTATCATCTGAATTTTCTATCGCCTATTCGGTCCTTTTTTCTGTGAGTTGAGTATCAACTATGATCGCTTCTTAAAAAAATATGTTCTCTGCATGTCAGTTAAATTGAAGGCATCCAATGTATGTAAACAGTAAAGGACATACAATTTTTTTTTCGGAAATCATCTATAGAGATTCTAATCTGATAAGAAGGTTCACATTCCGTACCAAATTCTTTGCTTAATGATTTCACAGATCTTTGTTTGGGGTCATTAAGCTATAGGTATCTGCAAATGCTTACCAAATTCTTTTAGGTATTAGGGAACATGATAAGAACTTTTGCTGCACCGCATGAAGCTTGAAAAATCGATATGTAGCTTTTTTACAGCAAGGCATCGCATCACTTGTATTTCCAGATTGATGTTGGTCGGTTACATTGGAAGGTTGCTTGTCGTGTTTATGATTTAACGCTACTATGTGTTTTATGATTGAGTTTTCAACTTTAATTGTTAAAAATGGGTACCAATGAATTTGCATCTTGTCTAGTTTGCTACGTAAGGGTTTGGGAGGAACTGTTCTTATTTAGTTAATTTGGACTGCACCGGACACACAAAGTTTCTTGCCTCACATTGACACCAAGTGAAACACAACTAAAAAGAATGCAGAATATAATAATTATTATTCAAATTAAATTTTCGGCTCACATTAACGAGCCATGACATGTCACGCGCCATCACGTAAAACTTGAACGCTAGCTAGTAGAAAACAACAATAGCGTTTCTACTACTATAAGCGTAACAAAACTTCTTCGGTTTAATGAAGTATAAACTTAAAGCAATACAAGAACTACTACTAGTCCTAGAAAGACCCACATCAAAAAGCGAAGCTACCTACATAACAATGAAGTACTAAACTAAAGCAAGAAGCAACTACAATATTAGCCTTCAGGAACTTCAAATGACAAATGTTTGCTCTGTTCTCTATCAAGAGAGGAGGCCGGAATTATAGGGCTTTTTTTTATCTAAAATTACTTACTCGTCCTTGATGGAATTATACTTCCTCATACTTAGTGGTGAAGTATAGCTATAATCTAACTAATCTATTAGTGGTGAAGTATAGCTATAATCTAAATAATGCGACCCATTGGGTTGAAAACAATGGACGATCCACACCGTAAACGAGCTTTTTTCCCCATATCATGAAGAATCAGAGTTGAAACACGTTCCATCCAGTTGTTTTGGCGTGACATGCTAGCACTCGTAGGCACCGCCTGCTCAATTTGGTTGTTGAAGTGAAAAATATTTACTTTTAAGAGTCCGCTGTTTAATTTTTCAACGTGACCAGGTACACAGTAGGTCTCAGCTACGTGTGGTAGTAAATAAATACGATCGGGCTAATAATAATAATTATTATTACAGCACTGACAGATGGAAAGAAATCATGTACTCCTCTTGTTAATTAATTTTTATAGAGCGCATTTTGACCATGTACACAGACTAAGAACTTTTATAGAGCGTATTTTGACTAAGACTAAGAACGTTCTAGGATTGAAGAAGCTATACAAAAACGACTAAATTACCTATCCATTGAGTACTTTGGAAAGACGAGAGGTAAAAGAAAGAACGAAAGAAATAAGAGCAAAAGCGACAAAATAGCATTCACACGTTATGGTTTGCAACGACATTGCCTTAAAAACAGAGGGGTGCGGCTCAGGTGCTGGGGGCACAGCACCTAGCGCGTGCAGGGTGCCCCAGCACCCGCCACGTGTCCCGCAATCCCCAAAAAATTCCGAAAAATTCGAAAAAAATACTTACAAAATCCGAAAAATTGTAAAAAGTACTTTTTGTAAAAAGTGCTTTTATTAAGAAGTATTTTTAAGTACTTAAAAAAATACTTTTAAATAAAAGTATAAATAAAAAAATTAAGGACTTACAAAAAGAATACTTTTTATACTTAAAAAAGTACTTTTTACAATTTTTTGGATTTTGTAAGTATTTTTTTTCGAATTTTTCGGAATTTTTTGGGGATTGCGGGACACGTGGCGGGTGCTGGGGGCACCCCCACACGCGCTAGGTGCTGTGCCCCCAGCACCTGAGCCGCACCCAAAACGGAGAGGGTATAATAAACGAACGTGATGATTGGTGAGGAAGATTGACGTCATGCGGCGCAGGTGAACAGGCCCAGAATGCAAAATTCAAATGGATCGAAATTGAGCGGACTGCTGGTACCTGCATGCAGGCAGGATTTGAATGAATCGATTCAGGTGCGAGCGGGCTAGCTAGCTAGCTAGCACTGGCTCCTCTCTCTTCTGTGGCGACATTAGATAGATAGTCTCTGGTTGCGCGGCTGGTATTATTGGGAAAGAAACTAGCAATTAAAACTAGCATGATGAGTAGTACTAGTAGTAAGGGATTAAGAGAGAGAGACCTGTTGCTGTTGGTGCTGGTCAGATAGCATCATTTTATCTTCACCGCGTCTCGTCTAGAGATGGCAATGGGTACCCGAAACTCGAGTACCCGATGGATTTTACCTGATAAGGAGGTGTGTATGGATAGATATCTTCACCCGCGGGTATATTAGTGGGCAAAAATCTCTACCCATCGGGTAGAGCGGGTGCGGGTACAGATGTATATTACCCGTACCCGCATACCCGTGGGTAAAATATACCCGCATGGTTCAGCCTCCTCATGGGCTCACGGCCCATATACTGCAGAAGTGCGGAGACCTGTGGGCTGCGGACTGCGATTTTATCCTGCCGAGTGCCGACTGCCGACCGACGAAACCCTAGCAGAGATCTAAACCCATTCGGTCTCCCGTCTGGGCGTCTCCCATTCCATCCCCCTCTGGCCCTCCCCCAGGAGATCCGGCCTCCGCCGCACCTCTCCTGCCTCCGGCGATCCGGCCTCCCCCTCCCCCTGCTAGATGCCGCCGCACTAGATCTACGTCGCTCCTCTCCCGCCTCCGTGATCCGGCCTCCCCTCCCTCGCTAGCCGCCGCCCACCGCACACCTCTCCCGGTCTCCCCTCCTACATCCGGCCTCCCCCTCCCCCTCCCCCTGCTAGACGCCGCCGCACTAGATCTACGCCGCACACGGTCTCCCCTCCTGCCTCCGGGTCTCCCCTCCTGCCTCCGCGATCCGGCCTCCCCCTCCCCCTGCTAGCCGCCGCCGCACACGGTCTCCATCCATGGCGGCGAACTCCGGCACCGCGCACGAGGACAGCCGGTGATGCTCTTCCTCACCCTTAAGACCTTAAGTCCTTAACATTGCTGAGTTGCTGTCCTTTTGGGTTTTGCTGACTCCGACGCCGTCCCGAAGGGACGACGACCTGCACCCACCGGATCCGGAGGACACAAGCAAGAACGAGTGAACGACCCACCGAGAGCTGCAGGTTATCGTGCTTAGCATGTGTCAATCATGTTTTATATTTGTGTTGTATATTCGTAAATAAAAAACATTGTGTTGCATGTTGTATACTCATTCAAATCTGTTCATGTTATCATGGAGGAGCTTGCCCTTTGAATCAATCCGCTTGCAGCTATTCCAACTTTCCAAGTCTGTTGCCTGCTGCCTCATCAGCCTGCCTCCTGCTGCCTCATCTCAATCCACACTGTGCCGCCTCATCAGCGTGCTGCCTGCTGCTATTCCTTTTGATTGTAATGCAAGTGCAATATGTATCTCCTTTTGATTGTAATGCAAGTGCAATATGTATCTCCTTTTGAACTTATGAAGTCTGCTATTCCTTTTGTGGTGGACTGGTGGTCCTAGAAGTCTGCTACTACTGCTATGAACTTATGTCTTGGTATTACTACTGCTATGCTGCTATGAACTTATGAACTTGGTTTTACTACTGCACTACTATGAACTTATGAACTACTTGATTTTACTACTTGGTGGTCCTAGAAGTCTGCTACTACTGCTATGAACTTATGAACTTGGTTTTTAGCCAAAAACACTGATCGGGTGATGCTGTGATAACTTATGAACTTGGTTTTTAGTCCTCTAACACTGATGCTATGATGCATATAATTTGCTATTGTGGACTGAGACATTGCCGAGCATGGTGACAAACTGATCGGGTATTACTACTGCTATGTCTATGCTTTTGTGTTGGTTAAGCTGGTTACACTGATCGGGTATTACTACTGCAATGTCTGTGCTTTTGTGGAAATGAGGTCTGCAAATGATTTAGTCCATCGGGTATGGGTTACCCGTTGGGTATAAATACCCGCACGGGTGCAGGTAAGTTTCTATACCCGTGTGCGGGTACGGGTATCGTGGCGGGTAGAGTTATATCTGTCGGGTGCGGGTATGGGGTGGCAATACCCAGCAGGTATATACCCATTGCCATATTTAGTCTCGTCATTTCGAGTGTGGGATGTTTAGGATGGACATCGACCGCCTGTCTGAGAGCCGCTTCCGTTTCCTCCACCTCCCCAACCCTAGCATCCTCACAGTTGATGCGAACGCTGACCTTCTCGACGCAAGGATACAGCATCAACCAACAGAAGTTAAAATAATGCTTGTCATCCTTCTGCTTCCGCACATCGATAACGATGTTAACGACTTCAGCACTTAGGGTCCTTTTGGTTGAGTGCGGTACGTGGGGAAAAGCTGCGTGGGGGTGTGAGTGTGAGAAAGCTGCGTGTAATGTAGAAAATTGAAAGTTGTTTGGTTAAACAAGTATAAAATGTACTTTTGTCTTTATCTCTTTTAAAACAACTATGAAAGAGTTTTATTCAATCCATTTCTAAAAGCGAAAGCCAAAAGCCAAAAGCGAGTCAAAGCGACTTTCAAAATATACTACGGAAAAGCATTTGCTTTTGAAAAAGCTGCTTCCAAAAGCAACCCCTTTGGTTGGGCTTTTGGCTTTTAGGGCCAAAAATCGAAGCTAAAAGCCCAACCAAAAGGACCCTTAGCATTCTGGGCTGAGAAATAACGAGGAAGAAAGAGCAATCAGTATGTTAAAGTAAGGCCGGCGGGAAAACAAAGAAACTAGGAATATTCAGAAACTAATAAAAGTATGTCCCGTCTTCTCAGAGAGGAAATACGCTCTAGTACTCTCTATGGTTTTTTTTATTTGATGTTTTAAACTTCGTACACTTACGAAGAAAAACTAAAAAGAACTACAAAGGATCATTTTCCTGCTCGTAAAATATCAAAAGGACGGACTCTAAAAAAACACTAGGATGATTGAATGCCCCTGTTAAACCTGTGTACCTTACTACATCGTAAAATAGCAATACCTCTCCTCAAAATCCTATAATATCAAATAAGCAAGTACGTTTTTCTACCCAGAGAACGTCTACTAGAAAAAGAACGAGGCAGCATTGATAAAAAAAAACTAGTAGTAGTTAAGTATCGATCCAGTAGTAGTACGGAAAAATATATGTGAATTACTAACTCCAACCCGGCCAGTAACTATGGAGGAAAAATGAGACCATGGCATGAAAGAAAATCGACACTGGTAATTAATTACCGAAACAGAGGAAGAGAAACATTAATTAATTGATTAGAACTAACTAGCAATGAAAACCACGAACCGATGTGAGTACATTGTACCTCTTGGTCTTCGTCAGATGAGAGCATTCCATCTTCGTCTATCCTTGCCAGTGTAAGGGTGGGATGGTTGGGATGGACAGCGGCTGCGTGCCCCAATAATGCTTACTACCGGGGTGTACCTCGACTTCAGATGGAGGCCACGGAGCTGTGGCAACCTCCCAAGGGTTTTCTTGTCCTGCTCTTGCACAACCTGCACTTCCACGCCTAAGAAGCAGAGGTTCAGAAGAAGCGACGAATTAATCCACACTGGCACTCTGGTGAACTTCAGGCATGGTAAAACCAAGTAGCTGAGACGTCCAGGGGAGACAAATCCTGCTTCCCATGTGGCACCCTTCCCCAATGCTTTGCCTTCAATATTCACAAACTGGATCTTGTGTAGATTGCGTTCCATGAGCTGAAAGGGTGTAACAGCAGAGCAATGGTTGAAATGAGCATTTTCTGTCGAAGCATCATCATCTTGTTGTCTTGCTGCAGCACGTGAATACTGGGAAAATCTTGCGTAAAATATGTAGACTAGATAACAGGATGTACATAGGCACCAATATTTTCTTTCCCTAAACCATGGTGTACAGTGTAGAAAATCTTGCTTCAGCTACTCTGCATGATTTGAGGCCATGGTTCATTCATTTCCCAATCATCATGCACTCGTAATCAAATGTACAGTCATTTTGCAATATAAACTACAGGAAGCAGGGGATAACAGCTCGTCTAGCTCATCACAATACAACTCACAAGATAGGCAAGCCACCAGGCAAAATCAACGCAGAATTGAAAGGACTCCAGAAGCTTACTTTACATTCAGACAGGCACACAAGAATGCGATATTAAGAATAATTAAACAAGAGAGCTGCAGAGAAGGCAAGACGTTGCCTCCTTCCTCCCTTTCTGCTCCTCCAGCTCATCATGGATGTTCTTCATCTTGCTCAGTTCCATACAAACTGTTGGTGGATATTGAGTTACCCACCCAAAGAAAAGCAGAAATACAAAACAGGTCCATACAAACTTTTACAGAAATGACCAAATACAAGAAACAAACAAAGTAAAGGCAATTTCACTCTTTTTCCATTTTATAGTTTTTCCTTTTTTTTTTGGGTTTCTTCCTTTTGTTTTTTTTTTTTTTCAATTTTCTTTTTTGGTCTGCATGGCTAATACGTAAAAAAAGGAAGATCAGGTAAAGCATCCATGAGTCAATGAACAGACTCCAGTAGCGTGATCATTTGAAATTAACCTACAAAACAAACAAGCATATAAAGTAAGCATAATTACATATATAGCAAATCTAAAGGATTTCATCAGAAAACGTAAAATAGAAGTACCAGGTTCAAGACTACATCGAAAATCAAAAGCCATGAAAAAAACAGAGATGTTCCTTGGACCAAATTAATATACACCAAATGAAATATGCAGTTGTCAAACAAATAGAAGAAGAGTAAATTTCATAAAACTACACATACTTTGTGCAAACTATTGACAAATTTAAGAAAAGGTTTCATAGAACTACACATAGATTGATCTCTTGCTCGTGAGGGTGCTTTCATACCGTTGCCAAGAATGAAATTCCATTAAAAGTGTAGTTTTTTACTTTTTTATGTACATTTAGTCGATCTATGTATAGTTCTCTAAAAACTTCTTTTAAAGGTGCAGTTTTGTTGTAGTTTACATAAATACATGTAGTTTTATAAAATTTACTCAACAACATGTTGCCCCCAAAGGTTAGACATAAGCATGTAGCTGATCCGGCATGAGTATAGCTGCATGTCTGCGTGGCCCATCCGGTATGAGCATTGCTACAGCGTGTAAGGCTTGTACTACTTTATCACAGATAGAACCAGAGTAATGTTCATAAAAAGAGAGAAAGAATTGAAATGGTATTACTACTATCTGTTTACGGAAGCACACAATTTGAGTGTGTGCAGAGAACAGATTTAGATGCAGATAATATGGACAATTCTGATAATCTAAGCAACAGTAGGGGTTTGACTACGCATTGTTAGTTCAAAGATGGAACAGAGAAGAAATTAGTTGAGCAACTATACTAATGTGGTCTATAAAAATCAATAGCCACATACAACAGTAAATTGAGAAGATAACAATGAAAAACGACTGCATCAGTAAATGGCGTGGTCAAATATATGCCAAAAACAATGGAACATACATAGGAGGAACCATGTATCTTTGATATTAAGGAGAGTAAGGATTGAAACCCGTGATGTCAACAAGCACAGCCATGTGCTCTATCACTAGCCTACCTAGGTTTCGCCTCTATGTATACCAGAAAACTTGTACGTCTTTGGCTAGCAATTTCTTTATGAATATTTAGATCGGACCTATAAAAATGATATATATGTATTTATCTCGAAAAATACTTTTATAATATCATACTTTTATTTAGTTTTATAAATATGTTTAAATAAAATTGGTAGTCAAAGTTAAGTTTCTTAGGATGTGTCAATGTCCAGAACAACGCTTATGTGACTGGATATAGTATATCTATATGAACCATTAGGCCGACATTTGATGGAAATGCCTATACCAGAAGATGAAATATGTAGACACGGCATTAGGACTTCAGGACCTTAAGAGGTTTGGCACCGTGGCAATGCTTTGCTAGTTTAAGGATGAAACTGACAGGCTAGTAACTGAGCTTGAGCGGTTGTATGAAAATATTAAGTCAAAATCGCTAGCCAAAAAGCTAGCGGAGGCCAAAAAGCTAGCGGAGCTCTCACGCACCTCTGTAACACCTTAATCGAATTTTCCTCTGTCGTTTCACGATCTTGTTTCCTTGTCTTTTAGCAAACCTTCTACTATATCATATTTTCCTTCTCCCTGTTAATTAATATAGGGCAGCACTCCTGCCCTGTTCCCGTTCAAAAAGTAAAAACTGCTAGAAGTGTAATATTGTCATGGACATGGGACCATTGCAAGCTACCGTAGTGCGTGCACTGTAGCTCATGGACATGGAGGAACTCGGGGAGAGGGGAGACTTAAGAATTAATTCATGCTTAATTGATAATCCAATCTTCCAGATGTATTATTTAGACCGAACAAGTATTATATTCTATTACAATTCACTTTAAACTTCTAATATGGTAACACCACTAGCAGGCTAAGTGTTACAGTCACCCTCTTAAATGGCTGATACCTTGAAAACCACCATATAAATGATAAATACGCCCTCGGGTACAATCTCTATGCCATGGGTATCCATAAGTGGGCCCACATGAGTAACACCCTGAACCCAAAATTTGCACAATATTAGCCCCATGTGGGATGGACCCACGTGTGTATAGCACTTCTCGTTTCATGTAAATGAGTTAATTCAAAGATGCTATATTTGAATCTAACAGGTATTTTATGCTACTACAACTCACTTTAGACTTTCAACGTGGATATATCCTACCTCCATAACTCCAAGTGAGCCACACAACTAATTAACAGATAGGGTGTTACAATAATCTAATTTGGGCAAAACAAATATCATCTTTAATGTAACTACTACTGACTTACCAAAACTAATCAGGAGGTAACACTCTAAAAAAGAGATAACAATGCAATCAGCTGCTTCTGGCGTGTGCTGCAGTAGTCGTACTACAGTAGCCACGTGAGCTATAGTGCAGCGCTATAGTAACTCACACTGGGCCCATGCCCATGATATTATGAGCTTCATACATATATACTATATTAGTAGAGCAAAGTGCTTAGTTTCTAATATTATTACCTGATGCAAATAATCATCAAACAAACTATGAATAGTTTATAAAGTCAAACACAACACTTGAAAATCTATGTCTGAGAATTTGTACTGCTTTCACTTTTATCCTTTCTTGCAAGCGAAGTATATGGAAGCACCATGGATCACATAATCTGATGGATGTTGAAAAAAATGCAAAAGCAAACTACAATATTATGGCATAAAACATAATAGAACATGATTGTCTACCAAAGCAGCAAATTTGGGTACCAAGAATACAAATTTCTGAGCAGATAGTTCAGATGCGACAATGAAATGTCTCATCAATGTTCATACCTTGTATCTTCTTTGCCTCTAGTTGGGTTTCTCCTCACGCCATGTGTACACGTCAAGGTCTTCACCATGATGTTGTTGGCACTGCTGGTGAAGCTCAGATACCCAAAGTGGACTCATCTCTTGCATAGCCTTCGATAGCCATGATGAATAAGTCTTTGTACTGCGGTCTTTGTACAGCATCTGCTTTAGCATCTAGGACGACTTTGCTTTAGCATCTAGGACAAGATCGCTTTAGGACAAGATCTGCTTTAGCATCCTTGACTAGCATCTAGGACAACATCAAGGACGACATCTCGCTTTAGCATCCTTGACTAGCATCTGCTTTAGGACAAGATCGCTTTAGGACAGCATCTGCTTTAGCATCTAGGACAGCATCTAGGGGCATCTTAGCATATGCTTGGCGGTTGGCGACCTATAAATATGTATCCCCAACCCCTCAGGTTGGTAAGGCATTGTGTGAGAAATAGAAAAAATTGCCCCATCTCCAAGTGTCTTCCTCTCCATGAGAGTAAGGATCTTGCTATCACCAACAGCAAGAGTCCAGCGAGTAACAAGTGGTATCAGAGCCATACTATCCTGTAGCCTGAGCATCTCTTGCTCATCTCCTTCTTGACCTCATGGCGGCCCGGTGTAGCGGCAGCTCCGGCCGTCCCTCTCCTCCTCTCCGGGAGGCAGGCGGCTCGTCGAAGCGCCCCTCTCCACGCAGCCCCGAGAGCGCGCCATGTCCGCAGGGCAGTCTCAGCGCTCGGTCGCCTCGAGCATGCGGCGTCAAGACGGCCGAGCTCGCATGGCAAGCAGCAGCAGCAGCGGCGGCAGAGAGCCGCCATGGCGGGCGAAAAAAGCGTCAAGGGCGGCGGCGGAGCCGGCAGCAGCAGTGAGCGGAGGTGGAAGCGGCGGCGGCAGATGCAGCTGGCGCGCGGCGGCAGCGGAGGTCAAGGTTCGCACGGCAGCGGCTCAGCTCCATCTCTGCGATGACAAGCAGCGACGCAGACCTTGAGCACTGGAGGAGGAGGAGGCAGAGGGCGGCGCGGCGAAGGCGGCCGCAGACGCCCACAGCGTGGCGGTAGCCCGTGACAGGCGGGCGCGCGGCGGCGCTCCTGGAGGAGGCACGCACGGCGGCAGCGTACGGGTCGACGGAGAGCGCGGCCTTCACAGGCGACGCGGCTCTCTCTCCCCGGTACGGTACCGTGGTCACCACGAGTACCAGGCTGTTGTCAGGGACGTCGTCCCCGGCGGCGGATGGCCTACCCTCACCAAGACCAACTACGTCGAGTGGGCTGCGGTGATGAGGGTGAGGCTCCAGGTGCGGCATATGTGGGATGCAGTCCGATACGGCGACGTCGACTACGACCAGGATCGACGGGCGCTGGATGCTCTCATCGCTGCAGTCCCGCCCGAGATGCGCTTCGCTACCAACAAGCGGATCGCCAAAGAGGCTTGGGATGCCATCGCTGAAGACGCACGGCAGCCGACCGCGCCCGCAAGTCTACACTGCAGGCACTTCGCACGGAGTGGGAGCACCTGGCCTTCAAGCCAGGTGAGGACATGGATGACTTTGCCCTCCGTCTCAACACTCTGTTGCAGAAGCTGGTGCAGTTCGGCGACGACACCTACGGCGAGGAGAGAGCTGTGGAAAAGCTCTTCCGCTGCGTCCCCGAGAAGTACAAGCAGATGGCTCGCTCGATCGAGTCTCTGCTGGACCTCTCCACGATGACGATCGAGGAGGCGATGGGTCGCCTCAAGGTCGTTGACAACGAGGAGCCACAGCGCCTCTCGGGACCCGTCACCATTGGCGGGAAGCTCCTCCTCACGCGGGAGCGATGGGTGCACTGCCAAGGTGACGGGAAGAAGGGGAGCCTTCTTCCACGACAGCGGCATAAGCGTGGCATGCGCGGCAAGCGCGCAAAGACGCCAGCGGGCGCGAGGAGGGCGTCCGAGGGTGATGACCGTGGGCGCCAGTGGCGCGCTACCGGCAAGCAAAGCCGACGAGGCGACTCTTGTCACAACTGCGGCAAGCTTGGTCATTGGGCCAAGGAGTGTCGACACCACGACGCGCGAGCCCACGTCAGCAGCGGAGGAGGAGCGGCCGGCTCGTTCATTGCTCATGCGAGCAACGAACTACCTCCAGTGGCACCACCGCGGTGGCTCTCCTCCACCTTGACGAGCCAAAGCACACGCCCTCCTCGGCTACGGCTCCGGCAACAACAAGGCGGCGGGTGGTGCCTCGACACCGCGCCACCCATCACATGACCGGTCGACGGAGTTTTTCGCGAGTTTGACTCTAGCGTCCGAGGCTCCGTCAAGTTTGGGGACGCCTCCGGCGTGGAAATCAAGGGCGTCGGCTCCGTCATCCTCACCGCCGTGTCTGGTGAGCACAGGCTGCTCACCGGCGTCTACTACATCCCCGATCTGCGGAACTCCATCATCAGCTTGGGACAGCTGGATGAGAACGGCTCGAGGGTCGAGATCGAGCACGGGGTGTTGCGGATTTGGGATCTTCGCCGTCGCCTTCTTGCCAAGGTAACCAGAGGCGAAAATCGACTCTACATTCTTCACGTGCGGTGGCACAACCCTTTGTCTCGCCGCTCGTCGGGACGACGAGGCGTGGCGATGGCACGCAGCGCTTTGGGCACCTTCACCCGAGGCCCAGGCGGCTCGGTGCCACGGAAATGGTGCGAGGCCTGCCGTGCCTTGACCATGTGGAGCAGTTCTGCGACGTCTGCGTGTTGACGAAGCAGAGGCGACTCCCCTTTCCCCAGCGGGCGAGTTTCCGAGCCAAGGAGAGGCTCGAGCTCGTGCACGGGACTTGTGTGGCCGGTGACACCGCCACACCGGAGGACGACGCTACTTCCTGCCGCTCGTCGACGACCTCTCCCGCTACATGTGGGTGATGGTCCTCGGCAGCAAGGGAGAGGCTGCGGACGCCATCAGGCGCACGCAGTCGCTGCGAGGCGGAGTGCGGCGCAAGCTGCGCGTCTTTGCGATGGACAACAGCGGCAATTCACGGCGGCTGAATTCGCGTCGTCTTCTGGCCGATGAGGGCATTCAGCGCCACTACTCCGCCGTCTGACCCCGCAAGCAGAGCGGTGTCGTCGAGCAGCGCAACGAGGCGGTTGTGGGGATGGCTCGGGCCCTCCTCAGCGAGAGGGATGCCTGTCTTCGGGAGAGGCGGTGTGACGGCCGTCTACATCCTCAACCGCCGCCTACCAAGGCGCTCGGCGGCGGGGCGCCGTCACGAGGCTTGGCATGGGCGCAAGCCGGCGGTCTCCCACTTGCGGGTCTTGGCTCCCTCGCGTTCGCCAAGGAGCTTGGCCACATCGTAAGCTCGGCGGCGAGAGCACTCGGGAGTGTTCATCGGCTACGCGGAGGGCTCGAGGCCACCGCATCCTCGACCTGTCACACAGTAGCGTCCGCATCTCGCGTGGCGTTGTGTTCGACGAAGGCGAGGTTGGGCGTGGGACAAGGCGGTGGGCGGCGGTTCGACTTCGACTCGAGGACTTTGTTGTCGACTACGCCCACTTCGAGAGAGCCGGGAGCTAGCGGCTCGTCTTCACCGAGCTCGTCCACCTCGACACCTTGCTCGCCACCGCTCCGTGAGTGCTCCACCACTTCGCACCGCCACTCCACGCTCTCCCGCACCGGCTCACCACTCTCCCGCACCGGCCACACCACCGGATCGGCCCCAACAGCCGGTCCATGACGAGCGGCGCATGGTGGAGTTCGCTTCTCATTGTCTCACGACGAGGACCGCATCGACGCCTACCATGGCGGCGAGCCTCTGCCACTGCGTCTGCGTGGGCGACCTCCTCGGCGGCGGCCGGTCCACAGGCTGGCGCAACGCGACCGAGGCGGAGCGCACCTCGCACAGACGACGGCGAGCCTCGTTCCTTCGCCGAGGCGAGAGAGACGCGGCATGGTGTGCCGCGATGCGAGGAGATGGGCGCCGTCGAGCGAAACAAGACGTGGGAGTGGCGGATCTTCTGCCGGCACGCGCGATCACCCTTAAGTGGGTGTTCAAGCTGAAGCGGGATGAAGCCGGCGCCATCGTCAAGCACAAGGCTCGCTTGGTGGCACGAGGTTTCATGCAGCAGGAGGATCGACTTCGATGACGCCGCACCCGCCGCGCGCATGGAGTCCGTTCGTCTTCTCCTCGCACTTGCGGCCCGGGAGGATTGGCGCGTCCATCACATGGACGTCAAGTCCGCCTTCCTCAACGGCGACTTGAAGGAGGAGGCCCACGTCCGTCGGCGGCGGGATTCGTCATCCCGGCAAGGAGGGCAAGGTTCTCCGGCTGCGCAAGGCCCTCTACGGCTTGCGGCAGGCACCACGAGCCTGGAACGCTAAGCTGGACTCCACCCTCAAGCAAATGGGGTTCCAGCAGAGCGCACACGAGGCTGCGGTCTACCGGCGGGGCAAAGGCGGCAACGCCCTGCTGGTGGGCGTCTACGTCGACGACCTGATAATCACCGGCTCCAAGGAGGCCGAGGTCGAGGCGTTCAAGGCGGAGATGAAGACCGCCTTCCAGATGAGCGACTTGGGGCTCCTCTCCTTCTACCTGGGGATCGAGGTCCACCAGGACAGCTCCGGTATCTCCCTTCGTCAGACCGCCTACGCCAAGCGCACCGTCGAGCTGGGCGGGCTCACCGACTGCAACCCAGCCCACACTCCTATGGAGGAGAGGCTGAAGCTGAGTCGTGAGAGCACGGCGGAGGAGGTGGGCGCGACGCAAAGATCGCGGCGCATCGTGGGTAGCCTTCGCTACCTCGTCCACACGCGTCCAGACTTGGCGTTCGCCGTTGGCTACGTCAGTCGGTTCATGGCGACCGACGGCGAGCATCGGCAGCCGTGAAGAGGATCCTCCGCTACGTTGCGGGCACCTCCGACCACGGCTTGCACTACCCGAGGTGTCGCGCGGCGCACTTCATCGGAATGCAATGACGGCGACCACGCAGGCGACATCGACACCAGCAAGAGCACAAGCGGGATTCTCTTCTTCCTCGGCAAGTGCCTCGTTAGGTGGCGATCGATCAAGCGGCGGTGGTGGCCTGTCGGTTGTGAGGCCGAGTACATAGCGGCTTCCACCGCTTCGACTCAGGCGCTCTGGCTCGCTCGACGCTTGGTGATCTCCTCGGTAGAGACACTGAGGCGGTGGCACTCAGGGTGGACAGCAAGTCCGCTCTGGCTCTGGCGAAGAACCCCGTTTTCCACGAACGGAGCAAGCACATCCGGGTGAAGTACCACTTCATCCGAGGCTGTTTGGATGAAGGCAGCGTCAAGGCGAGCTACATCAACACCACGGATCAGCTTGCGGACCTGCTCACCAAGCCTCTTGGGAGGATCAAATTCCTCGAGCTCGCTCTAGGATCGGGATGGTTCAACGTCCCCACAAGACGACGTACAAGACTTAGGGGGAGAATGATGAATAAGTCTTTGTACTGCGGTCTTTGTACAACATCTGCTTTAGCATCTAGGACAGCTTTGCTTTAGCATCTAGGACGACATCGCTTTAGGACAGCATCTGCTTTAGCATCCTTGACTAGCATCTAGGACAGCATCAAGGACAGCATCTGCTTTAGCATCCTTGACTAGCATCTGCTTTAGGACAGCATCTGCTTTAGGACAGCATCTGCTTTAGCATCTAGGACAGCATCTAGGGCAGCATCTTAGCATATGCTTGGCTGGTTGGCAGCCTATAAATATGTATCCCCAACCCCTCAGGTTGGTAAGGCATTGTGTGAGAAATAGAAAAAATTGCCCCATCTCCAAGTGTCTTCCTCTCCATGAGAGTAAGGATCTTGCTATCACCAACAGCAAGAGTCCAGCGAGTAACAAGCCACAGCTGCCGTAGGTTTGGCAACTTCTCCACACCCCTTAGATTTGGGCAATCATATACACCCAACTCTCTCACTTGAGGAAGGTTTGAGACCCTCTCGAGGAGTCCACATCCCTTGATCTCAAGGGCATCAGAAATGAATGGCAGGTTCTCTACCACCTTCAAGCAGCTCGCATCCATTATTTCGATCCTGTTCAAGCTGGTGGCTTGTGCAAGCTGTGGTGGCAGAGCTCTTAGCTTTGGGCAGCACCTAATCTGCAGTCGCTTCAAATGGGGAAACAGTTGTGTTGGATGTGGCTGTGCTCCTCCTTTTTGCTTCGCAGCAGAACCATCCTCTTTCCCTTCCTTAGTTTCTTCTTGCTCTTCAAAAATCAGGGACCATCCTTCCCAGTTGTGCATATCCTCAAAGACCAAACATGTAAGCTTTGGGAAAGCAATAGCCTCTTTGGATCCTGGGTTAACTACTCCATCTCCAAGTAATTCCGGTCCAATCTTGGTTGTTGCAGATGCTCCTTCAATTCTCAGAAATTCCAAGTTAGGTAGTTGCCCAATTGGTGGAAGATGCACACAGTAAATGCAATTTATGAGGTTCAAGTATTTCAGTGAGGACAAGCAAGTACATATCCAGGTGGGATACGTTCGACCAAAGAATCCTATAATGAATATATCTTCCAAGCTGTGTGGTGGGACTAATTCCTCGAAAGTGTTCTCAATCTTACTAATATCTTCTTCTGAATATTGCTCGTCCGCTCGTTCTGTGCAACGTAGAGTTAAAGCTTTGAGATGGTGCTTGTCTATCAGTAATGATGTTGTGCCACAAGGAACAGATCTTTCTAGCTTGATCAGACAAAGCTGCCTCAACTGCAAAAGAGGCTGCAGCTCTTCCAAGTTCCATCCATCTTGTAATTTAGTATTACCATAGCCATGACCAGCTGGAAATCCATCTAGATCATTAAGGAATACCAAGGTGCCTATCCCTTTTGGAACCTGATTAATGGGTGTTCTATCAAGACCAAGCCGCCTCAAATTGCATAACTGAGTGATTGCCACAGGAAGACTGTACAGAGCATGACAGCGATTCAAATTCAATGTTTGGAGGTTTGTGAGAGAACTGATAGACTCCGGAAGATAAGATATATTAGTACCATCGACATCAAGTAAACGTAGATGGATCAACTGATTAATACAGTCTGGGATGCTTTGCACTTCTGTATTAGTCAAATCCAAAACTCGAAGTCGTGGAAATCTCACAAAAATAGTACTGTCTATCCTTGTTGAATTTCTAACACTAAACCTCAAAGTCCTTACCCTGCATTGCACTTTGTCCAAGTGAGGGAACACTACCGTCTCCTTGGTGTCAACAAAAACACGCCGTATCTTAGACATTGTTTTAGCATCTAATGATTGTGGGTCTCCAATAAAACATTCTTCTCTTGACAAATGACAAGCAAGTTGCCTTAAAAGGTCATGCATTTTGCATACGGCATGAGTAATGAAGAAAGGATTTGGTTGGAGGAGGTTCCTATAAATTAACTCATAGTAGTATTCCTCTGCTGTATCTTCTAGTAGTTGGTCTTGTTGCTCTTCTATAAAACCTTCAGCAATCCACAACCTGACAAGATCATCACGATGAATTTCGCAGTCTTCTGGATTTAAAGCTAAATGTTGGAAACATTGCTTTAAATTTGGTGGTAGCTCACTGTAACTCAGATACAATGCACCTACTAGCTCAGGAGCAAGCTTGCTCGTAGACCAAGCATTATTGCTCAAAATCTTTCTCCATTGTTTTTCAGTTCTCTTTGGTTGCTAAAACACTGGCAATAACTTTAATTGCAAGAGGAAGCCTACCACATTTGCGAACAATCTCAATCCCTATCTCCTGCAAATTCTGCACTTCTTTCTCTTCTTTAATATTCATACTCTTCCATAATAGCTCCCATCCAACATCTATCGACATCAGTTCAACCGGTGCATATATTCTGCCCCAATTCTTTGTGCAACTATATCATCTCGAGTTGTTACAAGAACTACTCCTCGAGCTGCAGCATATAATGGAGTTCTTAGTAGATTTGTCCATACATCTGACTGCCATACATCATCCAATACAGCAAAGAAGCTCTCTTTCTCGATGGATGATTCAAGCTTGCTTTGAAGTTCTCCTATGGTTTCACCTTGCACTTTATCTACCCCGATATTCCGTAGTACTTCTTTCATAAGAGTAGTTTCGGAGTATTCTTGAGAAACACAAATCCAAGCATGTTTGCTGAAGTTCCCTTTTATTCTTTTGTGATTATATATATTCTGTGCTAGTGTTGTTTTGCCAACTCTTCCTATTCCAACGATAGCAAGCTTGTAAGCCTTATTTTCCTTGTTCTCTAGTATCAGTTCCACCAATCTTTCAGTAGCAGCTTTGATCTCCTTCCCCACAAGATTGGGCTCTACAAGATGGGAAGTTTTTCTCTGATTTTTTATTGAAGGTTTCCCATCAGGTTTCACATTTTCAAGTGTTAAAAATGTCTTATCCCTTGAGATCTTCTCTAGTTTGGTATTGAGATTTCTGATCTGAATGGCAATCTCGTGACGTGTCTGGATATTACGAAAGCAAGAGAGAAGTGAGAGGCCATTGCATCTGGTTGAGTTCCTTGGTGCCAAAGATGATGAAGGACGGTCCATTAGTAACTTCTTTCCTTCATATTTGGCCAAGTCAATGATGTCATCAGCATCATACATAGCATCTTTTAGCTCACCAAGCCAATTGTTTACTGCTGAGTCTTCTATGCTCCTCCGCTCAGCATCACTAAGAAAATATTGTATTTGTTTCATTCTCCGCTGGAGTTCTGTAAGCTCTTCATACGCTCCCAGCATTAATACCGCCTCCTCTAAGATTTTCTCTTGCAGCTTTCTTATGCATAATCCGATAACAGAGTCTAATATGTTCGCCATCAAATAAGATTCACAGAGGATGCGCAAGAATCAAGGGAACTCAAAAGGCGTCAGTGCATAATGCTTATCCAGTTCGGAAGTTGTATAAGTTCCCTGCAAATAAGTTTGGAGAATATTTAGATAACAGAATTGCACAGTTCAGATGCTATTTACAGTTTTGTCCCTATTTAAGTGGAAGCTTGGTACCCATAATTTTCTAGATATCCCATGACTCAGTAGGAAACGAGTGAAATCATCTTGAATCGGCGCTACTCGACCACAAATCAGAGTACATTGGACTAAATTCGTGTTAACTCATTTTGAAAATTGGGCGGGATTTACATCTTACCCTCTGGCTGCTTTGACCAGAAGAATCTTGAATCCTCTTATTACTACTATGTGGGGCTGTCAAAATAGCTCGAATTCGATTTTTGTTAGTTTAGTTGGAATTTTCTTTAATAAAGGACAAATTTCTTTTTTCCCTCTCTTCATTTCTTGTGTTTATTGTTCCATCTAGGATCTGTTCCCGAGCGAACCAAGTGCAGAGTCTGGTGTACAATTGTTCAGGGGACAATGTGGAGTCCAGTTGAGTAGGAGACTAGGATTCATTGAACAGAAGCAAGCACTCTTTGAGAGTTTTGGGAAGATATACAACGTAATAAAAAATGTTATGATCATCTTAACACTGAAATAACCACAGATACCATGCAGTCAGTGCAGCACAAATAAAATATGTGTTCTTACAATTGCCTAAATTGTGAGAGGAAAAGGAACAGGAAGTACCAGTTAAGATGAAGAGTCATGTCCTCTCCCATGTTGTTTTCAAAAAAATATCCTCTCCCATAAATGATAAGTGTGAGATTATGATCGATAGGGAAATGAAGCGCCGCCTCTGAAAGATGGGATTACTTCAGGCACTAAACAATCAGAAAAGAGAAAAAATAATGAGGAACGAATAAGTGTCAATTAACCAAACAAAAAACACTGAGGAGCATACATCAAAATATGAACCATCGCATGCTTCAATCGGCGACCTTGTTCACCATGAACTGAAAAAACGACACAGCGGTTGATGGTTTGAAGGAGAGCTGGCCTCTAGCCACCCACAGGCATGAGGTATATAAGGAACTTGATTGGAGAAAAAGTGTACAGAGAATTTCAATGTGGCCCTCCCGTCCCAGAGGAAAAAAAGTGTATCCACCATCCATCTGATGGGTCCCACATCGGATGGACGGTTGATGGGGAGAGCCTCACGGTGAGGTCCTCCCCCAGCAGATTCGCTTCCGTCCCAGAGTGCTTCGATGACTACTCATCTTTTCTCAGATGAGCATCTATCGCTCGGATCAATTCTTGATATACAACTTGTGCATTCCTTTCTTTCACTGCATACATGCCACCTGCAAGTTGATTAATGGAATAAGAGAAAGGGAATTGCTATACTGCGACAATTTGCAGATGGTGCGCATTATTTTTCTTCCGCTGGTCTCTGAGTGATGAGAATCAGTACCATAGCTTTATGTCTTGTGGCCCTTAATTATTGAAAGAGAAATATTCGTGTGATTTAGTTCAGGGAGAAGGAAGATACATATATAAACCGACAAGCACAGCATGTCTATCACCGAGTCACATCCGATGCAGAAATAAAGTAGAATAATACTGCACAGGAAGATGAGAAGATGCCATGAGAAAACTATGTTTGTTCCCTCGCTCTAATGTTACAGTTGTAGAGAATAGCACCAGGGAAACAGCATATGAAGAGACTGTAACTTTAATTGTAAATGCAGACTTGGGAGGAAGAAACGTACTAGCACTGTACAGCACAAAACTGGCCCTTCGATTCTCTCAAGCATGAAGTAGCAGGCATGGCTCCTTCCGCTGCAAATTGGCAAACAAACCACTCGATCAATGCAAGCTTAAAAAAAAGAATCAAAATGCACAAAACTGGCACTTCGATTCTATTCTTCCCTTCTTGCTGTGGCTGCTGCTGTTCTTTTCTCCCCTGGTTGTTGCTCTCTTCTCCCCCTCCTGCTGCGGCTGCTGCTGCTGTTCTTTTCTTTAGCGCTCAACTGCTGCCAAACAGTCCGAGTCCAAGTATGAAGGCGCTTTCCAAGACATGTTGGCCATCCTCTTTTGCAATATTCAAACTAGCATGTACAATACAAGCTACGATACATGGCCTACAAAATGTGAGGATATGGTAGGACAATAATTCATGCATTTTTACTTCATACATAGTTAATCTATCACAGAAAATGCCTAAATCAATCTAAAAAGAATATTATGCAATCATAAATTCAAATCTACATTTTTTTGCCTGTATTTTTCCTACCGGTACCGACCGGTTTTTCCAATTACCGACCTTTAACCGTCGGTTTTTGACCTCTAATTATATCTCACAAACTCTAATCCGATCCGAGAACTACTGCACATAAGAAGAGGTATCAAAGTGTAAAATACATTTCTGTTACGTCTGTATAAGTGTAGGCTCAGTTTGTAGTACTTTCATTTGCGAAATGAACGATCCATGGTCTCCAAAATATGCTTCGAATCATGCAGAGCAGTATCCAGTAGTTACAATCGGTTGGTTTTGAGATGAGGAATTTGGAATTCCACAAGCCCAGTTCTCTCTCTGAGCCGGTGAGACCCTGGGCTACTTGCTATTGCCGAAGTCAGACCCCCAGGCGCCTGCCCGTCCCTCTCCATGTCCTGCTCGTCTCCTCGTCGTTGTGGTTCCCGGATGGGCGCCCCCTTGCGAAAAGAAGATAGAACTCACCGGAGAGGCGGCGCCCGGCGGAAGACGTCCCTGCGCAGTGTTGAGGAACAAGGAGGCGGCAGAAGGTTGGTTGCATCTTACTTCATCGTTTTGGTTAGGGTAATGTGTGATAGCGTGAAGCAGCTACAAAGTGTGCGTGTGCGGATCGACCAGGAAATCAAATCCCCAATGCCGAGAAAATTGTATTTTTGCCATCCGAAACAATGGGCTTCGCAATTTTACCCTCTCAATCGTTGTTTCGCAAAAAATGCCATCCAAAATATTTGCTTCTTGTTTTCTTTGCCATTTTCTCTATTTCTCTCATTTTCATTTTTCTCTCCTATAATCAGCCACGCAAAAGGACAAATCTATCTATGGGCAAATTAGAACGCACGGAAATTACTATTGATTGTTTAATCAGAATCGCTTGTAAGGCCGGGACTCGTGAATTAGGACCCTAGGTGTATGAATTCCAGCTTAACTGGGTAGATTTGTCCATGGGTAGATTTGTCCTTTTGTGTGGCTGATTATAGGAGAGAAAAAGGAAAATGAGAGAAATAGAGAAAATGGTAAAGAAAACAAGAAGCAAATGTTTTGGATTGCATTTTTGCGAAACCAACGATTGGGAGGGTAAAGTTGCGAAGCCCACTATTTCGGATGGCAAAAATACAATTTTCTCTGTTAAATGTGCCAGCACTACAAAAACAATCAATCTTAGCAGTTAGGGACCAACGCTAGCTAGCTGGTATTATGAGCGGATTCTTTTAAACTATGACTTATGATTCTATGATTTACTAGTAAGGTATCCGTGTTTTACAACAGATCTCATATAAATGATACTATAAATAATCATCTATACTATTGTTGATCCCACTGCCAATTTTTCATTTATACCAATACAATTTGAATTGTTGATGATGTGTAGGAAGAATAACTAAGGATCTATTGCAACAGCAAAAATACATGACGAGAAAAGAAACCTATTCGTCCACAAAATAAGTTTTTATTGGGGATCAAATATATTCTTCTTAAAAGATTTAAGATCTTCCGCAAAAGATGTCTCGGGAACACCTGATGTAATTGATTGTCTAAATGATTTGAGTCTTCTAGAACCCCTTCTCACCTCTGGCATGAAAGATCTTATTGCATTAACCAAACTCAGGCATGCTGAACCTCAAATTGCTCCTCCCTGCGATTTTAGAAGGTATAGATGACCTAGGGCTTGACTGGTCCAGCCTACAGAGTATTGATATTCGATTTAAAAAATACTTACAATAGTAAAAAAGAAAGAACATAAAGATGTGTTTGCACAGCATAGAGTTTCACACATACGGATAGGTTCCCTTTTCCTGTCTTGCCGATCAAGCCTTAAGTTTCTTCACTATCTTTGACTTCAGTTGAAGACAGCATTGCCTAAGGGCTGTATAAAGGTGCAGGAGGATCGATATTAGATGACCATACGGAGATAGTTCATAAAGTAAATTATGAATATACCTTAATAGCAGATGATATCTTGGTTATATCATCCCCAATGTAGTCCATTCTGGTTCCTTTAAAAGCTATATCTTTGTACACGCTATTAAGTTACCTTCAGGTTATATGCAAAAGTTTTAAAGAATGGTACACGCTAGTCTTCTACTCAATGTCTCAACAACTTCTAATTGCTTAGCAAGTTAATCAAAAGGTTGATACCTTCGTCTGTCAAAAAGAATGCTAGTAAAAGAAGCTATAACTACATAGTATAGTGGGGATAGAAGATAAGGACTTTGTGCTCTGATGGTTGCTAAAGGTGTCCAAGTTGAGATGCTTGTTCCTTGTAGCTATTCCTATCCTTGCTTGCCAGCTCCCATATTGGCGATATTCTCATATAAATCAATCCAAATTAAATGAATTAGCTTGATCTGATGAACCGTGCACAACAATGACAATGTTTAGACCTACAACATTGATCCAATAATAGCGAAGATGCGAGGGCGGACCGGAGCGGTTTCTGCGGAGGAGGCGAGGCAGAGCGGTTTCTGCGGAAGATGTGACTCTGGGCCCACATGTCAGTGCAAAGAAAACTATGGAAAAGGCATGTGGAGAATGCACGACCACCAACTCAAATTTATAAGTAGTAGAGAAATTTTTAAATTTTGGTTGTTCGTGAAAGACAGTATACAAAAAATGATAGTCTCATGTGATTTTGGTAAGTACAACTGAACTCAATACACTTTTTACTGCAATCTTCCAGTTAACCCTACCTTAAAAACACACCGTTTGAAAACTAGTTACTGTAGCATAAGTCATAAGCCACAAGCCATAAGTGAAAAAGAAGAGAGCCATATCTATACATTTGTAGTGATGAACATTCTTATTCAACTACTTCCTTTGTCACGTAATATAAATTCAGCATACATACTTAGAGAACACATTATTTACATAACATTTAATAGAATTAGACATAGTTGCTTCTATTATATAGATATAGCAATACTCTTTCTATTAGAGGTAAATATGATCTAATTTTATTAAATATTATTTAAATAATATACGCCATATGTATACTGTCGGACTTATAAAGGGAGTACTGAACTACCATCATCGCTGCCAACAAGTATTTCCCACGTTTCACGTGATGCAAGAAGGAAAAGGGGGGGTTTTAGCAGGAGCATTCTTCACAGCCATTCCTTTGCTGTTGATTCCTTTGAGCTGATGATATGCCCTCGACTGCTGTAAGCTCGATCCTTGTGGTAATTAATCAGGAAACAGTAGAGATTTCTTCTCTCCTCTTACAAATAATCAGCATATGCGCACTTTGCGGGCGGTGATACAGGAAGCAGATGTTTCATGAGGATCGGTTGCGTTCATGTCCGATTGTCCATTGATGAAAGTAACTAGAAAGGTTAGCGCGCTACGCCCGGCGCCTTGTATATTTGTTTCCCTGGGCCAGAGAATGCTTCTGTTAGACTGTTATAAGCGAAAGCTGAGCTGGTTCCTTTGTGGTGTGGTTTATTTTCTGAAGGTCAACGTGGTGGGCGTACTGTTAGGGTCAGCCTGTGTACGGTGGAAGGGGACGGCAGCAGCAGGAAGATCATGTTTCGCTGAGGCGAGGCGAAGCGAAAGATGAGGAGCGGCAAAGGATAGCCTTCATATTGTATAGCTAAGAGGTTAAAGAGCATTTAAATTAAAGTACTGGCATAAATTTTAGTGGAGCTTTTAAATTTCTCTTCGATTGAAGCCATATACTCCTTAGCATTTTTTCAAAATCGGGGATTACTCCCCTAACCCCGACTGAAATAGATGTCTTCATAATTATTAGTGATAAGCGGTTAGACCGCTCCCATTTTTCAGCATTTGCATCATAAATTTTTTTTTTCTCAGCATAATTCTCCTCACCTTCGATGGGAGGAACGGGAACGGCTACCCTTAAGGCATAGTCAAGGTCCAAAACACCAAGAACAATATGAATTCGTTCTTTCCACGAGGGAAAATTGCTCTCCGTGAGCTGCTCAATGTTATTAATTGTGACGGCAAAGTTTGAAGCATTAAGTGCTGAATTTCAAAATACAGGGTAAAAATTAGAAACATCGTAAATATATATATTGCATGTAATTAACCCTACGTTAGTCTGTGTAGGACCGAAATGTCGACAGAGGGGGGTGAATGTCGTTCTCTTAAAAATCGCCCGAGAATTCGTGACATCGATATTTCGCACAAATGCGACGAGGCAACTCACGTAAAATTAATTCTCTGAAAACTGGAACACATGCGATACTAAAAATTCAGCATAAATCGAGAGTAGTCAAGAAATTTTCGGTGAAAAGATGCCGCTTGATCTGCATGCAAAATGGTCAAAGATCGCAAAAGAATAAAAGAAAATAACTAAAGCTACGTGGACTACAATTCGTAAAACTCAAGCTTTGACCGAAAACTTGATGCCACATGGTGAACTTCAAAAGAAAATGAGCATCGCTCAAGATTAGTCTCGGTTAAGAGCAACAATGATAAGAGCAATCAACGAAACTCGCTGCGGTGAACACAAATTTCGTGATTTGCCGAATGAAGCTTTGCCCAAATATCATGCCAAAACCAGTTTCGGTTCTGTTTTGAGGAGACTCACTGAAAACTGAAGAAAACAGGTAGTAGATACTTCTGAATGCAGCAGCAATTGCATCTACTGCAGACTGATGATCAAAAGCCAAAACAAAAGCGTAGACTGCAGTAGCAAGAAACTGAACCGAGCAAAGAAACGAATCCACTGATCGGACTGCAATCTGAAAACTGAAAATAGATATCTGCCCTGCTGCCGTAAACAGAGAGGAGAGCAGAGAAATGCTAAGAACTGGAAACAGCCGCTACAGGAGTACTGCAGACAATGAAAATCAACAAAGATGAAGGGAAAATTTCTGCTCCTTTTTGGTTGAAACAATAGTCTTGCATTCTAAATACTATAGAGACCTTGGGGAGAAAGAACTGCAGCCAAGTAACAAAAGAGAACAACAAACTGAATGATGATGTTCTGGGTCTTGATCTGGGTGGTGCCCTCATGGTATGCATTGAGGGTCACCCAGATGTCGAGGCGGACGACGGTGAGAGATGCGATCGAACTCGCTCGCTCAAACCTCGATGATGATGTTCCTTGCCTTTGCATTCGCCTCAACATCGCCATATTCCGGCATTGATGTTCTCATCGGCAGAACAACAACCGAATCTTCACCTTCCGCCGATGGCATACCCCGAGCTCGGATGTAAATTTCCATTCGGCTTTTCCAGAAGGGGTAATCCAGGCCATCGAAGATGGGCGGCTTGGTGGAATACTTGTCTGTCGACATGGCTCGCAGACCGGTTAAGATCTATGGAAAAGAGCTAACCGGCTCTGATACCAATTGTAGGACCGAAATGTCGACAGAGGGGGGTGAACGTCGTTCTCTTAAAAATCGCCCGAGAATTGTGACACCGATATTTCGGACAAATGCGATGAGTAGAGATGGCAATGAGTACCGAAACCCGAGTACTGATGGGTTTTACCCGATAAGGAGGTGGGTATGGAAAGATATCTTCACCATGGTATCTTGATGGGCAAAATCTCTACCCATCGGGTATGCGGGTACGGTACGGTCAGATATTACCCGTACCGCATACCCGTGGGTAAAATATACCCGCATAACATATCAATAAAGCATACATATCAATAAAATATACCCCAAATTCCCAATCTCAGCCGCCTCCCTCGCCTCCCCAAATTCCCGATCTCACCCGCCTCCCCAAATTCCCGATCTCCTCGCCTCCCCAAATTCCGATCCCACCGCCTCCTCGCCTCCTCCTCGCAAGACGACCTCTGGCCTCCGTGCTGCCCTCGCATCCTCCTCGCGGCCTCCTCCTCCGGCCCACCTCGTCTCCTCGGCCGCCTCCTCCTCGCAGCCTCGCCGCCTCGCCTCCTCCGGCCAGCCTCCTCCTCCGCCCGCCTCCCGCGGCCTCCTCCTCCGCCCGCCTCGCCTCCTCGGCTCCGCCTCCTCTCGCGCCTCGCCTCCTCCTCGCGGCCTCCGCCGCCGCCTCACCTCCCGGTTCAGCCTCCTCCTCCACCTCGCCTCGAAGCCTCGCCTCCTCCTCACGGCCTCCTCCTCGGCCCGCCCGCCTCCTCCTCGCGCCTCCTCCGCCCGCTCCGCCTCGCCTCCTCGGCTCCGCCTCCTCTCGCGGCCTCCGCCTCCTCCTCGCGGCGGCGCCGCCCTCACCTCCTCCGTCTCAGCCTCCTCCTCCTCCGGCGCTGTCTTGTGAGGTGCTCTTCTTATCTTATTTGTGCATTCGATCAATTTTGGATTCAGTATGCCATTTTCATGTTGCTTTCTGCTTATTTCTTCATTTCAAAATGCGCTTGTGATTTTTAATTAGCTTCTAAACTTTGATCACATGTTGATTGATTGTCAATCACCTTGACTGATTGCATTATGAGTGATGAAGTTAGTGTAATAGCGAATTTTGGCTTGTGAGCTTGTGATAGCCAAAGTATATTGGCTCTTTCTTTGCAGCACAGACAAAAACATCTGTCCTATTTTATTTAGTCTATCGGGTATGGGTTACCCGTCGGGTATAAATACCCGCGCGGGTGCGGGTACGGGTAAGTTTTTATACCTGTGTGCGGGTACGGGTATCATAGCGGGTAGAGTTATACCTATCGGGTACGGGTATAGAATGGGTATACCCGTCGGGTATATACCCATTGCCATCTCTAAGTACGAGGCAACTCACAGAAAATTAATTCTGCTGAAAACTGGAACGCATGCGATACTAAAAATTCAGCATAAATCGAGAGTAGTCAAGAAAATTTCAATTTGAAAAGATGCCGCTTGATCTGCATGCAAAATGGTCAAAGATCGTGAAAAGAATAAAAAGAAAACAACTAAAGCTACGGGGACTACAATTCGTAAAATCAAGCTTTGACCGAAAACTTGATGCCACACAGTGAACTTCAAAAGAAAATGAGCATCGTTCAAGATTAGTCTCGGTTAAGAGCAGTCAACAGATAAGAGCAGTCAACAGAAAACTGCTGCAGCTGAACACAAATTTCTGCATTTGCCGAATGAAGCTTTGCCCAAATATCATGCCAAAACCAGTTTCGGTTCTGCTTTGAGGAGACTCACTGAAAACTGAAGAAAACAGGTAGTAGATATCAATGCAGCAGAATTGCATCTCGCAGATCGATGATCAAAAGCCAAAACAAAAGCGTAGATCGCAGAGCAAGAAACCGAACCGAGCAAAGAAACGAATCCACCGATCGGATCGCAATCGAAAATCGAAAATAGATATCGCCTGCCAGAAAGCAGAGGAGAGCAGAGAAATGCTAAGAACTGGAAACAGCCGCTACAGGAGTACTGCAGACAATGAAAATCAACAAAGATGAAGGGAAAATTTCTGCTCCTTTTTGGTTGAAACAATAGTGCTGCATTCTAAATACTATAGAGACCTTGGGGAGAAAGAACTGCAGCCAAGTAACAAAAGAGAACAACAAAATCTGAAATTGTCAAAAGTTCAACAGAGAAACCAAAACTCAAATTCCTCCTCAATCTTTGATCTTTTGGATATGAGACTTTGAGAATAGCTAGATAATAACCCCTAGTCTCAACATACCAAGTTTCATCTCAAATCATGAAAGAAAACACGAAGTTCATCAAACCCTAGAAATTAGAGCAGAGGAAGACAGAGAGCATGACTTTGAGAATAACTTCAACAATTTCATTCTTATTCAAAACAAAGATCATAGATGAGTTCCCATACGCCTGTACATTTGAACAGGAAAAGAAATTACATGAAGTTTCTACTCAAACCCTCTCCAACTCAAGAACACATGAGGAACACCAGAGTGAAAACAAGAACCAGGGGAGACTCAAGCAAGGCTACGGGAGACACTCCTCACAAACATGTTGTGAGCTCCCCTGGACACACTCTTTTGTTAACTCATTGCCTGGATCCCATACCCACTCCTTGCTCTCCATCCCCTTTTAACAACTAGCCCACATACTAGAAGGGATTTCAAGAAGTGTCATACAACCCTCACTCAAACCTCACACACACAAATGACGTAATGGGTCAAACCAGATTTTTGGAGGGAAATCTGCCCACTCCACTCATTTGCTTGAGTCAATTTACCAAATTGCCCCTCAAGCACCTTCCCGGAAGCTTCCACAGCTGGTACCTTGACCGTCTGGACCTCGACTCCTCCCTGAGCCTAGTCCGGTCCTCTCGTCGTCGCTCGTCGTGTCCATCACCGGTAGCTCCAGCCTTGGTTCCTCGCCTCTCGACTCGCAACCACCTCGAGTTCACGCCGTCTTCGACACATCTCGACCGCTCGACCTCAACGCCACCGCCTAGTCCGGCCACCTCGTGTCTCGCCACGACTCCACCTCGACGCCCCGCGGTCACACGGACAAGAAACACGCCAAATAGCACCGCCGATACATGAAAGCGTAAATGATATCAAACCCGCCGAGTCATCGAACATGCAACCTAAACCCATACGACTAGGTTCGACCAAGTCCGACCGAGCCCGTTACGCCACGCAACGTCTAGGTCCGAACCAACCGACTCAAACTCGACTTTTCCTAAGCCGATGTCAATTACTCATCATACACAACGGGATGACCTCCACATGGTCTCTCAATCTCCCTTGATGAGTATATTGACAAACCCGAAAAAAGCATGAAGTAGAGTTTGAAGAGTCCAACATGGTCCAAAGAAAGAAATGAAACTCATGACCATGTCGATGTAAGGAATCACTAGAGCAACTCAAGAAAGAGTAAATTGTTCTCCAAGATCTAGATTCCCAAAGACTTTTTCTCCAATCTATTCTCCCCTTTGGCAATAAACACATCAAGAATGCAAAGAGAGAATAAGTCAAGATGATGGATGAAATGGCTGAAGTTTGTTTATTCTAAGCATTTAGAGCCATGAGAATTATCCAAAATGACCATAAGGTATTACACCAAGTCATAACTTAATGAAGAGCTATCTAGATCATAGCAAAATATGTATAAGCCAGCTAGAAGCTACTAGATGACAATATGAATTTTAGTGCATTTTATGAACACGTCAAGTCATCAATAAGCAAAGTCGAGCTAGAGATATCCAAGGATAATGCAAGCCATGTCAATCAAGCTAAGCGGAACCAAGAATCTAATATCGAGTCCAAATTGAGTGTTATATACTCAAAATGACACATTGGTTCAAGTACTTGGTTACATTGTAACTTAGCAAATTGAGCACAAATGATATTTTTCTTTTGGAACTTATGGTTGTTTTCAATCCATATTTTTATCATGTGCTAGATCTCAAGCCTTATGCGACTACTCCAAGCAAGAAGCTTAAGAAGATAGTCTTGGTCATCCAAAGCTCCCCCTGAGTTCATGCCTAGTGCAATGGCAAGCCATCTCATGAGAAAGGATCGGTGAGATCAGTTTTTTCGCACAAAAGAGATCTTTTTGCTTTTGAAGTAATTGTACTGACTTGTGCATCATCAAGAGACTAAAACAGCTCAATCTAAGGCTCTAAAGAGATTCAACATTCAACTCAGCCTACTTGACATGGCATGAATCATAAAAGGATAGCTCAAGAAAGACTAATCTTAATTGCTAATCATGACAAGTTTTTAGTTTAATTTGAGCAAGTTTAATTAATTCATCATGACAAAAGCTAGTCTACACATATGAAGTCATGATAAATCTAGCAATTAAGCATAAATCATGGCAAGATGTAAATCATCATAAGCATGTCATAACCGGATAATAATCAAGGCTCAATGTATTTATATTATAATGCAGAAAGACAAGCGTAAAATCCAACCCCCCCTCAACATGTGATGCAGCTTTTAGTTCAAGTTGAGTTATGTCAATTTTAAGATCTAGAAGTTCCCAAATGAACTCCCCCTGAACCAAAGCAATAAAAACGAGAAGCTGGTAAAGAAATTAAGAAAGGTAGTCCTTAAAGTATAGATAAGATAGAGAATACTAATGACTCAGACTAACTCTTATCTACCCCATATGACTCCAGGACAACAGATGTCGAGTAAAACACACACTAGAGAGCAAACACGCACTGCCTACCCGAGGGTGGCCCAACCTCGCTAGAACCTACAAGAAGTGAATGAGCTCAACCTAGTGAGATAAGAAACGACTATCCCGAAAGCACAAGATAAGAGTAAGAAGTCTAAGCAACTCAAGAAGAGACACACTCTAACCTATGCCGAAGGACTAAACACAATGCACCCACAAATGCAAAGGCAATAGTCGGAGACGAAGCATAAATAATATGATAAAACAAGAAAGCCCAAAGCTCCCCTCACAACAGTCCATAAGGACACACCACCCCAAGCTCTCCCGCAGAAGTGAAAACCTCGAGCCATCCAAAGGCTTGGTGAAGATGTCACCAACCGGTGGTCACCCTCCACAAACCGGAGCACGATGTCACCCTTCTCCACATGGTCTCTAAGGAAGTGAAAGCGAATGTCGATATGCTTGGTCCGAGAATGTCTGACCGGGTTCTTAGCAATGTTAATCGTGAAGTGTTATCACAAAGGAGTGGAACACTGCCGATAACTAACCCAAAGTCCCGCAGGTCGAGACCATCCAGCACTTGGCTACAAAGAATCGGTCAGAAGAACGTGCTCGGCCTCTGCGGTGGACCGTGCAGTTCGAGTGCTCTTCCTGCTCATCCTACACCAAAAAATCGCATCCGAGTAGGCTCTTAAGGAAAGACAGATGAGGAAGAGTACCGATACCATAGTCAATGGTAGCTCAAGGTATCAAGGATACGCTTCACACCACAGCGGTGAGATACGCTAGAGAAGCTCAAACCGAGCACAAAGACACAGAGAAGTGTATGTCCGGTCTCAAGGCGTTGAGATACAAGAGGGAACCGATCATACTTGATACTCCTTCGATCGATCGCTCGCCGCCTTCATCTCGGGTCGAGTGGAATTGATGTAGCCATAGGAGTAGACACCGCTTCCCATCAATCATATCAAGCGCTTCAGAGGTCTCGAGTGTACTTGCCCCGATGCAAGAAGGTACCTCCCGAGTTTGCTTAATTTGGAAGCCAAGGAAGAAGCTTAACTCGCCCATCATGCTCATCTCAAATTCGAGCTCATGACATCGGAAAACTGGAAACGCGAGCATGCGAGGAGCCGCTAAAGATGATGTCATCCACATAAACTGGACGAGCAGAAAGTCGCAAGCCGGCGGATGAACAAGGTCTTATCGACTTTACCCATTTCAAACCATGACTCAACAGATAGGACTTAAGTCTTTCATACCATGCCTGGGGCTGTTTAAGTCCATACAAAGCTTTGGAAAGCTCAGAGACATGGTTTGAGTATTTGGGGTTTTCAAACCTGGAGGTCGTCTCACATAGACTTCTTCCTAATAAGGCCATTGAGGAAGGCACTCTTGACGTCCATCCGTAAAGCTTGAAACCCTTAGAAGTCGCGAAGGCAAGGTGATTCTAATAGCCTCAACTCTAGCTACAGGGCAAGGTCTCCTCGAAATCTAGACCTCAACCCGGGAGTACCCCGAGCTACCGCCTAGCCTTGTTTCTAATAACCACACCAACCTCGCTCGCTTGTTCTTGAACACCCACTTAGTTCCAATGATATTGTGACCTCGAGGGGCTCAACAAGCGCCCGTGACCTTGTTTCTTCGAAACCTCGAGCTCCTCATGCATGGCATTGACCCAAGACTCGTCCGATAAAGCATGACAAACGCCCTTGGGCTCAAAGGAAGCTACGGCAGAGTGGAGACAGAAAAGTGACACGCCTGCACTTGGAGCGTGTGACTCGCTCAAAGAGGTCTCCAATCATCCGCTCGTAAGGATGAGATTTTTGGATATGTTTTGGAGGTCCAGATGAGATGAAGAAGTGGCCTCACCTCGTGACCTAACAGGTAGGAACAGAGCCACTAGCTCCGAATAGCGAAGGTAAGGGTCGATCACCCGAGGTGTGTGGAAGAAGGCACCTCAAGGGGTGGATGAGGGACTAGATCGGGCAGACAACCCTCATCTCCATCATCCTCATCATCCACAAAGATGGTCTCGACCGCTCTAGTGAACTCGAGATGTCGGGCCTAGTCCCTGACCGCCTCATCGAAAGTCACCTCTGTGTTTCTACCATTTTGCTAGACTCGCAGCCTGCACCCTATAGGCCCGCCAAGAAGTCGAGTAGCCTAGAAAGAGTCCATCACAAGAACGTGACTCGAACTTATCTAGGTTCCTGACTTGAATAAAGCACTTGCAACCAAACACACGAAAATGAGAAACACTGGCCGCCCATATCTCAACTCGTAAGAGGTGTGGTGCAAGTGTGCCCGAGAAAACTCGTCAAACATGGCACGTGGTGGCTATAGCCTCACCCAAAATTTCCGTGGTGTAGAGTATTCATCGAGCATCGCCCGGCCATCTCGACTAAGGTACGGTTCTTCCTCTCCACGACGCCATTCTGCCGAGGGACGATGGAGAAGAGAACGGTGTTCTACACCGGTCTCACCGCAAAACCTCTCAAAGTAGGAATTCTTGAACTCCGTGCCATTGTCACTGCGGATCGCTCGTAAGGCACCCGGGAGCTCAATAGAAAGCCTACTAAACAAACCTCGAAAATGGGTAAATGTCTCATCCTTCGAGGCTAAGAAAAACACCCAAGAGTACGTCGAGAAGTCATCAACTACGACAAGAACATACCACTTCCCTCCTGCTGACTGCACTCGAGCTGATCCAACTGTGTCCATATGGAGCAAGCGTCACGGTGCATCGGTCATAGTCACCGTGACCGGAGGATGAGAAGCGGCAACCATCTTGCCGTGCTTCAAGATGGAGTACAAACTAGATCTTTGACCATTTTGAGTTTCTGGCACCACGAATGAGATCGTGGCCGCTAACTCGGGTCAAATGATCAAATCCTATATGACCAAGTCTCCTATGCTAGAAAGTGAGGTCACGGGACTCTGAAGCAAGTAAACACTGGAGAGGATCACCAGAAGACTCAACAAAATCAGCACAAAAGATCCTCCCATAACGAGAAATCCCGCAAACCAAACTACCCGAAGAATCAAGAATTTTGCAATTGTTTTTCTTAAAGCTCACCTCGAAATCGTCATCGGTAAGCTGAGAGACTGAAAGCAAATTATATTGCAGCTTACTAACCAAGGCAACATCTTTTAAAATAAATGAATCATTAATACGCACAGTACCTTTGGCGATGACGCGCCTGATGAAGCATCTCCAAGGTGATCATCTCATCACCGGAGCACGGCAAGGAAGAAAACCAACGGAATCTCCGGTCATGTGTCGTGAACACCCGAGTCTACAAGCCAAACCTTTCCTTTCCTCGCCCGGCGAACCCGAGTCAAACAGAGTAAAGTCTCAAGATCGATAAATCAAGAGTGATTTTGGCACCCAATACTGAGTAACACGTCGAGCGGATGAAGTAGTCAAACACGACTGACCTCTATCTACCCTACGCTCTGTTACTCACGGAGAAGATCTAAGAGTAGACCTGAAGTCACATCGGGTCCGACTACTACGGAGGAGCGAGTCTGAGCACCCAAGAACAGTCGATCACGCCGGGCGTGCATCTCGATGGGAAAAGCGAGATCCACCTCGAACGGCGGAAGTCACGACCGGAGGGAGCATGAGGACGAAAAATAGAAAACCGGAAGAACCAAGTCCTCGATGTCGCCCAAAGCTACCAACAAGAGCAAGCCTAGACCTCGTGTTGGTCTTAGGTGCACTCAAGGTCTAGGGTCGACCACGAATACGCCTAAGAGACTCAACACGGTCTCTTGGCGCAATCTTGGCACGCTTGAAGCAGTGGTCAATCCAATGTCCATCCTTCCGATGAAGGTGCAATGATACTTACCTTCCGAGAGGCGTAGCATGAGATGACTTCGCCCGAGAGGCCGAAGCTACGTGTGGAATCACCTTGTCGCCGTAAATCCCTTGAACAAAGCCCGCTGATTTAAATTGAACTTTCTTGTTCTTGGACTTGACCTCAATTACACCTGCGGCTATGGGTCTGAGCACGACAGGTGGATGCTTCCTCATATCCTCTAGAAAATCATATCCTAGACCCTGATTGAATTTGCAAATCTTTGACTGGTCTAAAATAAGATTAAGCTTTTTCTTGCCTCCTACAAATTTCTCGAGAGTGTTCATAAGATACTGACACTCCCGAAAAAGAGAGGTGCAAGAAAAGCAAGGAGAAGAAGAAGAGATAGCAGGAGGAGAGGAAGGGGAAGAACCAATAGTAGAAGAGCGAATAGCACGTGCATATTTCTCCTTATGCACGGCCACCTCAACCTTGAGGGCTTCGCAGGACACACAGGGGGCAGCCCTAATCCTAGCCATTTGGTTCTCGTAACTCTTCCTAAACGTCTCTACCATGTCCTTATCCTTTTCAAACACTTCAGCATAGAAAGCACAAGAAGGATGTGATTTTTCTAGAAGGTCCTTAGTTAGCTTCACACATTTTTCATCCAATGCAATTAATTCAGATTTTAGTTTATTACAACTATTGCATGGTGAGCTAACAGGATCCTTAGTAGCAAATTGAACCATTTTCTTGTTATGATCAACCATCTCTTGAAATTGCTTAGAAACCGATTTAAGCTCAAAGGTTAATTTAGGACAGCTTGGTACAAGAAACAATAGGCTCTAACAGGAAGCACGCAATTCAACAATTTTATGGTCCGCCTGCTTTAAGTTCATCTTCGATTATTGCAAGTTTCACAAGATTCGGGCAGATCAAGTAGCATGGCATAAGGTCCTCTATCGCCAGTGTCCTTATCCTCACATGAGGTGGGAGAAATAGTCTCATCAAGAGTAAGTAGGGTAATGACCATCCTACTCAATTCTAATTCACAAGCGGACTAACATTCTCCACCTTAACAATATCAAGCTCTGAGGACATACTATCATGCGAGATCCTTAGTTTCTCCATGTCACCCAAGATAGCACGAAGTATCACAATCATCATTTGTGCGAGCGGATGTAAGAGCAATAATCTCTAAAGACAATCTATCTACTTCCTTCTCCAACTCGCTACACCTAGTTTTAGCTCTAGCATGAAATCCTTCTAGTTTAAGAAAAGCTTCATTGTTGGTCGAGGAAGAAAATACCTCGTCGAGTCGGAGTACATTTCATTGTCGCTCGATTAAGCCTCAAGGGCCATGAAGCACATGCCGAGAAGTCGCCGACGCCTTTGGGTTCTTGATCATCCCTCCCGTCGTCGTCGCCCATCCCTCCACCTCGCCGAGGTCGAGGTCGCCGAAAGCGGTGAGGACGCTGTGGAAGAGCTTCTTCGCCTTCCCAAAGTTGCGGAGCTTCTTCTTACCTTGGACCGGTGCCGAGGGCTTGAGTTGCGGTTCTTGTCGGTGTAGTCGTTTTGCCCGAACCGCCAAGTCACCTTTACCCTTCCCAAGCTTGGGACAGCTTGCTCGGATGTGGTTGGGGCCACCACACTCGAAACAAATCACGGTCCTCCTCTTTTCCATCCCTCCTCCTCTTGTAAGCATGAGAAAATCTCCGTGCTAGGAGGGCTAGTCGTTCATCCGAAGTCGCTCTAACCGATCATCGCTATGTCACGAGAGCGCGAGGGGAATCCGCACAAAGGCTCGCAGAAGAAGATCCGAGCGGGATCGGTGACTAATGCTATCGATCGTGACTTCGACCGACGAGAGACTATGTCAATCTCGTGAGTCTTGAGGGCGAGTAAAGCGCCAAGAGTCGTGGTCGAGAGGTCCGTGGCGTCCTTGATGGTAGTCACCTTCATCTCCCAAACCCAAGATCAAGTGCGAGAAGGATTTGTCGAGCGCTATCCGAGTCTGAGTATGTGAGACCGACGGCTCGGAGGTTGCTCAAGATTTTGTGAAAACGCCGAAAAGCACTCACCAAGGGACTCTCCAAGAAGCATCTCGAATTTCATCAGATTCGCTTGAACTCGGTCCTGTCGAACCGTCTTGATCGGGTGGTGCCTCATGGTATGCATTGAGGGTCACCCGATGTCGAGGCGGACGACTGTGAGAGATGCGATCGAACTCGCTCGCTCAAACTCGAATGATGATGTTCCTTGCCTTTGCATTCGCCTCAACATCGACCATATTCCCGCATTGATGTTCTCATCGGCAGAACAACAAACCGAATCTTCACCTTCCGCCGATGGCATACCCCCGAGCCTAGATGTAAGTTTCCATTCGGCTTTTCCGTAGGGTAATCCAGCCATCAAGATGGGCGGCTTGGTGGAATACTTGTCATCGACATGGCTCGCAGACCGGTTAAGATCTATGGAAAAGAGCTAACCGGCTCGATACCAATTGTAGGACCGAAATGTCGACGGAGGGGTGAACGCGCTCTCTTAAAATCGCCTCGAGAATTGTGACATCGATATTTCGCACAAATGCAAGACGAGTAGAGATGGCAATGGGCACCAAACCCGAGTACCGATGGGTTTTACCCGATAAGGAGGTGGGTATGGAAAGATATCTTCACTCATGGGTATCTTGATGGGCAAAATCTCTACCCATCGGGTATGGTACGGCACTATCAGATATTACCCGCACCAGCATACCGGGTAAAATATACCCGATAACATATCAATAAAGCATACATATCAATAAAATATACCCCAAATTCCCAATCTCACCGCCTCCTCGCCTCCCAAATTCCCGATCTCACCCGCCTCCCCAAATTCCCGATCTCCTCGCCTCCCCAAATTCCGATCCCAGCCGCCTCGCCTCCTCCTCGCGGCGGCAAGACGACCTGGCCTCCCTGCGCCCTCGCATCCTCCTCGCGCCTCCTCCGGCCCACCTGCTCCTCGGCCGCCTCCTCCTCGCCTTCGCCTGCCGTCCTCGCCTCCTCCCGCCTCCTCCCGCCCGCCTCCTCCTCCGGCCTCCTCCTCCGGCGCCCGCCTCTCCGCCCGCCTCCGCGCCTCCGCCTCCTCCCGCGCCTCCGCCGCCCTCACCTCCTCCGGCCTCCTCCTCCACCTCGCCCAAAGCCTCGCCTCCTCACGGCCTCCTCGGCCCGCCTCGCCTCCTCCTCGCGGCCTCCTCCCCGCCTCGCCTCCCGGCCCGCCCGCCTCCCCGCTCCGCCTCCTCTCGCGGCCTCCGCCTCCTCCTCGCGGCGGCGCCGCCTCACCTCCTCCGCCTCGGCCTCCTCCTCCTCCTGCCGCCTTGTGAGGTGCTCTTCTTATCTTATTTGTGCATTCGATCAATTTTGGATTCAGATGCCATTTTCATGTTGTCCTTATTTCTTCATTTCAAAATGCGCTTGTGATTTTTAATTAGCTTCTAAACTTTGATCACATGTTGATTGATTGTCAATCACCTTGATGATTGCATTATGAGTGATGAAGTTAGTGTAATAGCGAATTTTGGCTTGTGAGCTTGTGATAGCCAAAGTATATTGGCTCTTTCTTTGCAAAGATGCATAAAAACATCGTCCTATTTTATTTAGTCTATCGGTATGGGTTACCCGTCGGTATAAATACCGCCTGGTGGGTACGGTAAGTTTTATACCGTGTGCGGGTACAGTATCATAGCGGGTAGAGTTATACCTATCTGCACGGTATAGAATGGGTATACCCGTCGGTATATACCCATTGCCATCTCTAAGCACGAGGCAACTCACGAAAATTAATTCATTGAAAACCTGAACGCATGCGATACTAAAAATTCAGCATAAATCGAGAGTAGTCAAGAAAATTTCATTGAAAAAGATGCCGCTTGATCCGCATGCAAAATGGTCAAAGATCAAGAAAGAATAAAAGAAAACAACTAAAGCTACAGGACTACAATTCAAAACTCAAGCTTTGACCGAAAACTTGATGCCACACGTTGAACTTCAAAAGAAAATGAGCATCGCTCAAGATTAGTCTCGGCTAAGAGCAACAAGATAAGAGCAACAATGAAATCACTGCAATGAACACAAATTTCGTGATTTGCCGAATGAAGCTTTGCCCAAATATCATGCCAAAACCAGCCGGTTCTGCTTTGAGGAGACTCACCAAAATCAAGAAAAGCAGTAGTAGATATCAATGCAGCAGAATTGCATCTACCGCAGATCGATGATCAAAAGCCAAAACAAAAGCGTAGATCGCAGAGCAAGAAACCGAACCGAGCAAAGAAACGAATCCACCGATCGGATCGCAATCGAAATCGAAAATAGATATCGCCTGCAGTAAATGAGAGGAGAGCAGAGAAATGCTAAGAATCGAAACAACCGCCAGTGAGTACTGCAGACAATGAAAATCAACAAAGATGAAGGGAAAATTTCGCCCTTTTGGTTGAAACAATAGTGTCGCATTCTAAATACTATAGAGACCTTGGGAGAAAGAACTGCACCAAGTAACAAAAGAGAACAACAAAATCGAAATTGTCAAAAGTTCAACAGAGAAACCAAAACTCAAATTCCTCCTCAATCTTTGATCTTTTGGATATGAGACTTTGAGAATAGCTAGATAATAACCCCTAGTCTCAACATACCAAGTTTCATCTCAAATCATGAAAGAAAACACGAAGTTCATCAAAACCCTAGAAATTAGAGCAGAGGAAGAACAGAGAGCATGACTTTGAGAATAACTTCAACAATTTCATTCTTATTCAAAACAAAGATCATAGATGAGTTCCCATACGCCTGTACATTTGAACAGGAAAAGAAATTACATGAAGTTTCTACTCAAACCCTCTCCAACTCAAGAACACATGAGGAACACCAGAGTGAAAACAAGAACCAGGGGAGACTCAAGCAAGGCTACGGGAGACACTCCTCACAAACATGTTGTGAGCTCCCCTGGACACTCTTTTGTTAACTCATTGCCTGGATCCCATACCCACTCCTTGCTCTCCATCCCCTTTTAACAACTAGCCCACATACTAGAAGGGGATTTCAAGAAGTGTCATACAACCCTCACTCAAACCTCACACACACAAATGAGGTAATGGGTCAAACCAGATTTTTGGAGGGAAATCTGCCCACTCCACTCATTTGCTTGAGTCAATTTACCAAATTGCCCTCAAGCACCTTCCGGAAGCTTCCACATTTGGTACCTTGACCGTCTGGACCTCGACCTCCCCGAGCCTAGTCCGGTCCTCTCGTCGCCGCCGTCGTGTCCATCACCCACCTTTCCAGCCGGTTCCTCGCCTCCCGACCGCAACCACCTCGAGTTCACGCCGTCTCGACACATCTCGACCGCTCGACCTCAACGCCACTGCGCCTAGTCCGGCCACCTCGTGTCTCGCCACGACTCCACCTCGACGTCCCGCAACACACCGGACAAGAAACACGCCAAATAGCACCGCCGATACATGAAAGCGTAAATGATATCAAACCCGCCGAGTCATCGTAACATGCAACCTAAACCCATACGACTAGGTTCGACCAAGTCCGACCGAGCTCGTTACGCCACGCAACGCCTAGGTCCGAACCAACCGACTCAAACTCGACTTTTCCTAAACTGATGTCAATTACTCATCATACACAACGGGATGACCTCCACATGGTCTCTCAGTCTGATTAATAACATGCAAAAATTACAGTTCTAATTCATATCACCGTTGGGCAAAAAATGAAAAAGAACTTAATAATTTTATATGGCGACTTATGATTATAAACAACGTTGGTCAGAATATAACCATATGCATTCATAATGCCAAAATTAAGCATAAAATCTCAAATTAAAATATCTCGTTGGTTCAATTTTAATCAGAGATTATACATAACAATTTGGTAATGATACATCATAAGTTGGGCCACTAAAAATTAATTAAAACAGTGCATAAAAGTAGACATAAAGCATAAGGAAAATGCACTGAAAAAAGAAAAGGGAAAATACTATTTATAGCCGGCCCAAAAGAAAAAATGCTTAAAATATCCGGCGGCCTAAAAAATCACATGGCCCAAAAACTCCCCACGCGAAAAATCCCAAGACAGCCAAAAAATTCGCGTGCCCAAAATTCGAGCCCATCGCGCGCGCCACCAAACGGCCCAAAATTCACAAGACGGCGCAGTTTCACAAAACGCGCAGATGCGCTGCGAGCCGTTGGATGCGAACGGACGGCCGAGATCGCGCCGTAGCCCTCATCACACGCGCGTCGTCTGATGGTGATCGAACAGCCGAGATCGTGGCCTACTTCAACGCGCGCGGCCCACAAGAAATCGCACGACGGCCGAAACACGCGCGTCCCACCTCCACACGAAAAACACGGATTGGGAGATGGCGGCGTCGGGCGACGCCCAGACGGAGCAAGGCGGCGGAGAGCGGAGTGAAGATGATGCCGCACGGACGAAAGCGGCGGCGGGCTCTCGAGCGGCGCGACATCATCGGCGTTGGCGGCGCCCATGACCGGAGCGGAGCGCGACGACGGCGGCATCGACGGCGGAAAACCGTAAGTTTTTTTTTGTTTGTGCCGCCGCCGATCTAAAATTTCCCTTGGGTTTGAGGGTTCAGGTAAGGGGATTTCGAGGATTTTTATTAGGGTTTTGCTAAAATCCTTGATTCCCCTCCTTCTAATTGTTTAGCCGACCACTAAAAATTAGATCTAAACTTTAATCCTTAGGTCCGAGTTCGGTTAGGGTTCACGCTGAGCTAGGGATGGCTCTGATACCAAATGTAGAATAAAATCTAGGTCTAAACATTAACAATAAGTCTTAACCCTAGATCAAGCATGAACACCTAGCCAAAACACTTATAGCGGAAGCATCAATACATACCCGAAGTCGAAGAGGCCATGAGGGTGAAGTAGAGGCGCGCTCGATGAAGGAGAAGCTGAGGTGGCCGGTGAGGACGACGGAGTCGTGGACAAGGACGGAGGGGTCGTCTGCCTTCGTTCACCTTAGCGCCGTCAATAGATCGGGTCTGTTAGGGTTTGTGAGGGCTAGAACAACACGTAACCTTAGCCCGTGCCGAAACTCCGTTTTTATTTGGCGCTAGGTGACCGGGATCGAGAACCAAACTTGTTGGTAACCGTCTCCGATCAAGACGTATGTGGAGACGGAGTCTCTTTGAAAAATCTTAGGATGGTTAGCCGAGATCAACCCAACAGTATGTTGCCATCAGCGCCTTGTTTTTTTTGTGGGCAGAGGCTTTTTCCCGGTTGCTGAGAATAGCGCAACCTGATTAGCTGCACTTGCAGATCTGCATACTAAATTAAAATATGGCGTTAACAGCAATGAAAGAAAGTATAGCAAGTGTGGCTATATGAATTTCCAGCTCCGTAGCTGCAATAGCAAACGCGAGTCTATCAAACCTTTTGATCCCAATAGGTTGCGTAGCATCAGTAATCACTGCAGCTACCGCTGTAGACTGATGATCATATGCAATCTCTTTTGTTTGTGCAATCTGGAAGATCAATGTCGAAGAGAAAGAACCAACACTACGAAATATAACCTAGTGAGAAATACAGACCAAAGAGCATAATAAATTGCAGCTATAGTTCCTAAGCTATAATGGTTGACTATGACTTGGGAACCAGCAGATTCTTTTCCAGCACTTCGCCTAGTAAAGAAAGTTTTTCGTGCACTTGGTGTTGGAGAAGCGTCTTTTATGCTGCAAATTAAATTATTAGGAAAAAAGCTATGCAGTAATCAAACAAAATTAAATGTGTAGGATGGCAACATAATTTGACACCTCGGTGAAATCCTACAACAGGTTGCTTTACTATTAAGGGCGGCGTTGTTTGAAGAGCATCATCATCTAACTGGCATAATAGAAAACAACATAGTAAATGCATAGGAATAGCAACTTCGAACATAAGAACTAGCTGAAATGGTAGCATGACAATACAACAATTATGGTAGCAAGAAGTGCAAGACATAGCGAAATCATCAGGAAACAATAGAATTGGAGCAAAAGCACAGGACATGTACTACACAACTATAGTCGCAAAGGTGTATGGCATGTATAGAAAAATAGGCCAGCATGGCTGGAGAGGATAAAAGTGTAGGACCGGATATGGCAACAAAGGGGAGGGGGGGTGAATGGTGCCTTTTTATAAATCACCCTCAAGTATTCTCAGGTTTTCCTTCTCCAATAGCTATATAAGCTATGAAGATAGAAGAGAATCGCTTACTGAAAGACAGAAAGAAAAACGAGACACAGAAGTTTTGGTCGAGTTCAGAGCAGTCACAAACTTCTCTATGAAATATATCAATTCCCTACTGAGAATGTGATGAACAGACAAGTTCTATTGAGATTGAAGTATTCAAAAGAAGTTTGATTTCCAAAACAGCCAAACCAATAGGGAGCTGCAATTTACTGCAAAACCCGGGATGGCTTGCTGTTTGATGCTTGACAAAGAGAGCAGTATTTCAAAGGAACAAGCAGAGAAAATTCAGCCAAGAGCAGATTAAAAGAAGGACTAAAAAGCTTGCAGACTGTAGCTTAAAGAGGAGAATAAAAATCAGTCTGCTGATTTCTTTTGCAAATGAGAGTGAAGAGTACTTGGCTGAAAACTGCTCAAGGGAATTAAAACTGTCAACAGATTGGTATTTTCAATCAGTGAAATCCAGACCTGAAAACTGAACAAGAAGACTGACTATTGCCTAAACAGTGAATACAAATACATAGCTTAGCAAATTTCAGTCTACAGAAAGTTCAGTGTGCAGATAAAATCTCGGCTGGACGTTGAGAGAAGAGGCTGAAAATACTGCTATCTGCAGATGGCCAAAAACGAAAATGCAGAGCAGCTGTTGGCCGACAGTGGCTAGCTGAACAAAACAAATAGTAAATAGCAGTGACTGAAAGCTACAGCCGAGAAAACAGAGAATGCAGATTTTGTTTGCTGAAATCTGGCTGCAGACCGAAAGCAGAACCCTGAAAATTGAGATTGCAGGTTGATAACCAGTCGGCTGAGTAGTAGTCACAAAACAAAACTGAAAACACACATTCGGACCAGATCGTCAGAGAAGAATAAGGACAGCAAGCTGCCGACTGCTTTTGCCAACACAGCCGAAACCAATTCACCAAAACAGACTTACTGCAGGCAAAAACCAGCACAACCAAACTGAGAAACTGCAGCAGATTTTTGGTTGAAAACAGCAGCAACTCCTGGCTGAAAACAGCAGCAAACTAATTGCAAAGGATTGAGAACAGACTGCAGAAAACCGAAAAACTGAAAACAGGAATTATCTAGAGACTGAAAACAGACAAGCAGTAAACTCTGTTCACAGCCGACAACAAAAAAAAATGAAAAGAAGCACTGCACTTTTCAGGATAGATCAAATGAGATAGGAGCTGAAAAGCAAGAAGTACTCAGGGACAAGAGAAATTAATAAACCAAGGAACTCATCAAGAATATTCAGATTTGAACCCACATTCTGAAAGCTACAGGAGATCACGAAATTCAAATTACTTCCAAACCCTTGATCCTTTGGCTATGAAATTTTGAGGATATGTTAGCAATAACCACAGGGCTCTAGATATCAAATTTCAAGCCAACTCTCAAAAGGAAATCATAAATAGCATCAAAACCCTAAAATTTCAGAATATGAAGAACAGAGAGACTAAAAATCAAGTTTCTCCTCAACCATTGATCTTTTGGATATGAAACTTTGAGGATATGTAAGCAATAGTCACAGGACTCTAGATATCAAGTTTCATCCCATTTCATGAAGAGAAACAAGAAAAAGATAATAATCCCTAGAACTGCAAAAGATGAACAGAGGAACTCAAGAAATTGGAATTCAGATTTTCATTTCAAAACTAAAGAGGATTGCAAAGGAGTTCCCATAAGCCTGTATTGAATATAGAGGAATGATTACATGAGTCTCAATCCACTTCTACCCCTCTCCATCTCAAGAACCCTCATAGAGAACACAAGAACAGGGGAGGAGAAGAACAAGGAAGGAGGAGAGCTCTCAGGGTCACTCCCACGCAGGATACACAAGCAAAGGCTTAAAACCACTTCCTGCCCTTCCTACCAACTCATAACAACTAAAGCCTATAAAGCAAAACAACCCTCAAAGCCTCTTTTAACTTGGCTAACCCTAATTCTCTCTAGAATGCCCCATTGGAGATACAGACAAGAAACACGTCAAATAGCACCGCTCGATACATGAAAGCGTAAACAGAGATCAAACCTGTCGAGTCATCAGAATATGCAATCTTAACCCATACGACTAGGTTTGACCGAGTCCGACCGAGTCCGTTACGCCACGCAACGTCTAGGTCCGAACCAACCGACTCAAACTCGACTTTTCGAAAACCGATGTCAATTACTCATCATACACACGGGATGACCACCACATGGTCTCTCAATCTCCCCCTTGATGAGTATATTGACAAACCCAGAAAAAGCATGAAGTTGAGTTTGAAGAGTCCAACATGGTCCAAAGAAAGAATTGAAACTCATGACCATGTCGACAGAAGGAATCAGAAGGAATCACTAGAGCAACTCAAGAAAGAGTAAATTGTTCTCCAAGCTCTAGATTCCCAAAAGACTTTTTCTCCAATCTATTCTCCCCCTTTTGGCAATAAACGATCAAGAATGCAAAGAGAGAATAAGTCATGATGATGGATGAAATGGTCAAGTTTGTTTATTCTTAGCATTTAGAGCCATGAGAATTATCCAAAATGACCATAATGTATTACACCAAGCCATAACTCAAAGAACGCTATCCGATCATGACAGATATGTATAAGCTAGCTAGAAGCAATTAGATGATGCCTGAATTTTAGTGCATTTATGAGCATGTCAAGTCATCAATAAGCAAAGTCTAGCTAGAGACATCCAAGGATGATGCAAGCCATGTCAATCAAGCTAAGCGGAACCAAGAATCTAATATCGAGTCCAAATAGAGTGTTATATACTCAAGAGTGAAACAATGGTTCAAGTACTTGATTCTTTTGATAGCTCAAGCAAATTGAGCACAAATGACATTTTTCTTTTGGAACTTATGGTTGTTTTCAACCAATATTTTTATCATGTGCTAGATCTCAAGCCATTCTCATGACTACTCCAAGCAAAAAGCTTAAGAAGATAGTCTAGGTCATCCAAAACTCCCCGAGTTCATGCCTAGTGCAATGGCAAGCCGCCTCATGAGAAAGAATTGGTGAGATCAGTTTTTTCGCACAAAAGAGATCTTTTTGCTTTTTGACAAGTTGTACTAACTCATGTTACATCAAGAGTTTAAGACGACTCAACTGAGGCTCAAAAGAGATTCAACGCTCAACTTAGCCTATTTGACATGGCATGAATCATAAAAGGATATCTCAAGAAAGACTAAACTCGAGTGCTAATCATGACAAGTTTTTAGTTCAAATTGAGCAAGTTAAATTAACTCATCATGGCAAAAGCTAGTCTACACATATGAAGTCATGATAAATCTAGCAATTAAGCATAAATCATGGCAAGATGTAAATTATCATAAGCATGTCATAACCGGATAATAATCAAGGCTCAATGTATTTATATTACAATGTAGAATAACATGCAGAAAAATCCAGCCCCTCAACATGTGATGCAACTTTTAGTTCAAGTTGAGTTAAGTCAATATTACATTCCGTAAGCTCCCAAATGAACTCCCTTGAACCAAAGCAATAAAACGCGAAGTCGGCAAAGAAAACAAAAGTCCTTAAAGCATAGATAAGATATAGAGGATACTATGGCTCGATCGACTCTCATCTACCCCATATGACCTGTGACTAATAGTTGACCAGTAAAACACACACTAGAGAGCAAACACGCACTGCTCACCCGAAGGTGGCCCGACCGCTAGATCGCAAGAAGTGAGTGAGCTCAATCTAGTGAGATAAGAAACGACTAATAGAGCATCCCGAAGCATAAGATAAGAGTAAGAAGTCTAAACAACTAGACAAAAGAACCACTCTAACCTATGCCGGAAGGACTAAACCTAATGCACCCATATGCAATGCAATCGAAAGGAGTAAGAGCATAATAAATATAGTAAAGCAAGAAAGCACAAGCTCCCTCACAACAGTCCATAAGGACAAACCACCCCAAGCTCTCCCACAGAGTCGAAACCTCGAGCCATCCAAAGGCTTGGTGAAGATGTCACCAACCGGTGGTCACCTCCACAACCGGAGCACGATGTCACCCTTCTCCACATGGTCTCTAAGGAAGTGAAAGCGAATGTCGATATGCTTGGTCCGAGAATGCTTGACCGGGTTCTTAGCAATGTTAATTGCGTAGTGTTATCACAAAGGAGTGGAACATCGCCGATAACTAACCCAAAGTCCCGCAGGTCGAGACCATCCAGCACTTGTCTACAAAGAATCGGCCGCACAGAACGCACTCGGCCCTGCGGTGGATGTGCAACACCGGACGCTTCCTCGAGGACCAGAACGAGAGAAGTGCCAATGAATTGGCGGTGTTCGAGTGCTCTTCCTGCTCATCCTACACCAAAGAAAGTGCGCATCCGAGTAGGCTCTCGGGGAAAGACAGATGAGGAAGAGTACCGTATACCATAGTCAATGGTAGCTCAAGGTACCGAAGGATGCGCTTCACCTGGCGGTGAGATACGCGAGGTGAAGCTCAAACCGAGCACAAAGACACACGGAGAAGTGTATGTCCGGTCTCGAGGCGTTGAGGTACAAGAGGAGCCGATCATACTGACACTCCTTCCGATCGATCGCTCGCCGCCTTCATCTCGGGTCGAGTGGAATTGATGTAGCCATAGGAGTGGACACCGCTTTCCATCACTCATATCAAGCGCTTCAGAGGTCTCGAGTGTACTTGCCCGATGCAAGAAGGTGCCTCCCGAGTCTCGCTTAATTTGGAAGCCAAGGAAGAAACTCAACTCGCCCATTATGCTCATCTCAAATTCGAGCTCATGACATCGGAAAACTGGAAACGAGAGCATGCGAGGAGCCGCCAAAGATGATGTCATCCACATAGATTTGTACGAGCGTAAAATCGATTGCAAGTTGCGGATGAACAAGGTCTTGTCAACTTTATCCATCTCGAAATCATGTCTCAATAGATAGGACTTAAGCCTCTCATACCAAGCTCTAGGGGCTTGCTTAAGTCTATACAACGCTTTGGAAAGCTTGAAGACATGACTTGGGTATTTGGGGTTCTCGAAACACGGAGGTCGTCGACATAGACTTCTTCCTCAATGAAGCCATTGAGAAAGGCACTCTTGACGTCCATCCGTAAAGCTTGAAACCTTTAGAAGCGCAAAGGCAAGCAAAATTCTAATGGCCTCAAGACGAGCTACAGGGCAAAGGTCTCCTCGAAATCCGCACCTCAACCCAGGAGTACCCCTGCAACCAGCCTAGCCTTGTTTCAATGACTACCCCATCCTCACTTTGCTTGTTCTTGAACACCCATTTGGTTCCAATGATATTGTGATCTCGAGGGGCTCAACAAGCGCCCGACCTTGTTTCTTTCGAAACTCTCCACTCCTCATGCATGGCATTGACCCAAGACTCATCGATAAAGCATGACAAACGTCCTTGGGCTCAAAAGAAGCTACGAAGGCAGAGTGGAGAGAAAAGCGACACGCCTGACTTGGAGCGTGTGACTGCTCAAAGAGATCTCCAATCATCCGCCGGAAGGATGAGATTTTGAATATGTCTTGGAGGTCTGGATGAGAAGAAGAAGTGGCCTCTACCTCGTGACCTGACGGGGTAGGAACAGAGCCACTAGCTCCGAGAATAGCGAAGGTGAGGGTCGATCACCTCGAGGTGCGGTGGAAGAAGGCACCTCAAGGGGTGGAAGGGACTAGATCGGGTAGACAACCTCATCTCCATCATCCTCATCATCCACGAAGATGGTCTCGATCGCTCTAGAGAACACGAGATATCGAGCCTAGTCCCTGACCGCCTCATCGAAAGTCACCTCACGTGTTTCTACCATTTTGCTAGACTCAGCCTGCACCCTATAGCCCGCCAAGAAGTCGAGTAGCCTAGAAAGAGTCCATCACAAGAACGTGACTCGAACTTATCTAGGTTCCCGGACTTCAGAATAAAACACTTGCAACCAAACACACGAAAATGAGAAACGCTGGGCTTTCGCCCGTATCTCAACTCATAAGAAGTGCAAGTGTGCCCAAGAAAACTCGCTCAAACATGGCACGCGGTGGCTATAGTTGACTCAAAACTTCCGAGGTGTAGAGTACTCATCAAGCATCGTCCCGGCCATCTCGACTAAGGTGAGGTTCTTTCTCCACAACGCCATTCTGCTGGGGACGATGGAGAAGAGAACCGGTGCTCTACACTGCCTCACCACGTAAACTCTCAAAGTAGGAATTTTGAACTCGTGCCATTGTCATCGCGGATCGCTCGTAAGGCACCGAAGCTCAACAGAAAGCCTCACCGAAAAGACCTCGAAATGTGTAAACGCCTCATCCTTCGAGGCCAAGAAAACACCCAAGAATACCTCGAGAAGTCATCGACCACGACAAGAACATACCACTTCCTCCCGCAGATCGCACTCGAGCCGGTCCGATTGTATCCATGTGGAGCAACGTCCGTGCATCGGTCATAGTCATCGTGGACCGAGGGTGAGAAGCGGCAACCATCTTGCCGTTCAAGCATGGAGCGCAAACAAGATCTTTGACCATCTTGAGTTTCGAGACCACTAATGAGATCGTGGCCGCTAACTCGAGTCAAATGGTCAAATCCAATATGACCAAGTCTCCTATGCCGAAAGAGAGGTCGCGGGACTCGTAGCAACCAAACACCGAGAGGATCACCGAAGACTCAATAAAATCAGCACGAAAGATCCTCCCATAACGAGAAATCCCGCAAACCGCACTCACTCAAGAATCAACAATTTTGCGTTTTTTTTAAAACTTACCTCGAAACCGTCATCAGAAGTCGAGAAACCGAAAGCAAATTGTAATGCGCTTTACTCACCAAGGCAACATATTTTAAAACAATGAGTCATTAACGCGACAAGACCTTTGGCGATGATGCGTCCGACGAAGAGTCTCCAAAAGTGATAGTCTCATCACCGAGCACGGCAAGGGAAGAAAACTAACGGAATCTCCGGTCATGTGTCGTGAACACCGGAGTCTACAAGCCAAACCTTTCCTTCCCCGCCTTGGCGAACCCGAGTCAACAAGATAAAGAAAGTCTCAAGATCGATAAATCAAAATAGATTTTGGAACCCAACATCGAGTCACACGTCGAAAGCGTAAGAAGTAGTCACACACGATCGACCTCTAACTACCCTACGCCTCCGTTGCTCAAAGAAGCGAGGGTCTCGTGAACAAACTCAAGTCGTTGTCGGATCCGATCGCACGGAGAGCGAGTCGGCACCAAGAACATGTCGATCTTGCCGCGGATAGCTGTCTCGATTGGAAAACGAGATCTACCCTCGTGACGGCGGAAGTCATGACCAAGGGAGCATGAGGACGAAAACCGAAAACTCGAAGAACCAAGTCCCTGTCTGCCCAACCACCAACAAGAGCAAACCTAGACCTCGTGTTGGTCTTAGGTGCACTCAAGGTCTCGGGCTGACCCTGGATACACCTAAGAGACTCAACACGGTCTCTTCGCACGATCTTGGCGCGCTTGAAGCAATGGTCAAACAAATGCTCATCCTTCCGATGGAAGGTGCAATGGTACCGCCTCCGAGGGGTCAAGTCGCAGTGAAATCACCTTGTCGCCGAAATCCCTTGGACAAAGCCCACGATTTGAATTGAACTTCCTTGTTCTTGGCTTGACCTCAAACACACCATGACTACGGTCCGAGCACGATTGTGGATGTTTCTCATATCCTCACGGAGATCATATCCTAGACCCCGCTTGAACTTGCAAATCTTTGATTGGTCTAGAATAAGATTGAGATTCTTCTTGCCTCCTACAAATTTCTCGAGAGTGTTCATAAGGTACTGACACTCCCGAAAGAGAGATGTGCAAGAGGAGCAAGGAGAAGAAAGAGAGACAGCAGGAGGAGAGGAAGGAGAAGAACTAATAGCAGAAGAGCGAATAGCACGTGCATATTTCTCCTTATGCACGGCCACCTCAACCTTGAGGGCTTCGCAGGACACACAGGGGGCAGCCCTAATCCTAGCCATTTGGTTCTCGTAACTCTTCCTAAACATCTCTATCATGTCATTATCCTTTTCCAACACCTCAGCACAGAAAGCACAAGGTCCTCAGTTAGCTTCACACATTTTTCATCTAAAGCAATCAAATCAGATTTTAGTTTATCACAATCTTTGCATGGTGAGCTAACAGAGCCTTAGAAGCATCTCGAGCCATTTTCTTATTGTAGTCAATCATTTCTTCAAACTGCTTTTGAGATGATTCAAGTTCATTGAGCTAACTTAGGACGGTTTGTGCAAGAAACAATAGGCTCTAACAGGAAGCACGCTAATTCAAAGAATCTTATGGTCCGCCTGCTTTAATTTCATCTTCAGATTATTGCAAGTTTCACAAGATTCAAGGCGGATCAAGTAGCATGGCATAAGGTCCTCTAGCAAAGAAGTGTCCTTATCCTCACATGAGGTGGGAGAAATAGTCTCATCAAGAGTAAGTAGGGTAACACCATCCTACTCAATTCTAATTCAGCAAGCGGACTAACATTCTCCACCTTAACAATATCAAGCTCTGAGGACACACTATCATGCGAGATCCTTAGTTTCTCCATATCACCCAAGATAGCATGCAAGTATCACAATCATCATTTGTGGGAGCGAGATGTAAGAGCAATAATCTCTAGAGACAATCTATCTACTTCCTTCTCCAACTCGCTACACCTAGTTTTAGCTCTAGCATGAAATCCTCCTAGTTTAAGAAAAGCTTCATTGTTGGTCGAGGAAGGAAATACCTCGTCGAGTCGAGTACGTACCGTCGCTCGATTCGCCCTCAAGGGCCATGAAGCACATGCCGAGAAGTCGCCGTCGCCGGGTTCTTGATCACCCGTCTGTCGTCGTCGCCCATCCCTCCACCTCGCCGAGGTCGAGGTCGCCGAAAGCGCGAGGACGCGGTGGAAGAGCTTCTTCGCCTTCCAAAGTTGCGAACTTCTTCTTGCCTTGGACCGTGCCGAGGGCTTCGAGTTGCGGTTCTTGTTTGTAGTCGTTTTACCCGAACCGCAGTAGTCGCTTTTGCCCTTCCCCGCCTTGGGCGCTTTGCTCGGATGTGGTTGGGGCCACCACACTCAAACAAATCACGGGTCCTCCTCTTTTCCATCCTCCTCCTCTTGTAAGCATGAGAAAATCTCCGCTAAGAGGGCTAACTGTTCATCCGCAAGTCGCCTAACCGGTCATCGCTATGTCACAGAGCAAGAAGGAGAATCCGCACATCGGCTCGCAGAAGAGGATCCGTGGGATCGGTGACTAACGCCATCGATCGTGACTTCGACCGACGAGACTATGTCAATCTCGTGAGACTTGAGGCGCGACTAAAAAGCGCCAAGAGTCGTGGTCGAGAGGTCCGTGGTGTCCTTGATGGTAGTCACCTTCATCTCCCAAACCCTAAGATCGAGCGCAGAAGAATTTGACGAGCGTTATCCGAGTCTGAGTATGTGAGACCGACGGCTCGGAGGTTGCTCAAAATCTTGTGAAAGCGAGAAAAGCACTCGTCAAGGGACTCACCAGCAAGCATCTCGAATTTCATCAGATTCTCGCTGAACCGGTCTTGTCGAACCGTCTTGATCCGGGTGGTGCCTCATGGTATGCATCGAGGGTCACCCGGATGTTGTAAGCGGACGACAGTGAGAGATGCGATCGAACTCGCTTCTACTCAACCCCGAATGATGATGTTCCTTGCCTTAGCATTCGCCTCAACATCGCCATATTCCGGCATTGATGTTCTCATCGGCAGAACAACAAACCGTCGGCATGGATGGCATACCCCTGAGCCTGGATGTAAGTTTCCATTCGGCTTTACCGTAGGGTAATCCAGCCATCAAGATGGGCGGCTTGGTGGAATACTTGTCTGTCGCCATGGCTTGCGCATCGGTTAAGATCTATAGACAAGAGCTAACCGGCTCTGATACCAATTGTAGGACCGGATATGGCAACAGAGGGGGGGTGAATGGTGCCTTTTTATAAATCACCCTCAAGTATTCTCAGGTTTTCCTTCTCCAATAGCTATATAAGCTATGAAGATAGAAGAGAATCGCCATCGAAAGACGTAAAGAAAACGAGACACGAAGTTTTGGTCGAGTTCGAGCAGTCACAAACTTCTATGAAATATATCAATTCCCTACTGAGAATGTGATGAACAGACAAGTTCTATTGAAATTGAAGTATTCAAAAGAAGTTTGATTTCCAAAACAGCCAAACCAATAGGGAGCTGCAATTTACTGCAAAACCGGGATGGCTTGCTGTTTGATGCTTGACAAAGAGAGCAGTATTTCAAAGGAGCAAGCAGAGAAAATTCAGCCAAGAGCAGATTAAAAGAAGGACTAAAAAGCTTGCAGACTGTAGCTTAAAGAGGAGAATAAAAATCAGTCTGCTGATTTCTTTTGCAAATGAGAGTGAAGAGTACTTGGCTGAAAACTGCTCAAGGGAATTAAAACTGTCAACAGATTGGTATTTTCAATCAGTGAAATCCAGACCTGAAAACTGAACAAGAAGACTGACTATTGCCTAAACAGTGAATACAAATACATAGCTTAGCAAATTTCAGTCTACAGAAAGTTCAGTGTGCAGATAAAATCTCGGCTGGACGTTGAGAGAAGAGGCTGAAAATACTGCTATCTGCAGCTGGCCAAAAACGAAAATGCAGAGCAGCTGTTGGCCGACAGTGGCTAGCTGAACAAAACAAATAGTAAATAGCAGTGACTGAAAGCTACAGCCGAGAAAACAGAGAATGCAGATTTTGTTTGCTGAAATCTGGCTGCAGACCGAAAGCAGAACCCTGAAAATTGAGATTGCAGGTTGATAACCAGTCGGCTGAATAGTAGTCACAAAACAAAACTGAAAACACACATTCGGACCAGATCGTCAGAGAAGAATAAGGACAGCAAGCTGCCGACTGCTTTTGCCAACACAGCCGAAACCAATTCACCAAAACAGACTTACTGCAGGCAAAAACCAGCACAACCAAACTGAGAAACTGCAGCAGATTTTCGGTTGAAAACAGCAGCAACTCCTGGCTGAAAACAGCAGCAAACTAATTGCGAAGGATTGAGAACAGACTGCAGAAAACCGAAAAACTGAAAACAGGAATTATCTAGAGACTGAAAACAGACAAGCAGTAAACTCTGTTCACAGCCGACAACAAAAAAAAATGAAAAGAAGCACTGCACTTTTCAGGATAGATCAAATGAGATAGGAGCTGAAAAGCAAGAAGTACTCAGGGACAAGAGAAATTAATAAACCAAGGAACTCATCAAGAATATTCAGATTTGAACCCACATTCTGAAAGCTACAGGGAGATCACCGAAATTCAAATTACTTCCAAACCCTTGATCCTTTGGCTATGAAATTTTGAGGATATGTTAGCAATAACCACAGGGCTCTAGATATCAAATTTCAAGCCAACTCTCAAAAGGAAATCATAAATAGCATCAAAACCCTAGAATTTCAGAATATGAAGAACAGAGAGACTAAAAATCAAGTTTCTCCTCAACCATTGATCTTTTGGATATGAAACTTTGAGGATATGTAAGCAATAGTCACAGGACTCTAGATATCAAGTTTCATCCCATTTCAAGAAGAGAAACAAGAAAAAGATAATAATCCCTAGAACTACAAAAGATGAACAGAGGAACTCAAGAAATTGGAATTCAGATTTTCATTTCAAAACTAAAGAGGATTGCAAAGGAGTTCCCATAAGCCTGTATTGAATATAGAGGAATGATTACATGAGTCTCAATCCACTTCTACCCCTCTCCATCTCAAGAACCCTCATAGAGAACACAAGAACAGGGGAGGAGAAGAACAAGGAAGGAGGAGAGCTCTCAGGGTCACTCCCACGCAAGATACACAAGCAAAGGCTTAAAACCACTTCCTGCCCTTCCTACCAACTCATAACAACTAAAGCCTATAAAGCAAAACAACCCTCAAAGCCTCTTTTGACTTGGCTAACCCTAATTCTCTCTAGAAGGCCCCATTGGAGATGCAGCCCTTCCACTCCTTTTATAGCCTTGGCTAACGGGTCTCGCCTGATACGCCCGCTAAGTCCAACGCGCCCGCTCCCGCTTTTGCGCTTTTGCGAAATTGCCGTTTCCCCGCACCTTCCGGAAGCTTCCGCTCCTTGCCTCGCAACCACCTCGAGTCCACGCCGTCTTCGACACGCCCCGACCGCTCGACCTCGCCGCCGCGCCTAGTCCGGCCACCCGTGTCTCGCCACGACCGCCCGACGCCCCGCAACACACGGACAAGAAACACGCCAAATAGCACCGCCGATACATGAAAGCGTAAATGAGATCAAACCCGCCGAGTCATCGAATATGCAATCTTAACCCATACGACTAGGTTTGACCGAGTCCGACCGAGTCCGTTACGCCACGCAACGTCTAGGTCCGAACCAACCGACTCAAACTCGACTTTTCGAAAACCGATGTCAATTACTCATCATACACACGGGATGACCACCACATGGTCTCTCAAAAAGCAAAATAGAAAGTGGTAGAATTGATGAACTACGTCTGCATCAAACAGAGACATGGATAGTCTTATGTACCAAAACCAAAGTAAGTTAATGAGTGGTCGAACAACCAACGTGACCGGAACCAGTCTGCAACTAAAATGGTCAACGTGATCATAACCAATATGGTCATAAGCCAACAGATGGTCGAACAACCAACAAGCTCAAAGGCCAACGAATGATCTGTGACCAGCACGATCGATTCAGCTCAAAAACCAACCAGAGATAATGAGGATCCGTGTGCGACTAGAAATCCCATGCAATAAGAGAAAGTGAAGCGGTCGGAGAAGTGAACGTGATCGAAACCAGTGAGATGTAGTCTGGAGCTTGACCGTGGTCGAAACCAACGTAGTCGTAAAGTTGATCGACGTTCTAGACAGACACTGCACCGATTACCGACTGCTTCAGTTCAAATTCAACAGAAGAATGCCAAGAAATGAAAGCTCTGAACATGGTCGAGTGACAACACAATGCGAAGCGACCGAAAGACTAAACGAAGTCGAAAGCAACACGCTTCAGTCTAAAACTCGACCATGGTCGAAACCAACGTTATCGTAAAACCAATCGACGCTCCAGACCAAGATTTCACTAACTTCCGACTGCTTCAATTCAGACTCAAGAGAATAACGAGAAGTGATCGAAAGGTCTGAACCTGGTCAAAAAGAGATGCAATGTGATCAGAATCTTGACCGTGGTCGAAACTGGAAATGGTCGTAAAAGAGAAGGAAGAACAGAGAACGCACGACCACAAGATACAAACTCCACATAACTTTTGATTAAAAGATCAACTGGCCATGAAACTTCGTACACAACATAGTTAAGGTCTCAAGAGGTTGCTCTAATATTTGATTGAAAACTTAGCAACCAAATTGAGAGCTTTATGAGATTTCACCGAGCGCACACAAGAACTGAAACCGTGAAATTGAAAAGACAATTAGGCCATGCCCGTGGATATAGAATAGCCAAGATAGCTTTGAGAATAATTCCACAACATCCAGCAAGTCAAATCATCAACAAGACAAACAAGAACTTCCTCTCAGATCAAGACGGGAAACAAACAACCGAAGAACAAAAGAACAAGAAGAACAGATGAAGAACCAAATCGAAGACAACTCAATCAGATAAAAACTACACAAGCAATAGATGGAAACTTGATGTATTGCTCTAATGATTGGTTTTACAACCACTCTCTTGGGAGGACCAAGCTCTAAGCCTAGAGCTAACACCCACTCTCTAACCTAACACACATGGAGGGAGGAAGAGCTAGCCACCACCAGACATAACTCACGGTCTGTCTTACAAACCCCACTAACTCTTGCCTCCTCTCCCCTTTTTATAGGCTCACAAATGAACCCTAGACCTAATGGATCCAACCATTAGTCCAACCGGGGATAACCCGTTAACCCCACCTAACACCGAGTTTTACTCATGCACGCTTCTCAAAGCATCTTACATGTGGCCCCAATGACTTGTCGCCAAGCCTGTCACGCGTCCAGATCCCACCGAATCGTCCTCGCTTGCAAATGACCCAAGTCACTTGGCGCACCACGTGCTTCTCCTAGCGCATGATGGCACCCGACATCCTTGACCGTCTGGACCTCGACTCCTCCCTGAGCCTAGTCCCAATTCACCTCGCCGTTGCCCATCATGTCCACCACCGATAGCTCCCGCTCCGATTCCTTGTCGTCCCGGTTTGCAACTACCTCACCAGTCTCGATCATCTTTGGCATCTCCCTGACCGTTCTAGACCTCAACACCTCCCTTTGCCTAGTCCCGGTCCTCCTACGCCTCACCATGACCTAGCTCTGATGTCCTACAATCAATACCAACAAGCAAACCATCACGCAGCACCACACGATACACAAAGATCATCAATTTACATAATCAAAATTTATGCACCCAAATTAATGATTCTAATTCTAGAACCAAGCAATAACCTTATGTACACAAAGCAACAAACACCTTAGTCAACCCTGATCAGAACACTAATATTCCAATGAACAACCTCAGCCCACCAACTATTCTGATACGACTTACGACTACTCGGATGCACAAGAAATGAGGTACTCTAGCCCATCCTACCAGCAGCCTATTGATATGCGTCATATTTAGATATATTTAGCCGTCATTTTACCCTCATATTTTTCATATTTTGAAACCATTTATCATCATTTACACGTTTTTCTATAATTAATTGCTCGAAATGGACTATTTTACATTTTTCTATATTTCTTCGCGCGGTAGGCGCGATCGAGGCGTATAAACGTCAACTGGACTTTCGGGATCGCTTCGTATGGATGTACGCGTCGTCACGGATGCGCAGGATCAAACCGCGATGAAATCGGACTTCAGAGGGCGAATGTAAGAAAGTAAAAGGAGAAGGACCTCATTGTAAATACCGAAAGTGGGAGGACTAAATCGAAATGTACCAAAATCCCCACCTAAACCTAGCCATGCATGATTTGCCCGAGCTCGGCATTTCTTCTTTCCCTATCCCTCGTTGCTCTCTTCTCCTCTACTCTACCGGTGGCAAGCAGCCGACTCGCCACCGCCACCCTACTCCGCCGCCTCCTTACTGCGCCAACCCACCACGCCTCGCTCCACACATGCCGCCTTCCCCATCTCGGCGTGCCGCTCCTAGCCAGACTCACCCAGCGCACCCACTCAGCAGCACCTCCTTCTCCAACAAGCACCACCCGCGCCGCTCCTCTCAAATCCGTCTTGCGCGCTCCGATTCGCCTCCTCACCACCGCGTCTCCACCGACATCACCACCACAGGCCGCCGCCTTCTTCACCAAGCATCTCCATCCTCGACGCCGATCTCCATCCCAAGCGACTACTTCCACCACCGGTCGGCAACCTCAATCGCAACACCAACTCCCTTCTCGGCATCATCCCTTCACCGACAAATGCATCGGCTACTTCTTCTTGGCGACCTCTTCTTCACCGCCACTCTGCCGCTTCACTTGGCCACCTCCTTCCTCGGCTCCACTTCACCGATGACTTCACTTTCTTCTCTGCTTCCCCGCTCTTGCTCTACTCGGTTTAGTATAATCTTTCCCTTGCCTAATTGCTTTTCTTAATCAACGCACGTTAATTGCTCATGTATGCACTTTGTGATTTTGAGATGTTTGACCGTGTATACACTGTGATTGTAGATTTTGTTCACTGATCTGTGATGGTGATCATGTGAATCTGTGCTGTATGCATGTGTTCAGTGGAATTTGTGATGATGCTCGCTAAGTTGATTACGCTAGTCATTGATCCGTGATGTTTAGACTTAGTAGTATCTATGGTAATATGTTCTTAGTGTGGTAATCTGTAGTCTTATTATTTTGTTAGTTGTCTCTCGAAGCTATTTCAAGATCCTCTCGCTTAGCATTTATTCCGTGATTATGTGTTAATTTGTTAGTCGTTCTAGTGTAAGTGGTTAGTGTCATACGTGTTTAGTTTAGTATTCGTGTCCTATACTTGTGCGGGTGTTAGTTCCCGTGATGTTTGTGTGCGCGATCTAGCTAGTCGGCAATCGTTCCCTCTCCTCGTGCTGTCTCGACTCCCCCTTGCTTCTCGACCTTCCTCTTTCCTTCTTTCCACGGTCTGTCGATAGTTAAGTGTGCGAATGTTTGTCGAGTTTGTTGTGTTGTCGTTGCCATCGTCATCTAAGTTAGGCGTCGGCCGTTTCCCTCTCTTTTCTCTCGATTTCCTCGTGCTTCTAGACTCTCCCATTGCTTTCGACTTCCTCCCGCTATCTCGCAATCGGTAGTTATTTAGGCGTCGATCGATGAGTCGTATCCTCGATCGGTAGTCGTTGTCGATTCGTGTGTCGTTAGTGTCGTAGTCGTGTTGTTCGTTCGGTCGTACGACGTCCATTCGTTCGGTCGTTCGTTCCGTTGTTCTTCGATTGTTTAGTTGTTCGTCATTTCATCCGTACGAGTTAGAGTTTGTTCGATAGTTCGCTCGTTCGGCTGCTTCGGCAGTCGTTTTAGGTTTAGTTTTCTCCCCCGTTTCGTTTGGCCTAGCTTTAGCTGAGCACCGGTAGCTTTAGTCTAGTCCCTGTGGAGAACACGACACTCGCCGCTATTTCAGTGGCAACTCGTTCACTTGCGGGTGTGCAGTTTTGCACGATCACCTATGGCCACACAGCAGGCCACTACGACCATATAGCAGACACTACAACCATGGAGAACACAAGCTACGACTACCGCACACCACAGCCTACGACCATCGATCACGACCAGAAAAAGGTACGACCATCGATCACGACTATGCAGAGCAATAACCATCGATTGCAGGCTACGACTATCGATCACAGCTACGACTATTGATCACAGGCAACGATCACACAAAGTCGTTCAGCATTGAAGCTTTCGATCACTCCAAGGTTGTTCTATCGATCGGTCCGGGCGACCAAGTCGTAAGAGCATCTGCCGACCACCAAGACCACCAAGTCGTAAGAAGCAAGAGCTTTGGTACTCGCAGACAGACATGCTAAGATGATAGAACAAGAAGTATTCTTTTGCAAACTCCTCAAAAACCAAACTCAATCTCTACATAAACTCTAATACAATGGTTAATTACTCATCACAATCATGGGGTGACCTCCACATGGTCTCACACCTACTTCACTCGTGTGCAACAAGCAATTGACAGGTAAACTCATTTCCTCTATACATAACTCTATTGTAATCTTTCCTTCGTTTGCAATGGCCGAGGCTAACTTTTTTGAAATCATGTAGGTCGTTTAGCGCTTATGTTGCCCAGGGAGGGAGACACAAAGAATCCAGCGATACACTATGACATAGGACGCGATTTCGGGTACCGCTACAACACAATAATCCTATATCACACTTCATTATAATACCTCTAGAATTGATAATATCTATGTATGTAATTCTATTTTTGCAATGCCACTAGCAGTTATAGGGTAATATATGTGGATTCTACGTTTGCCGCCATATGAAGATAATTATAGACGCTAAGACAAATGATCCAAAGGTTTGTCAACCTTCCAATAATTATTATTTTCTGATTATATATATACACACACACACACACGCTACACACGCTAATTAATGACTTAACATTACTTTTAGCGACAGCGTGTGGACTTCGATGAAAGTGCAATTGATCTTGACAAACTCGTTAAAATTCGAGGATACCTCTCTCAATTCTTGCTAGCAGAGGTTATAAACAAGACTAGAGAGTTCCACCCTAGCAATGGTGATTAAACATTGAAACATTGGATTCAATTATAATCACTCAATTGTGCTTAATTAAACAATTCATTCAATTTAATTTATTTGTGAGATCTGTGTAACAATTGTCATGCTATATATGTGATCTTCTTCTGTTGTTTCATTCATCTGTGAGATTTATGTAATGATTATCCTGTGCTATATATACATGATCCTGCTTGTTTTCAGGGGGCATGACTAGCATATTCTGAGGCTAGCCGAAAAAGAGCAATCAACATCACTGTTGAAATTGCTATCATAGATGGTTCGGTGTTTCAAACCATTTGTGATATATCTTAGGCGGTTTGAAACACCAAACCGTATGTGATATGCATGATATCACAGACCATTTGGAACACCGAACCGTCTGTGATATACACGATATCATAGACAGTTTGGAACGCCGAACCATCTGTGATATGCACCATATCATAAACGGTTAATAATAAAAACTGTATGTGATATCGTGTATATTATAAACGGTTTATACAAAAAAATCGTATGTGATAGTCGAATATCACAGATGGTTTTTCAGAAAAACCGTCTGTGTTGTAAGTTATCACAGATGGTGTGGGAGTCGTCTGTGATAACCAGCTATTATCACTGACACATAAACTCAGACGGTTCAGAAATCGTCTGTGATGACAGTTTTGAACCGTCTGTGATAACACTGTCTATAGTAGTGGCTACAAATTGGGGAATTTGGTTCATCGATTGAGTGATTTGCCATGAAATTGGTCATACTAGGCCTTAATTTGAATGGTGTGTGATCGATTTGTTGCCCAATTTTTTGAGATTTTTGAGTTGCTTTATCAATTTTCGAGCCCAATTTAGGGGATTTAGAGATGCGCCTCCTATTTAATTTGGGGATATGATTTCTTTGAAAATGCAATGAGTGGATTGCGGCCCTTGTGACAAATTTCCACTCTATTTCGAGGACTCAGAGTACTATGGTCAGGAGACTGGTACAAGCTGAAATGCGGCCAAGGATTGATCCCAGTGAGAAGGGTGGCTTGGGAAGGGGATGACACTGGAAGAAGGTTCCTCGGGTGTCCTTATGAGGTAAAATGGTACCTTTATTTTTATGTTGATGTAAATTGTTTGCTTTTGATGTAGTGTTTTGATATGGTGTTAATGTGATGGTAGATGGTAGGACGAGGATGAATACAACTTCATTTGTTGGGTTGATGGGGAATGGTCTCTTAGTTCGTGCCTAAAGAGCTTGCGCGTCCGCACCTCGAGCCCTCGACAAGTCCCTATAGCCGTTGTACTAAGGCTTGGCGCTCCTCCTCCACGTCAGGCCTGTTCTTTTGTGGCTGCGGCTTATAGCTTTTAACTGTGGCTTGTGGCTTTTTGCTGTTCGTATGAGAGATTATAGAGTAACTAAAATTCACGTATGGCTTTTGCCGATATAAATGAAATCGATACAGTATGTACTACAATTAACTAGTAGACCTCATCTTAAAAAGACACTCCGTTTAAAACCTAGTTATCGTAGAAAAGTCAAAAGCTGGAGTCAAAAGCTACAAAAGAACAGGCCCGTTACACCCTATACGTGGGCCAACGAGGTAAGCAATGAGTTTTGGAACAGAAGAACAACCAAATTGAGGAAACCTATGGTTGTATGCAAACATGGGGTTTATGTTACCAACGTTTGAAAATCTTGAGTTTTGTGAAATTTATGAGACTTGAGAGGAGCGCTTTCTCTTAAAGCCGCCTCGTCATGCATTATCGTGTGCGAGTATGAGATGAATGAAAACCTTGCTGCAAATATGAATACTAGACGGCAGAGTCTACAAAGGCCCCAATATTTTTCCCCTACCATGCAAGGGCAAACAAACATTGAGATACGACTCCAAGCTTCTTGCGCAACCTTCAACTTTTGCTGCCAAAATGCACTTTCAACTGCCAGTTTGTCGCCAAAGAAGCAAGAAAAGCAAATGTGCGAATGACCCAGACAATAATCTCCGTACCAACGTGAGTACCTTTTAACTTTTTGCAGAATCACAATTAGAAGTTCTATCTGGTTTCCCATCCCATGTTTGGCAAGGATTTCTCCTTGTACATATACCTTCAAGTATTTTAGTTTTTTAGATGCCTCTATACCTATCTACAAATACAATACGTTACGAAATCTAGTCGCACAATTTGTGCAGACAGACGGCGCTCGGCTCACAAACCAAGAGGGAGATGGGAGAGAAGCTAGTGGTTGGGGATTGAAGCGACGCGGTGATGCAGTGGTTTCGTTACGCGTGGCAGCAATAGGAAAGTGATCGTGCTTTAAAGTGCCTCTCTCGGTTAAGGTGAAATAAATTAATTTATAGTTAAAATTATACTATAATTAATTAAAATTATATTATAACTGATTATGATTTATTTGACATAATTAAATTTTTAAAAAATTAAAAATAAAAAATATGTTAGTCTATCACAAACAATATAAATAAATAAAAACAAAAAAACAAAAAGCAAAAATAGAAAAAATTATAAATAGTAAAAAATAAGTCAAAAGTTTCAAACTAAGTTGAAATGAGCGGAGAATGTCTAGATTTAGTTGGGCACGTGGCGTGGCATGATAGGTCCCAATATGTGTAATGTGTTTCCCAGCAAACCCATAGGCCGTCTCTCCCAATCCTATTGCTTGTGTTCCCGACGATGACGCGCCGCCGCAGCACGGCAGCGCCAAGCCTAGAGCTCCGCCTACTCCGCCGCCACACCTGCGCGCGCTACGTTTGCTCCAACCGCGCCGCCGCCGCGCGCCAGCGCGGCACCTACTGCGCCCTGGTCCTCCGCCGGGTGGCGGAGCTGAGCTCGGAGCGCCCGCGGCGGCGCGCGGCCAACCTCTACTTCAGCCGCATCCTGTCGCGGCCCTCGTCGGCGTCGTTGTCGTCGTGGACCAGGCGGCCGCTCACCGATCGGGAGAGGCTCGAGACGGAGCGCGCCCACTACCCCGGTTACGTCGGCGGCCGCGACATCACCGTCGAGTTCACCGTCTACAACAAACTCGTGAAATAAACAGTAAAAATCGCGCACGAATAAAGAGCAACAAACCAGCCACCTCAACCTGTACCAGGCATCTGGGATATCATATACTGTACATCGCACAGAGAACAGTTTCTGCAACAAAACAGAACTTGACAGCTCCATGGAGAGAGACCATCATCCTGCCATTCAGATTTAGTCATTTGGACAACAAAAGAATCTGCAGATGCACAAGTCAGTTTTGGTGAGGCTTATCAAAAAGTATGAACACATAAAGACATGCATTGTCACAAGTTCGAAGTAAAGGACCCAAGGTGTTGCATTGTATGTGTTGTTGAATAACAACCACACTACAACACCTTCAGGGTACCAGTATAAAGATCATCCAATACAAAAGCGATGACCATCGATCGACCATTGTTTCTCTCTGCTACGAGGCACAGTCTTGTTCCCTGCCCACCAGGCAAAGATCTCTCTGTTCTTGACCCTTCGAAAGAAATTGATGTATGGTTGAAAGCCTGCAAGCACTGCATTGAAAGATTTGCTTCAGGGTGCCCGAGGCTCTACAAACAACAATTGCGCCAAGACATACAGGATTTACCTCAAAATTTAAATGTCCTAGCTTAAATGTATTTCATCCCAGCAATTCTTATCCGCCTTGATATCAGGTACTGCGCTAGAGAATAAATAGCTCCTAACAACCCTAATACCCGCACAAGTATGTCTGTCATTATAGTCGACGGCAAGTTGAGAGGCAGTGCCAGTAGTAGCTTCGAATCAGTCTGTCTGACATAATCCCACATGAAGCGATTGAAGAGTATGTGATTAGGAAATGATTGAAGAGTATGTGATTAGGAAATGATTGAAGAGTATGTGATTAGGAAATGACAGGACAAGAAGAGCAACATTTTTCACAGAGAACAGCCATCCTGGGCCCCCAATATCAACAGCCCATCCTCCACTGCCAGGCCAAGCCTCCTCCCATATCCTATACACTGATGTCAATAGCAAATACCCAGAAATAGAAACTGTTACAGGGAAATAACGTTGCCTGTCACCAAATCCTGCAAAGATATCTGAATCCTGGTTCAAAAGGAGGAGGATGGGTGCTAGGAAGAAAACAGCATGGTTTGAGCCACCAGTAAGTGTTATATTGAGAACAAGGCAGATGATGAAGCACAACACGGTAGCGACGTTGCCAATCGCAGGCATCCAGGCTGCCTCAGCTGCCAACAATCTCTTGATGGTGAAAGTTGGTGCAGCATGAGCTCTTCGTTGCCGGAGTAACCTTTTGCTTTGGGTGGAAAGGCAGAACTCCGACCAGACGGACCATGTGTTACACCTCTGTCCGTGGCCTTTTCACGCAACAGCAAAGCCAGTTCAAACTTAATTTCTAATGCGATGATCATGAAAATGGCAGCATTGAGGCCCAAAAGTGACATTCTCGCCCCTTCTACAGCCAACATGTTTGTGAACTTCTCGGCTTCATCCTCATCCGCGAAACTTTTAGCTGGGTCTGTTCTTTTTAACTGAAGCTTATGGCTTTTGGCTGCGGCTTTTGGCTTTTAGGCTGTTCGTGCGAGAGATTATAGAGTAATAGAAACTCACGTGCGATTTTTGCCGATATAAATAAAGTCGGTACAGTATATACTACAATTAACTAGTAGACCTTATCTTGAAAATGTACTCCGTTTAAAAGTTAGTTACTGTAAAAAAAAAAACCAAAAAACAGCTTTTAGAAACTGAAAAGAACAGCCCAGCCCATCCAGCAGATAGGTGACTGGGAACAAAACTACCAAGAAAGAGAATGTTAAGAATAGAATAGGAAATAGATTATTTGTTTCCTTTTATGTCTCACTTTCCATATCTGTACCCCTCTATATATATTGCCCTTTGAGGCCTCATGAATACACACAATATATTTCTAACATGGTATCAGAGCGAGGCTCTGATCTTGTATCTTCGCTACCACTATTGCCGCCGCCGCTGTCCGGGTTGTCGTTGCCCGATCTGCCGCCGCCGCCTGTTGCCGCCGCCGCCGACAAAGAACCAAGCGGCCGCCGCCAAGATCCTACTGGTCGTTCATGTGCCGCCGCCAAGATCCACCTGGTCGCCGTCGCTCAGCCGCAGCCGCCACGCCAGTCTTTGGCCGCCGACGCGCGCCGCAGCCGCCACGCCGCACGCCGATCCGACGCCGATCCGCCGTCTTTGGCCGCCGCCGCGCCGCCGCAGCCGCCACGCCATAAGCCGCTACGCCGCACGCCGCCCGCCGGTTCTTTGCCGCCGCCGTCACCCGCCATCTGCGCTGCCGCCGCGCGCCGCCGTCGTCACCGGCCGCCGCCGCCGCCGCCGCCGCCGCCGCCCCGCCGCCGCCGCCGCCGCCGCCGCCGCCGCTTCGCTCGGCCGCCCGCCGGTTGCCCGCTTCGGCCACCCGTGTCGTTCGTGTGAGATGTGTTTGGGTTAGAGTGCGGCTGTTTGGTTGAGTTTTGTAAAAGAAAAGCAAAAAACGTTGCTTTAACCGCGCCGCCCGGCGCCGCCATCGATGGCTTCCGTTCCATCTGCCGCGATCCATTTTCGGAACAAAGCTTCATGGAACGAAGCTGTGTTATGGTCTTCCTCATGGAGATCACGCTTGATGGTCTCCGCTTTGGGGACATGTTACCGGTGCACGTCCTTCTCCGTCACCGTCGGTTGACCTCCTCCTCGGCAACCTACTGCATACCTCCCGGCGGATGAGGTCGCTAAAGAGAAGGCGAGGGCCGCTGCGCTCGCCGATGTCGCCGATGAGGCTTTTCAGTATGCCATTGACGCTTTCGAGCGCTGGTGTGCTGATGAGGCCCGTGTTCGTGCCATCCTTGTGGTCAGCGTCGACGACTCCATTCAGTCCGATATCGTTGGATGCGGTCTACTCGACAGATCGGGACTACTGCGTGAGCGATACCAAGAGAGCGATGATGCTCGGTTCTTTTCGCTCGCCGTGAATTGGAGATGCTTCGCCAGGAAATTCTTCCGTCGACGATTTCTTCCGAGCTCTGGCTAGCCTCTGGCGACAGCTAGATGAGCTGGCTTCTCCACTATGCCAGGATGGCCACAGAGTTCAGAAGGCGGATCATGATCGTCTTCGCCTCTATGATTTCGTCTGCCGTCTTCGCCCAGAGTTTGAGCCTGTCAGAGCTCAACTGCTGAGTCGCTCACCACGACCGACTGTCACCGAGGCTCTTTCGACACTTCGGGCTGAGGAGCTTCGTCTTGGGTTAGCAGCACAGTCTATTCCAAATGTGCTTGCTGCTCCTTCTTCGACTACATCGACGTTTCACGCCACGACTACGGTTCATTCCTGTGCTGTTTCGCTCCGCTTTGCACCAACCGGAGTTCAATGCAACCTCTGCAAGAACGGGCATGACTACCGAGTTGTGCGGTGTAAAAGCGGAATAAGGCACGTGAGGGTGGACGACCTAAGGGGGTGGAGGCCCTTCTTTCACGGTGGATGACCACTCATCAGATCTCGGAGGTGACTCGTTCGGCAGCTACTGCGAGCTCTACTTCTGCCAGCTTTCTCACGCTCCGCGGTTACGCCGATCTAGCTCGACGTCTTCCCTGTGTACCTCTTGGGTTCTAGATTCTGGTGCCTCTTTCCACATGACACCGGATTCCACATCTCTCATTTCAGTGGGACCTCCTGTCCTTCCTATCTCTGCATGCATGCGGATGGTACTTCCTTGTCTCGTTAGTCGCCAGGCACTCTTTTGACTACCGATTTTTTGCTCCGTTTGTTTCTCATGTTCCCCAACTAACCATGCGCTTCTTTCGATGGGACACTCACCGACCTTGGTTGTAGGGTTGGTTTTGACTCACACTGCTTCGTTCGGGATCGGTGCATGGGGACGATACTTGGGCTGGCCGCGCCGTAGGGATCGTCAGGGTCTCTACATTCTCGACCGTCTTCATCTTCCGTCCACTTCAGTTGCTCCTACCATGTCTTCAGCTGCTCCGTCTACCTCTATCGCTACTGTTGCCACCACTCTTGGAGTCTTTGCGCAGTGGCATCACCGTTTAGGTCACCTATGTGGGTCTCGTCTTTCGTCATTAGTTCGTCAGGGTGTCCTTGGACGTGTTACTATTGATACGTCCATGTTTTGTCAAGGTTGTAAGCTAGGCAAGCAGCTACAACTTCCTTATCGTTCTAGTGAGTCATTGTCTTCTCGTCCTTTTGATTTAGTTCATTCAGATGTATGGGGACCTACGCCGATTATCTCCAAAGACGGGCATAAATTCTATGTTAGTTTCATTGATGATTATTCCCGTTTTACTTGGTTTTTCCCTATGTCTAACCGTGGTCAGTTTCTTGCGATCTATCGTAGCTTTGCCATGATGGTTCGTACTCAGTTTGAGTCTTCTATTCGCACTTTTATTTGTGATTCCGTTGGCAGTATTGTTCTAATGCGTTCGACAATTTCTTTCCGGCGAGGAACTCTTTATCGATCTTCTTGTCCTGGTGCCCATGCTCAGAATGGCGTTCTTTGAACGCAAGCATCGTCATCTGATTGAGACTGCTCGCACACTTCTTCTTGCTTCTCACGTTCCACCACAGTTCTGGGCTGAGGCTGTTTGCATATCTCATTAATATGCAGCCCTCCACTGCTCTTAAGGATGTCAGTCCTATAGAGCGTCTCTACTCTAGAGTCCCTCAGTACAGTCATTTTCGTGTTTTTGGCTGCACTTATTTTGTCCTGTTGCCGCCTCGGAGCGCACTAAACCGACAAACCGGTCGGTTGAGTGTGTGTTTCTGGCAATGCGATTACGAGCATAAGGGTTATCGTTGTTATGATCCTTCTACTCGACGGATCGAGGATCTCACGAGATGTTGTCTTTGACGAATCTCGACCTTTCTTCCGTCGAGATTCAGCTCCTTCCCCTGCTTCCACCATTGAGACGATCTCCTGGTTGTCTCTTCCTGACTCCTCACCCATTCTCCCCCTTTCCAAGCCTTCTATACCTTCACCTTCTGTGTTGCCTCCTGCAGCACCACCTCTTGCTCCTACAACGCCACCGTCTCGTTTCTCTGGGTGCACTACTCCAGACGTCCTCGTACTTCACCAGATCCCTCTCCTGGTCTCTTGCCGACACCTGTGCATGCTCGTCTATCACGTGCAAGTGGGTGTACAAGATTAAGACCAGATCCGATGGTACTATTGCGCTACAAGGCTCGTCTTGTGGCTCATGACTTTCGGCAGGAGTATGGTCGTGATTACGACGAGACGTTTGCTCTGTTGCTCATATGACCACTTTATTCGCACACTTGTTGCGGTTGCTTCGTCATGGGTGGTCTATCTCTCATTGGATGTTAAGAATGTCTTCCTTAATGGCGTCTTGCATGAGGAGGTTTACATGCAGCAACCACCTGGGTATTCTGTTCCAGATGGTCGTGTTTGTCGTCTTCATCGTGCTCTTTATGGCCTCAAACAGACCCCTCGTGCCTGGTTTGCGCGTTTTACCTCAGTGATCACTGCTATTAGTTTCACTGTCAATGCCCATGATCCTGCTCTATTTATCCATGTCTCACCTCGAGGTAGGACACTGCTCCTTCTATATGTGGATGATATGCTCATTACTGGTGACGATTCCTCAGTCATCACATATGTGAAGAAGCATCTCAGTGAGCAGTTTTTGATGACTGATCTTGGCTTGCTTACATACTTCCTTGGGATTGAGGTTTCTTTCACGCCTGAGGGTTACTACCTCTCCCAGCAGAAGTATGTCCAGGATCTTCTTGATCGGTCTGGTCTGACTGATACTCGCACTGCTGAGACTCCTATGGAGCTCTCTCTTCAGCTTCGTGCTACTGATGGTGATCTTCTTGAGGATCCTACTCGGTATCGCCATCTTGTTGGGAGTCTGGTATATCTTGTAGCACTCGTCCTGATATTGCTCATGCTGTTCATATCTTAAGTCAGTTTATGGCTTATCCTACTCATATTCACTACAGTCATCTTCTTCGTGTTCTTCACTACTTGCGTGGGACCATCTCTCGTCGCTTGTTTTTCCCTAGCTCCACCACCCTCTAGCTTCAGGCGTACTCTGATGCGACCTGGGCTAGTGATCCTTCTGATCGTCGTTCTCTTTCTGCTTACTGTGTTTTTCTTGGCTCCTCCTTGATTGCTTGGAAGACAAAGAAGCAGACTGCAGTTTCCCGTTCGAGTGCAGAGGCTAAGTTGAGAGCTATGGCAGCTGTGACAACAGAGATTACTTGGTTGAGATGGCTACTTGCAGATTTTGGTGTACCTATGAGGGGACCTACAACTCTTCTAACTGACAGTACAGGAGCTATCAGCATTGCCCATGATCCAGTGAAGCATGAGCTCACCAAGCACATTGGTGTGAATGCTTCATACACTCGCTCCCAGGTGCAGGAGGGTATACTTGCTCTTCAGTTTGTGTCCTCAGAGTTACAGATTGCTGACTTCTTCACAAAGCCACAGACTAGGGCACAACATTTGTATTTTCTCTCCAAACTCAGTGTGTGTGATCCACCATGAGTTTGAAGGGGTGTTAAGAATAGAATAGGAAATAGATTATTTGTTTCCTTTTATGTCTCACTTTCCATATCTGTACCCCTCTATATATATTGCCCTTTGAGGCCTCATGAATACACACAATATATTTCTAACAGAGAACACCCATGGCAAAACTCTTGTGCTCGATTCAGACGGAAGATGTGTGAATACTATGAAGACAGCAGCAGAGAAAATTGTTGAAACTAGAAGAGGATACAGAACAACAGCCTGGAAGAAGTACTGGACAGAAATAGATGCCTAGTGTAACTCCAACTCCCCCTGCATACAAAGCCCTCAACTCGACTACATACTTCACTGGGATAACGGATGTAACTGCTGCTAGTGTAAGTGCCACTGTTGCAATGAGCAGCCATGATGGCCATGTGGGCTTTAGATGCTACAAAACCATATATTGAAGTGTCATCATCAGATAGATGTGCTGCTGTGATCAACTCTGACTGGTATACCCATGACAGTTTAACAGGAGGCTGCATAATAACAAAAAGAAGCCCTGTAGCCACAACAAGCACCAGGAATCTCTTGGCTGACTGCATGGAAATAACAAAAATATAATGAATTGGTGCAGTGCAGCCCCAAAATAACTTGCAAAGTGTACATTATCAAAATAATAACTTTGACACTTTAGCACTTTAGCATGAGACAGGTATAGAGAAAATAGCTACACACAGAGGGAAAAACAAATGTACAAGCACCGAGAGGTTGAACTCCAATATTTAAAGTGAAGATGCTTCTTGCTAAACAGGAAGCATAAATGTTTGTGAACAACTAGATGATGCCTTTCGACTTTTGGTTGATAAAAATAGTAATTACAAGGAAAATTGCAGACATTTACACAAGAAGGAAAACTAACAGACGAAGGGCTGTGTAATCAGAATTCCAGGAATAATCCTAAAGGCTCATATTCTGCAATTAGTGGTGCATGCAGAACAGTCCTTTCAGTTGAAGAATATCTTTTAGCATCATGAAAATAATAGTATAAGTACAGCAGGATCACTTGGATAAACTCATGAAAAACAAAAATATAATCTAACTTCAAAATCCAGCAGATGGAAAGGATTTTCTAATCTTTCCGGGCAACAAACTAACATCAGTCTGTAAAGCTCTATTTTCAGTTCAGACTACATCCCCTAATATGAAACCAAGATGGAACTAACATTTTTTCTTTAGTTTTGTTAATTTCATAAAATGGCAGAGAAATCAAGATAATCTTGAACCAAAAAGGTTAACTTCAAGACTGCAAGTGTGAACTGGACACATCAAATTATTTAGCCAGGTTAAATCACCGTGCAAACACCCAAGGCAATGTTAACCACTCTGACAGTAAGGTAAACAAGTTTACTTGGAATTTGGAGATGACGATTTGATGGTATGATTTAACAATACCGAGTTAGAACCTCTATCTCAAGTGCTAATGAGTAAACCATACATGTTTGTCAAGAATCAACGTACCCTCAGTAGATATTTGTTGAGATGAGGAACACTAAGGATTAGTACACACAAGTATAACAGCAGAGCATGAAAAGATAATAACATCAAAGATGCTTTCTGAGAATATTGATCTTTTCGGATAGAACAAAGAGATAAGTATCAACTACCTGAGCATGAGGGAAATGGAGAGCGACTATTGATATGCAAGCAACACCTGTCAAGAGAATATAGGAACCCAAAAGTAGACCATCTGAAGGAGGCCTTCCATTCCACCACTGTAAAGCTTCGAAAATTGTCTCTGGAAGGCGCAGGGAAAAATTTTATATAAAGTAAATCAAGATACTCAATTAGATCATGATGTTGGAAAGGGTACCTGTAAAGAAGTAAATCAAGTAGCAACACAGCTGAAACCCATAGCACCAATCTTGACGTGATAAACAACATCGATAATTTTGAGGAATAAAGACAAGTCAAGATCCAAGCAGCTTTGGGCCCAACTCTCTGATCAACAGATAATCTTCTTACAAGAGCTAATCCCAAAAAGATTGTAATCAAAACCATATAACTAGGATACATGATATATCTTCAGATCCAAAATAGTACATGGTAGCATAGTTGAACAATCGGTCCTCAATGTAGCATAGCAATAATGCATGACCAATAAGACCAAGTTCCGCAAGAAAGCGCAGTTTTCTTGGGAGAACGGCCATTGCCATGATTACAGCTGCAACAACGTACTTAGTGAACGACTTCAATTGCATGCCAGCAATCCAAATATTCAGATCCCAATAATTATGCACTACAAACCAAAGGACCATCAAGCTTGCTATTGCCACAAAGGTGAAGTATGATGACAAGCTTTTCTTTGTAAAGAACCTTGCCACATAATAGCCAGAAATCATCGGGAGTGGAAGGAACTGCAAAAAGATTAATGAAAACACTGAGTATGGAGTAACAAAAATAATAAATAACAGCTTGGAATACTGATGCTGCAAGTTCAAGGCCATGGCAGGACTTGTTAATCCGCATCAAAGCAGCCCCAAATGCAAAAAGGACTATTCCCTAGATTCAATTCCATATTACTGTATGATCAGCCATCAGGACAAACCAGTTGTGGTTGCAACAGGATATGTCTGTGTCATTACCATCATTACCAAGAGGCCAGATGAAGATTAGCTCATGTCATTATAACCCTAATGAGAAAAGTCCATCCTATTGCCAACAACCCAACAAACAGTTATCTGCGCACCCTGCCACCCCAAGACTCCATCCTATGGTCGACCATGCAAGAAATGTGTCTGCACATTCAGCCACTCCAAGACAGTTTAGAGAGAGAGAGAGACCTTGCTAATCTACAACCCTTAGTGATTTCATGATGTTCATATGCTCTGGGACTTGTTTACTATGAAATCTGAGCACCTGAAGCAGAGCAAGAACATCGTTTTTCAGGAATGTTGCATAACACTACATTCATATCTATTGTGGGGGACGGCAGTAGAACACTTTTTTGGAGTGACAAATGGCTGCATGGACAATCCTTACATGATCTTGCACCTGCTCTCTGTAAACATGTGCCAAAAAGAATTGCTAATCGAAGGACTGTACAGGAGGCGCTGGCAGATGGTACTTGGATTCGTGACTTTGCAAGCGGGTGGACAAGTGAGTTTCTATCAGAATATCTCCATCTTTGGGAGATCTTAACCAGTTTTGAACTCACTCCCGGAGTAGAGGATCAACATATATGGATACCATCTCCCTCTGGCGAATTCTCAACCAAATCAGCCTACCGCCGTTTTCTACAGGGTTCTGTGGAGTTTGAACCGTGGAAGGCAATTTGGAAAATTTGGGCTCCACCTCGATGCAAGTTCTTTGTTTGGTTGGCCTCTTTAAATTGTTGCTGGACAGCCGATCGTTTGGCCCGTCGTGGATTAGATCACCCAGAGCGTTGCCCACTGTGTGATCAGGAGGAGGAGAATGTGCAACACTTGCTCACTACTTGTGTGTTTGCAAGGAGTGTGTGGTTTTCAGTGTTATCTCAGATTGGGCTGCAGCACTTAGCTCCGGGTGTGGATGACTGCATCTTTACAGATTGGTGGCATCAAGCTTTACGAAAGGTTCCCAAGGCTATTCGCAAGGGTTTCAACTCTTTGGTCGTGTTGGTGGCATGGTGGATTTGGAAGCATAGAAATGGTTGTGTTTTTGAGGGGGCTTCACCTAACCATAACGCTATTATGCAGGCTATTAAAGATGAGGCCAGTTTGTGGTGTATGGCGGGAGCCAAAGGGCTCTGTGGGATTTGGCATTGATGGCCTTTTGTTGTTATTTTTCCCTCTCCCTTTAGGGGTTGTACGAGTCATCTAGACTCCTTATTGTTTTTCTTCTTAATATAATGATGCGCAGTTCTCCTGCGTGTTCGAGAAAATATGTGCTAGTTAAATCTTTCATAGCAGGGGCAACTATCACCAAACACAAATCTATCTGCTTTCAAACATACATTATACTTTGCACAGTTTTGCAGCAACAAATCTATCGTCTGATGTACATAAAGTTTTAAGAGAATTATGCAGCAATGTTCATAAAAACTTAACCATAGCCAAGGACTTCACCAGCATTATCGCTACCATGAGTTAAGAATACTTAGCAACAAATCAACAATGGTATAATGGCTGAGGACAGTACCAGGAGGGATGTCAATAGAATTCTACAAATATAAGGATTCAGCTACATCATTTCCTGAAGAAAAAAAAGCACCAGCTTGAGCAATATAAACAACTGAACAAGGACCCTAAGGTCAGTTAGAAAAGTAGTACATAATTGAAGAGCATCCACAGGCAGAAATTGCCATGTACTACTAGACAACTTTGATATAAGAACACAATACCGTGATTAATGATGATTGAAATATGGCTAACAATATTCTCCCATATAGCAGTTATTTCTAAACAGATGATTGTGATCTCATGAATTCTGAATTCTAATCAAACTCGAACACTGGAAACCTGGAACAGCAGACATCACTGAAGGACCCAATTAAAACAAGAACTTAGATTATCCAGACCAACTACCAAGCAAATGCATGACTAACATGAAGTCAACTATAAAGCGATCAAACTTTCACCTTGCAACAAACGGTGCAGCAGCTATGATGGACAGACAGTTACACAAAATAAAAAAGAGATGCTATTGAACATTCAACTATTTTTTAAGCCAAAAATAGTCAGATGATCTAGGAGCGTTGGATCTCTATCCAACGGATCCACTCATATAAGCACCCCTCCAAAAAAAATATCTCATATAAGCACCCCCTCCAAAAAAAGATCTGGAGCGTTGGATCACCATCCAACGTCCTAAAATCTGACTATTTTTGCTTTCAAAAATAGTTAAATGTTGTATAGACACTCCCAAAAAAAATTCAAGACACTGACAGTATTTAATTAAAGGTTAAATAACTCCCTTGGCCAGTTTATGTTAGCACCAACTTTTAATATTTAATGTAGAACTACTATAAAGAATAAACAACTATGCAGTAGAGAGATAGCAAACAACTCTATAATGACCTAACTTACAGGAGTACTTATTATTAACCCAGGTCCATCAAGATTATTCCAAGAGTCTGATTGATTTCAAATTTCATAACACAGTACGTACTTCACTCCATAGTTCATACAAGTCGTTGGTTCAAGATAGCATGCAACATGCATTCAGCGTTAAGACTAACGAGTTCAACTAATTCAAACACCATTGAGAAAGCATTTTAAGCACATATTACAAATATCCATTTCAATACTGCTAAAGTTGATGATAAATTTGTAAGTGCAATTTGTATTAATGCCTCCTGCTCGATTCAATTTGGCTTGGACGCATGCATACGCGCAGGCGCGCACACGCTGGGCATAGCGCGCTGCGGCACGTTCGGGTACCGGCTGACGAACGACAACGACAAGGGCATGGACGCGGCCTTGGGAACGACACGAGGAGGCGGCAACTACAACCCCAACAACGCTCGTCTCGCTCGACGCCGGGAGCGCGTACGGGTTCGACACGAGCTACTACGCCAACGTCCTCGCCAACCGCACCGTGCTCGAGTCCGACGCGCGCCAACTCCCCCAGCCGTCATCAGTGGAGGCTCAAGAGCAACCCCGCTTGTTCGTGAGCAGCCGTGACCGCCATGGGCGGGATGGGCAACATCCGCGCAGCGGCTACCGTGCAAGGTCGCGTCACCGCAGGAAGGTCAGGACGTGATGAGCAATGGCAGACAGGGCGGCCAATGACATGCGTGAACGTGGGCGCAACTCGATTGAATTCATTGTTTCGTGATCTTTTCTTCCATCTTTGTTGTGTTCTCAGCATGTAACATTCGTTGTTTTCCATTTTTTTTTTGGGAATTCAGTGTACCTTTACATCTGCGACACCATGTTATTCAAATCCAAGAATGTTTCTACACAGAACTTGTTTGACGAACAAGTAATTAAACAGTGGTTTAGAAATCATTCAACTGATTTTTTTTCTTAAAAAATAATATTGGATTCGGCCCCTGAAGTTTAGATTTGTTTACTTTGATCACGCAGTTTCTAAGCTCTAAATTTTCACTGATCTTTCTGAAATTTTAGTAGTTTGTGGCCCAACAAAACACGAAGATTGAAGTGCCAACTAGGGCCGTAAACGAGCTGAACTTGAGCGAGCCTGGCCTATCATACTCGAGCTCAATAGAAGCTCGAGCTTAGCTTGAGTTGAGGTCTAAGCCTAGACCTGGGCTCGAACTCGGCTCATTGAAGCCCGATAACAATTAAAATAATTTATTATGCACTAATTTTTAACAATAAGAAAAGTTCGAGCTCGAACTCGGTTCGAGTAAACTCAATAACAGTCAAAATAATTCAAATATACAATAATTTTCAACAATAAGAAAAATTCAAATTCGAGTTCGGCCCGGATAAACTCAGTAAGAGTTAATATATATCACTATTTAAAATGGAATCGAGGCTCGAGAACTATTCGAGCTCGGCTCGATAAAGCTCACGAGTTCGAGATTAAGTTCGAATTCGGCTCATTTAAAGTTTAAGCCAAACTTAAATCAAGTCTAGAATAAGCTGAGCTCGAGCAGTTTGCGAGGCTCGAGTATTTTTTACGGCCATAGCACCAACCCTAAACATCCCATTAAAAGAGTAGACCACAACTCCACATTAACATGGGCCCACAGGTTCACCGGCTATGGCATTGGCAGCAACCGTACCGCTATTACCTGAAGCATCTGGTCCACACGAAGTCGCGGAAGCATTGTAATATTGTACGAAGCGGCGATGATCGATGGTGAAAATGGAGGTGGCGTCGGTGGTAGCTCTCTATGGTGAGGCATTGGTTGAATTGAGGTATGGAACAAGTAAAGGAGGTGGTGGAGATAGTTTGGGTTTGAGGAATTAAAAAATGATTCACCGGAGAAGACAAATCAACGACGAGGAGCACATTCGGCCATTTTTGGGGAAATCTCGATTCCTAGCTATTGATTACATGAAAATCAACTTAACTTAGAGAATGAGTTGTTTAAATGCTAAAACATGAGATGACACGAACGGTTTCGTCAAAACTCACCGGAGAGGAAGTTGGCAATGGTGGAGCGCAATGGCGGCACAGTCAGGCACACGGATGATAGGCGAAGAGTTATCCAAACACCTAATCATACAGTTCTTCATGTTCCTAGTAGCTCCAAACACCTAATCATGCATAATTACTGTCTTCCAATTATATGTTTTGCACATACATTCCTATCCAATCATCCGTATTTATTTGTTCTCATATTCCCGAGTTTTTAGAATTCTGCAAATTGAATAGGCCCTAAAATATTACTAGGAATTAATTCTGCCGACCTATTCATTCCATCGAAGGGTAGTAGATCATTCACATTTGCATGCTATCGAGTTAGAAGACAACCAAATGTAACAGAGAGTAGTTAGAACGCCAAAATGATCAGGGATGACCCTTTTTCCATGAAGGTAAGGGAAAACAATTTTTATAGCGACACGGCCGACTCAAAAGAGGAGGTTGACGACATCCAAATCGACATAACTAAATTTTTAGTCAAACTAATTAAAGAAAGAGTCGGATGTAACTAAATGAAGCAAGCTGGAACCAATACCTCTGGGTCGTGCATCGCCTACACCAACACCAAATCGAAACCATGTCCGTGATCGATCGGATGGGCAAGGGGTTCGTCCTCCCCAAAGCATAGCAATGTGCGCCCGGCACGGTCCACACTCTCCCGGAGCGACCCGCCTCTCCGGCTTGTCGCCGTGAACGGCACTCGGCGAGCCGCCAGCCACCTAGTTAGATCCTGCGCCTCGAGGGTGGCGAAGACGAACTCGGCGGCGAGATGGGGCGAACAGCGGGACACATCTCCTTTGCCTTCACCACGGAGTTGAAGTAGAGATCCGTGATCGGAGGCCCTCCTCACGTCTCTCGCTACCACGTCGACCATCCGACCGAGCGTCTCCGGTAGGGAGAAGGCGTCACCGCGCTTCAAGCGCCGCCATCGTGCCCTCGTCGACTCTCCATTGCGGCGTCCTCACTTTGGTGGTGGAGCACGGCGAGCACGCCCTTCGCTGGTCCATGCGGACGTCGGAGACCGCCACACGCAACCCTACCGTCACGGAACCTCTCGACCACCTCATGGAGCCCTCCAACGATCCGACGGTGGACGCTCATCGCGATCCGCCGGCGACGTGTCCGCTGGCGGAGACGACGCGGAGGTAGGTTTGAGTAGGGGTCGGGTCGGGTTAATCCCGATCGATCCAAGACCGAATCCGATTGGTACCGAATCCGATTGATACCGAATCAGGAGAAAAATATGGGTTAGGATATGGTAATAGCAATATCGTCCGAATCCGATACGTCTTCAAGTTTGATTTCGTGTTAGTGCTACTATTTGACGTTTCATTTTCTTTTGCGGTTGTAAAATAAAATCTTCCACATCGACTATTAAGTAGTAACATCAAGTTCTTGACAAGACGTCCTTCTACTCCATTTGTTTTACTGCATGCATTCCTTACAAACAACTAGGGGTGCAAACGGCTCGGGTTAATCCCGACCGATCCGACACCGAATCCGATTGGTACCGAATCCGAAGAAAAAATATGGGCTAGAATATGGTAACAACAATATCCGTCCGAATCCGATCTGTTTGCACCCGTAGGTTTGAGGGGACGGGGGATTGCAATTTGGGTGCGATTCGAATCAGGGCGGTTGGGTCGCTCTCCTCCCTTTTTAAGCGCAACTGCGGAAATATCGTGGTGGGCCCAAAGAAGTCATATTTGTGTACGACTCCATCTACTCATCGAATTCGATTCGAATATGTTCCAAATTCGAATATCCGCAAAATACAGACCGTCGGGAAAATAATTAGGCTTATATTACCGTGTAAAGCATGGCAAATCACTGTGGTATAATAATGAAATAAGCTTAATGAAGATAAATGTACCTAAAGTGATAAAAAAGTATTTCAAGTTTGTTTAGATGGTATATTACAGGTGGGTGTAATTACACCGGTGTAAAGGTATTTTTCCTATATATATAATTATATATATATATAACCAATACACCTTGGTGCCTGGGCATCTCGAGTGACAGCTGTGTGTGTGTGTGTGTGTGAGCCTCTTTTCTACACCCGGGTGTAATTACACCCTATATCGTATCTCGCCCCGGGTGTAATATAAAATCCAAAAATGACATACAAAGGATAGTCCAAAGATTAGAAGACATCCAAATAATCGAAGAAATTCCCATGAAACATTGGGATAGAAACTCAATAATATGTAAAATAAACATAATAAACCCAGAATATATAATCAAAACATGTCCAATAGAAGCTACGCCTAAAGATATAGAAGAGTTCAAAATGCATATAGAAGAATTCTTAAAACTAAAGGCTATAACAGAAAGTAGAAGTCTGCATAGATCAACCGCTTTTATAGTAAGATATCATGCTGAAATCGCTAGAGGCAAGTCAAGAATGGTGATTAATTATAAAAGATTAAATGATAATACCATAGAAGATGCATACAACATCCCGGTTTAAAGGCCGGTTTTTGGCAGGTTAAGATGGCTGAAGAATCTATAGGATGGACAGCTTTCACTTGTCCACAAGGACATTTTGAATGGCTGGTAATGCCTTTAGGACTAAAAAATGCACCAAGACATTATTTCAAAGAAAAATGCAAAATATATTCAACGAAAATCAAGAATTTGTATTACTCTACATAGATGATCTTTTGATATTTTCAAAAACTTATAAAGAACATATTGCTCACTTAGAAGTATTCTTCAGAAAGGTAGAGCAAAATGGGTTAATTTTATTCAAAAAAAAGATGGAGATTTGCAAAGAAAGGATTAACTTTCTAGGTCGTGAAATAGGAGAAGGCAAAATCTATTTACAAGATCATATAGCAAAAAAGATTCTACAATTCCCTGACACTATGAATGATAAAAAGACATTGCAACAATTCTTAGGGATTGTAAACTATGCTAGAAATTATATAGAAAACTTAGCCAAATTAGCTCGACCATTATATGCTAAATTAAGAAAAATGGTCAAAATACTTTAATTCCAAGATGTTAAACTAGTCGAATAATAAAAGGTATATTTTAGGTCTTTATGCATTGTGTCGGGGTTCGAAAAGGAAAACCATATGTAAGTGGTTTGTGGAAATGAAGTAGTTTCCTTTAATTCCTAGTTGTTCTAAGCTTTGATCATATGAGACAAGGTTTTATGCTAGGGACCTATAGGAGAAAACTCTTTGGCAATTAGCTTAGAACAATCAGAATTAAAGGAAACTACTCATTTCCACAAACCGCCTTACATATGGTTTTCCTTTCGAACCCGACAACCAATGTATAAAGATGTAAAATATACCTTACACAAGAGTATTACAACACACTCGATGGATGAATTATACAAGGATGTGCGAACTAAAGCACTACTGCACGAGCGGATTGGAAGTCTTGAAGACTCTGCTTAGCTATGCTCTCTATTCTTCGATATCCTTCTTCAATCTTGCTTCTCCTTATATAGTGCGGAGAAGCATCATGTCCAATAGTTTAAGTGACTTTGGATACACATGAAGCATCTTGCTTTCTCATCTTCTCGCTTGTAGCTTTTCTTCTTTGGTGCAAAGGCGAGTGGGTTGATAATTGGCTTCCTTCCAGGCCCTTATTTGTCTCGTTAGCTTAGGATCTTCCACTCATATAATTGATAATACTTTATCAATTTAATATTCTCATAAAGTTACCTTTAGATATTCGCTACCTTTTAAGATTCTATCTTCTTTGTAAGCATTCATCATATCTATTATTTCGACTTGTTCGTGACCTAAGAATATCCATTATATCTTCGCTTGATAATGATATTTCAAATTTTTCATCATATGCCTTTTTATAGCTTCAAATTTTTCACATATGCCTTTTTATAGCTTCAAATTTATTATTCATTTCTGTTCTTATTTCCTTTAGAATATATTTATTCCTGACATATCTGTAGATATTTCTGCCTTACTATCTTCTATTGTGTGAACTATTTCAGGACATTTTATGAAATATTTATCATGGATAATATTCTTGGTACATCCTGTATCTACTAATGCTAATAGTTTATATGAGATATTTGGCTTTTAATTTTATCTTTACTGGGATTCTAATTCCTAATATATCTTTAAAATGTAACTTGACTATATATTTATTTCCAAAACTAGTTATAGCATCTTTTAATTGGATCATCTTAGTCCCTTTGCTTTTCTTTTGAGATTATAGCTTGCTCTTTGAACTCAGTATTCTCTTTTATCTTATCTGTTGAGGTTCTTTAGAGTCCAATTGATATTTAAGCTCTTCTAATTCTACTTCTAGTTTATTCATCCTATTTTCTAATACTCTAACTCTACTAGATAGTATTCTTTCATCTGATTCAAGTTCTATTTCCTTTCGCCAACTATGTCCTTTTGCTTTTAGACATTACGAACATGCTTGCTTTAGACATAGATTGCGTGTTGCTCTATTTTCTTGGCTTGGGTAATATATACAAAATGTGCATTTTATACTATAGTCACCTTTTCCTCTAATCCAATCATGTTCACAAATTGTTTGATTCATCATTTCTATTTTAACCCACTAACTCATCTATTAGGTCTATTTCTTCATTACTTGATTCATATTCATCATCATTGACTTCAATTTCTTCTGTTTCTATTATTGAATATATTGATTCATCATCACATACCAATATATTTTCATTTACACTATCTATTATTAAGACCCTTTCTTGCTCTTCATATTTACTAGAATATCTTTTTCGATCTTTATTAGGACAAGTTTTGCTTAAATGATCTCGGTGAGTTACATATAAAACATCGCATGTTTTATCATAATTCTTTCTAGGATTATAGCGCCTTACATTTCTTTTGTGTAAATATGGCACTTTGTTATCTCGATTTTCTCAGAAATATCTTCTTTTGTTTTGTATTTATTATATCCTATATTTTGAGGCTTATGATACCTTCGCTTTTGGGCTTATCTTCTCCATATGTCAATGGTATTTGAACTATTTTATTACAAAAATTAATCTGCATATTTCATAGATCTTTGAGCTTGTATGTTTATACATATTTTCCTTAATTGCTTAAACACAAAGGTTATAGCTTGAGATATATTAATAACGCTCTGCAGTCTCCTTTTATATTCATCAAATATCATACTTCCTAAGGGATCGGGTAATTTATTAAAATATCTTTCTACTATACCTTTATTATATCCTTGTTTTGCAATAGTGGCATTGTAGATAATGTTGTGAAAATTCTTTTATTCCTTTCCACTCGTCGTTAGTTTTTCTATTTCTCTTAGCCTTTCATTACTGCGATGATGTATATCCCATTTCGGATCTTCGCTATAATAATATTTGATATTATATTGGCAAAGTTATGGGGTTGTTTCCTACTCTTTTAATTCTTCATAGGGATTAGGATTCTTTTCACCCATTGTTCCCATAAAACTTTCACAGATTCACCTAGGAATGTTTGTAAATATGTTAGCATATCTTCAACTTTATTTCCAATATTATGCTGGTTTTGTATGAATTTTTGTACTATCAGGCCTTTCCATATGCTTATGATATTTGGCCAATCTATAGGATCATGTGCGACCAAGTTTAATCCGCACCATCACTTGTTATTTTGAAATTTGATGACCCTTTCAAATTCTCTCTCTTAGTTCCCATATACCTATATTGTCCGAGGATATAATTGTATGAATAATCTTCTTTTTCGTGAGGCCATGCTTTGCTATTCTAGTTTGTCTTTCTTTTTCTCCTTCATTTTTTACAGAACTTTCTCCATACCTTCTTTTCTTACTACCTCCTAAGTCTACCTCCATTGCTTCCATTGCATTGTCTAAGTTGTATAGGCCTATCTCATCTAGAGAATCTATAAAATCATTATATTGTTCTGCATTATCTATAGATCCTTCTTCATTGCCTAATAATTCTAATTCTTCTTCATAACTTTCTAATAACAATTTATCATTTTCATCCCACTGTGCTTCTTCAGTTATTATCTGTTTTTCTTCGATATATTTGCCGTCTATTCTTTCTTTATTCTCAGGCTGCTTCGTATTTTCCTTTTGTACCTTTGGATTATTTATAACTGAATATTTATCTCTTTTCAACCTTTTTAATCTAAACAATTCTCTGTGAAAATATGTTTCTTTGTCTCTTAACATCGGCCATTCACTTTTCATAGTATTGTTATATTCATCAGATATGTTTTTTAACTTGTCCTCGCAATATTTTATTTCACTATTCTGATATATCCAAATCGTCTAAAGCCCTTGACTTATAATTTATAAATCTAATGCTAGTTTTTCCTTTATTATTTTCATAACTTATATAGTCTTCGGGCTGCTTTAGAACTTTATCTTCTATTAGATTACTTATATTCCATTCTTCACCGCTCGTTCTTCAAAGACCAATCTTTAAAGGACTCATAAACTTTATTCCTTTAGATTGCATACTTTCTATTACATCATTTACATTTACTTTATATTTAGTTCTACTTTTGTTGGTTAGTCTGCCTATAAATTCTATGCTTACTAATAAATTTGTTCCTTTAAATTCTTCATAACCCTTAGTTTGGAAACCAAAACTCATTTTTTCTATAAACTCCTTTATAGGCATTATTAAATCTGGAGCTATATAAGTTATTAGGTTATTTTCATTCATATCTCCTTCTAGAAAACCTAATGCTGCTTTATTTACTGTGTCCCATCTTTTATCTAATAGAGTTATTAAAACCTTAGTTCCTAATTTCTTTCTAGTCATTCCTTTGACTCCTATAATATACATTCCTTGATGAATATATTTGTAGCCCGAATATTTTAATCCACCTTCAAATTGTTTGCTCACAATTTTAATTCTACCAAGTTGTGTCAAAACACTTAATTCCACTTCTCTAGATATTCTGTATAATCTTGTCCTGCTTTCAAACATACCCATATGATATATCTGTTGTGGTTTTAACTTTCTTAAAGTATCTTTTTGATATCTTTCTAAATCTTTTTCCAAGTCTATGACTTCTTCTAAATTATCAATATCTTCACTTTTTCCTTTAACTTATCCATTAGAGTTAAGGGCCTATTGTCTGCATTAACTAACTGGAGTCCCTTATCTCTTCTAGTGAAGCTTTTAGATATGTCCATTTTTCTGAGTTTAAAGATCTAGTGGGCGAAACTATGCCGATGAGGCTAGAACTATTTCTTTACTTCTTTCCTCTGAATTAATTTTATTTAGAATCTGAACTAACAGGTTGCAAGATGGTGTTATTTTGTCTTATTATTACTTTAGAATCCTCTTTGGATGATTCGTAGTTTGAAAAGCCAATAGGGTGCTCAAGATATTTTACATTTCTTTTAATGCTTTACTATATTACGTCATATAACTAAGAGAGAACCGAATTTTAACTTCTTCTATTAGTTTCTTAATATTAAGTACTTCTTGATCTAAATATTTTAATTCTTCTCATTGTCTTTATGGCTTCTTTGTTAACAATCTTGCTAGAACTTGGTAAAGAACTTAATTTAGTAGTAATTTCGTTTTAAGATAGTCACTATTTTACTAATCTTATTACATTGTATTTTACTTTCTTCTATATTTTGCAAAATTAAACTTATATTATTATTTATAAGAGAATATTTTTCTACCAAGTGATTGTGCTCTTTATATAATCATTCTAATTTTAAATCTAACTCGTCTTGCCTTACGCCCCAAGTTATATAAAAATTATGTAGGAGATCAACAAGCAAATTTAATTGACTATGAGAGCTATGCCACTATGTTCTTCAGAAGGGTTTATTCTACACCTTATATTGGTATGATCTTTAGTATTAATGGTTTTACAAGTGCTAACTTCTAAATTTAAATATTTGTTTTTCTATGATGACAACCTTGCTCTGATACCACTAATTTCTTGGTGCCTGGGCATCTCGAGTGACAGCTGTCCAATTGCATACTGATAGTTGTGGAAAATTAGCAGGTTTGTTGCCTACAGGACAATCTAACCCGTTACTAATGCAAGTCAATCCATCGCAGGAAAAAAAATGGAAACTTCATTCTTAGTTTCCATTCCCAACACCTATTTTCCCCATCCTCCTCTCCCAAATCGCGCCCGAATGCTTCACCGATGGCCAGCACCGTCGTTCCCAACACCCTGCCGCCTCCGCCACCTCTACGCGATTCACATCACTACGATGCCTCCACCTCCACTGCTTCCCGCCTCTGGACAACCCTAGATTCATACCTTAGATTTAGATCTCCACCACTTCCCGCCTCCACAGCAACTAATCGATGTGCCCATTGCTGGTAGGGAAGAAGATGATGCCACTACTAGTATCGCCGCCACCCATTTTCTTTGTATTTTAACTTTTTTAGAATTTCGGGATTTTTTTAGTTTGTTTCCTGAATTAAGGGTTGATTGATGATTTATTCCCATATACCAAATGATGATTCTTGCCGTGGTTATAGCATTGAGAAGAATTCTTTCTATGTTATAGCAATGCATTTTCGGATTCAAATTCAGATGCAGATAATATACCATATCAGATGGAAAATTTAAATCATATTCGAATATGTCAAATACAAATTTGAATAGCGAAGGGATGGATTCGGAAAAGAATTCGAATAGCCAAGAAACACTTGGTTGAATGGCAACATGAAATACTATATTCATACACATTCGAATTCAGATGTCTTGCAAATACACCCTCAAATCTTGCGGTAATGCTATTTATTGTGGTTTCCATTATTTTATGTACATGTTTCGATGATTTTAAGTACTTATTCAAGCAATTTTAATGTTTGTTTCAATTAATTGAGTGATTTTGGTACTTGCGATGCATTGATCTCAATACAAAACCATAGAAATAAAATCGTGTGCTACAAGTATTGAAATCACTCAAATTATTACTTGAAACAAATATTAAAATTGTGTATTACAAGTATTGAAATCACTCAAATTATGACTTGAAATAAATATTAAAATCATTGAAACAAATATTGTTATCATTGAAATAAGTGACAACGATAATCTTTACTATTATAAAAATATGAGTTGGTGGTCATCGGTCCGTTCTCCCTCCTCTCTTCTTAACCGTCCGATCAAAGATCAGTCATCCAAATCCGCATGTAGGTAGTTATTCGCTCCTCGTAGAAAAGATCGGGTCGACGCGTAGGCCGCGCTCCTCCTCTTTTCTTCCCCCGCATCCTCCGCCTCCCGCAACCACTCCACCTCCCGCAACCGTTGCCTCCTCTCCCCCGAACCCTCGTGTCGCGCCTCCTCCTCAATGCCGCCACCAATTCCTTCCCTGTACGGCAGCATCTGGTCGCAGTCCCCCAACTTCTCCAAGCAGCGTTGCATCCCCTCGTCGCTGCCTCCCCAATGCATTTGCTCGCCGCCTCCTCTCCCCATCTGCCCGCCACCGCCTCCCAACCTCCACCTCCTGCAACCGTCGCCACCTTCTCCCCTGAACCCTCGTGCCGCACCTCCGCCTCTGCGCCGCCACCAATTCCTTTCCCACGTGGCAGCGCCTGGTCGCAGTACCCCAACTTTCCCAGGGCACTACCACCAATTCCATCTCCCATAGCCCCTCCAACCAATGACACAATGCTCGGTGACAGCGGCTGGTGGATCAGAGAGAATGGCGCTAGGTGATAGTGGCCGGTGGATCAGAGAGGACACTCAGTGATGGCGGCGGCTTCCTCTTACTATGCCCGCCTACATGGCTCTCCCCCCGCCACCATCGCCCAGCGGTCGCTCGCCCGGTGAGCCTCTCTACCTCCTCTTGCTCTTCGCTTGGAGCCCGTCGCGTAGTTTAGTGATTTTGGTCAACTATGTTGGTCGTCTAAGTCAGTGCCATGGTCGAATGGGTCTGTGGTCGAGGGGTCGTGGCCAAAGTTGAGGGGCCGTGGTCGAAGTCAAAGCCGTGGTTGAAGGGGGCCGTGGCCGAAGTCACAGATCAGTGGTCAAAGTCGTGGTCGTGGTCAAAGTTGAAGGGTCATGGTCGAAGTTAGACCATGATCGAAGTCGAAGGGCCGTGGTCAAAATACAAGCCGTGGTTGAAGGGGAAAGTTGTCAAAGGGGGCAGTGGTCGAAGTCGAAGGGCCGTGGACAAAGTCGGTCCACGGTCGAAGTCGAAGGGCTGTGGTCGAAGTAAAGCCGTGGTCGAAGTCAAAGAGCTATGGTCGAAGTCGAAGGGTCATGGTCAAAGTCCAAACCATGGTCGAAAGGGCAGTGGTCAAAGTTGAAGGGCCATGGATGGAGTCAGTGCGTGGTCGAAATCGAAAGGTCATGGTCGAAGTCGAAGGGTCGTGGTCGAAGTCCAAGCCGTGGTCGAAGAGGACAGTGGTCGAAGTCAATGGGACGTGGACGAAGTCGGTCCACGGTCGAAGTCGAAGGGCCGTGGTCGACGTCGAGGCCATGGTTGAAGGGAGCTGTGGTCGACGTTGAGGTGTCGCACGAAGGATATATTATCCTTCGTACTCCTAACTTTAGCCAACTCCATTTGATTATCGCAATACATCATGATTGCTGATATTGTCGCAATTAATGATAAGTCTAGTAAAATCTATCTTAGTCATTCAGTGTTCCAGTAGTTAAGGGGGCATTCCAAGTGCATGGTTATTTAAAATGCCCCTTTACGTGCACCGAGGGGGCATTGCAACTAACTATACACTTGTAGGAGAGCATGTGCTACAAAAATAATTGTAGGGGTAAATCAAGTTTCAACTAACTTTTGGCTATTTGCAGTTTTCTCGATGATTTTGTTCCGTTCTACTCGACAATAGTTGACCAAAATGCACAACCTTGCGGAACAATGAAGTAACTACAACAGCTGAAAATAAGAGGCTATAAAATAAAGCTGAAATATATGTGAGACTGGTCTGGCTTTGTTTTGGTGATCTTGTCATAAAAGACACGTAAGTTGAAAAATATGGTCTTCGAATCATTTTTTGAAGACGGTGACATCATACTTTCATTGTGTAGCCGTTAGCGGAGACCGAGCTAGGACTACCTGTTGATCCACACGCCGTTGTCCTCTTCTAGAAGCCATCTGCCAAGACGCTCCCCAAAAAATCCAAAAACCCAAGCACCCGATGGATCTTGGCGACGGCGGCGTCTGGCCTGAGCTCCTCTCGACGTCCTCGGCTCGTGTTCCTCCGCCTCCGTTCTCTCCGAGCACGGGTGCTCACGATCTGCAACACCGCGCCGCCGCTGGAGTGTCCGCCGCTGCGACTCATGGCGCCCACCGCGGAGACCCCGACGTTCTTCCGCATCGTCGACGAGACTACCCACCGCCTGACCGAGTTCCCGATTCGCCGCCGCGGCCGCTTCTACGGCTCCCCATCGCCGCCGTCACGCTCGACCGGCAACAGCGAGCACTTGTCGCCCAACATCCGCACACTCCGCCGCTTCAACCTCCCGACGTCATCCGCATCCCTTCGACGCCGACAACCACCACGTGGCATCTATGCCATCGCCTCTCCGCCGCTCAAGCGACCCACGACGCCGCCTACCTCGCCGCCGCCATCACCCACGGCGTTTCCAGTTGCGTTGGCGCCGGATGGATGGCCTGTCGCCGCCGAGGCCAGCAGCGCCGACGGCTGAGGAGCTCCGCTCGTGGCCTCGATCTTTGCCAGGCCCCGGAAGACCTCTCTACTTCAAGGACGGTGCGGGAGGCTTTACATCCTCAACGCCGACGAGGATCTCGCGGCGTACGTTCCGGAGAACGACGTCGGCGGCCCGTTTAGCGTGCGCTTAGTGAGGTACATCTTCCCTGCGAAGGCCAAGGACACGGCGCGTCCGGGAGAAGTCGTCGTCAGTCCGCTACCTCGTGGAGTCCGCGGCCGACTCTTGATGGTCAAAAGGTACCTCGGTCACGCAGTCCCAATTACGCCTCACGCGCCGCTTCATGGCGGCGGTGCATTATGATTATCCTTCGTACTCCTTACTTTAGCCAACTCCATTTGATTATCGCAATACACAATGATTGTTGATATTGTCGCAATTAATGATAAGTCTAGTAAAATCTCTCTTAGCCATTCAGTGCTCCAATAGTTAAGGGGCAATGCTCCAGTAGTTATTAGGCAATGTAGTGTTCCAATGATTACTAGTCGATGTTCCCGTAATTTATAGTTAGTGTTCCATTAGTTCATAGGCAGCGCTTGCAAATGCTAAAGGGAAAATTGCAAATACTCCCATACAAGTGCATGGTTATTTAAAATGCCCCTTTACGTGCACCGAGGGGGCATTGCAACTAACTATACACTTGTAGCAAAGCATGTGCTACAAAAATAATTGCAGGGGTAAATCAAGTTTCAACTAACTTTTGGCTATTTGCAGTTTTCTCGATGAGTTTGTTCTATTCTACTCGACAATAGTTGACCAAAATGCACAACCTTGCGGAACAATGAACTACAACAGCTGAAAAATAAGAGGCTATAAAATAAAGCTAAAATATATGTGAGACTGGCCTAGCCTTGTTTTGGTGATCTTCTCGTAAAAGACACGTCAGTTGAAAAGACAGGGGTTTCGAATGAGTTTTTGAAGACAGTGATGTGATCCTTTTATTGTGTAGTCGTTAGCGGAGACCGGGCTAGGACTACCTGTTGATCCCCACGCCGTTGTCCTCTTCTAGAAGCCATCTCCCAAGACGCTCCCCAAAAAATCCAAATCCCCAAGCACCCGATGGATCCTCTTCCCATGGCGACGGCGGCGCCGTCCTGGTCGGAGCTCCCTACCGACGTCCTCAGCTCCGTGTTCCTCCACCTCCGTTCCCTCGCCGAGCACGCCGGCTCCACCGCTCGCAGCACCGCGCCGCCGCTGGAGTGTCATTGCCGCGGCCTCATGCCGTCCACCGCGGGGACCCCGGCGTTCTTCCGCATCGTCGACGAGACTACCACCACCGGTGGGTTCCCCGACACGCCCGCCGCGGCCGCTTTGCGCCCCACCGCGGTGGGCGGCTCGCCGTCGCGCCGACCGGGCAATGAGCACTTGTCGCTCAACATCCGCACCGGCGTGCTCATGAGGGAACAGAGGTGGAGGAACACGGAGCTGAGGAAGCTCAGAGGAGCTCAGGACCAGACGCCGCCGCCGCCATGGGAAAGGATCCATCGGGTGCTTGGGGATTTGGATTTTTTGGGGAGCGTCTTGGGAGATGGCTTCTAGAAGAGGACAACGACGTGTGGATCAACAAGTAGTCCTATCCCGGTCTCCGCTAACGGCTACACAATAAAAGGATGACGTCACCGTCTTCAAAAAATCATTCGAAGCCCCTATCTTTTCAACTGACGTGTCTTTTACGACAAGATCACCAAAACAAGGCCAGACCAGTCTCACATATATTTCAGCTTTATTTTATAGCCTCTTATTTTCACCTATTGTAGTTACTTCATTGTTCCGCAAGGTTGTGTATTTTGGTCAACTATTGTCGAGTAGAACAGAACAAAATCATCGAGAAAACTGCAAATAGCCAAAAGTTAGTTGAAACTTGATTTACCCCTACAATTATTTTTGTAGCACATGCTCTCCTACAAGTGTATAGTTAGTTGCAATGCCCCCTCGGTGCACGTAAAGGGGCATTTTAAATAACCATGCACTTGTACGGGAGTATTTGCAATTTTCCTTTAGCATTTGCAAGCGCTGCCTATAAACTAATGGAACACTAACTATAAATTACGGGAACATCGACTAGTAATCATTGGAACACTACATTGTCTAATAACCATCGCAAAGATTGCCCTTAACCACCGGAGCATCGAATGGCTAAGAGAGATTTTACTAGACTTATCATTAATTGCGACAATATCAGCAATCATGATGTATTGCGATAATCAAATGGAGTTGGCTAAAGTTAGGAGTACGAAGGATAATCATAATGCACCGGCGCCATGAAGCAGCGACGCAATTGGGGTCGATGGCTTGCTCCCCTTCCAGCGCGAAGACATCAAACGTCGTCTGCCGTTGGGGATCGGTGTACCTGAGGTACCTTTTGACCATCAAGAGCTGGCCGCGGGACTCCACGAGGTAGCGGGCGACGACGACTTCTCCTGGACGCGCCGTGTCCTTGGCCTTCGCAGGGAAGATGTACCTCACTAAGCACACGCCAAACGGGCCGCCGACGCCTTTCTCCGGAACGTACGCCGCGAGATCCCTCGGCGTTGAGGATGTAGAAGCCCTCCTGCAGCTGTCCCTTGAAGTAGAGGTCTTCCACGGGGCCCTACGACAGCATCAAAGGCCACGAGCGGAGCTCCTCATCCGTCGGCGCTGCTAGCCTCGGCGGCGACCAGCAGTCCATCCCCGGGCGCCAGAACGCAACGCTGGAAACGCAGTGGGTGATGGCGGCGACGAGGTACGCAGCGTCGCAGTGGGTCATCGGAGCGGTGGAGAGGGCGATGGCATAGATGCCATGTGGTGGTTGTCGACGTCGAAGGGGACGCGGATGGTGTCCAGGAGGTTGAAGCGGCGGAGTGTGCGGATGTTGAATAGCAAGTGATTCGCAGATCGGTCGAGCGCGACGGCGAGCAGCCACGTGGAAATGAGCGCAGGCCACCGCGGCGGGCGAATCGGAACCCGGCCAGTGTGGTAGTCTCGCCGACGATGCGGAAGAACGCCGGTCCCCGCGGTGGGCAAGATGAGAGCGCGGAATGACACTCTAGCGCGGCGAGGCACCGAAGAGCAGACGTGGAGCACCCATGTTTCATGAGGGAACTGAGGCGGAGGAACACTGAGCCGAGGACGCAGAGGAGCTCGACCAGACGGCGCCGCCATCGCCATGGGAAGAGGATCCATCGGGTGCTTGAGATTTGGATTTTTTTGGGGGCGTCTTGGGAGATGGCTTCTAGAAGAGGACAACAGCGTGTGGATCAACAGGTAGTCCTAGCCCGATCTCCGCTAACGGCTACACAATAATAGGATGACGTCACCGTCTTCAAAAAATCATTCGAAGCTCCTATCTTTTCAACTGACGTGTCTTTTATGACAAGATCACCAAAACAAGGCCAGGCCAGTCGCACATATATTTCAGCTTTATTTTATAGTCTCTTATTTTCAGCTGTTGTAGTTACATCATTGTTCCGCAAGGTTGTGCATTTTGGTCAACTATTGTCGAGTAGAACAAAACAAAATCATCGAGAAAACTGCAAATAGCCAAAAGTTAGTTGAAACTTGATTTACCCATACAATTATTTTTGCAGCACATGCTCTCCTACAAGTGTATAGTTAGTTGCAATGCCCCCTCGGTGCACGTAAAGGGGCATTTTAAATAACCATGCACTTGTACAGGAGTATTTGCAATTTTCCTTTTAGCATTTGCAAGCGATGCCTATGAACTAATGGAACACTAACTATAAATTATGGGAACATCGACTAGTAATCATTGGAACACTACATTGCCTATTAACTACTGGAGCATTGCCCCTTAACTACTGGAGCACTGAATGGCTAAGAGAGATTTTTACTAGACTTATCATTAATTGCGACAATATAAGCAATCATGATGTATTGCGATAATCAAATGGAGTTGGCTAAAGTTAGGAGTACGAAGGATAATATGTCCTTCAGACATATAAAGCCTCGTGACGTGCAGCGTGCGCCCGTGTGTCGTGCCACCGTGACAACTGGCCATGCCCCTGCCCCCATGCGGTAGTGTCTAGTAAGTGACTGACATCTGATTTGTTCTACTTTGTAAGTTCTACTTGTTCTAGACTTGTACTAATTGTTCTACTTTATAAGTTCTGATCTAGTTAGTCACTACTAAGAATTTCTATTTATTGTTCAATCCAGTTAGTAACCACTAGGAATTTCTATTTATTGTTCTGATCTAAAAATATTTTGTGATATTTGTTGTGGTGTAAATGTGTAATTTGTCACATTTGAACTTCTATACAATATCATTTGAAATTATGTTAGAAAGGATGTGTCTTAAATTCGTACATCTATCGTTAACATTTTGGCTCCGCCACTGAATGTAGTGGCAGACCGAACCACCTCACGATGTTCTGAACCAAGCTTACATGTCACATTAATGGACAAACAACCCAACCTCTCATTAGGGTTAGGGTTGGGAGGAGGCTATGCTAGCATGAGGGCTGTGGGATGGAGGCATCTGATCACATAGGGTGACAGGGTCACTCACTAATTTTGTCCCCATGGGCTAACTAGGCACATTTTGCATAGAGCTATAATGGGTCGGAGATTATTGGATTTTGTACTAGGCATGGTATAAAGTATGGATATTTGGATAGTTTTCGGTTGGACTTGGGATAGCCTAGCCCAACTCAACCTATGTGTTGTAGGCACAACTAGCCTTTGTTCATTGGGTGGTAGCCTAACTAGGCACATTTTGCATAGAGCTATAATGGGTCGAAAATGATTGGATTTTGTACTAGGCATGATATAAAGTATGGATATTTGGATAGTTTTTGGTTGGACTTGGAATAGCCTAGCCCAACTCAACCTATGTGTTGTAGGCACATCTAGCCTTTGTACATCGAGCGGTAGCTTGCGTAGACATAGGTGAGAGAGGCACAGTGACATTTTTATAAGCTTTTCTCTCATTAATCCCCCAAATACCACAACATTTCTCTCCTTTTATATTTTCTTCTGGCCTTTCTTTTCTTTTCTTCTCTTTCCTTTCTCTTTTCCCTCTTCTTGGTAAATGACATTCTCTTTGGTAAAGAAGTGCCTAAGGTCAAAACAATGGCAAAACACTGCAGCATACTAAAAAACAACTCCTCTGCATCATACACTTTTGATACATTGCTGACTAAGGGTCTCTTTGGTTCACGGGAAAATTTGGAGGAATAGGAATTCCAGAGGAATAGCAATTGGTCATCTATTTGATTCATAGAATAGACCAAAGGAAAAACATAGAAAATGTTTATATCCCTATGATTCCAGAGGAAAACCACATGAAAAATAACATCCACCAAAACCTCTTTTGTTTTTGAGAAAATTGATCATTTGCCCCACCTTTGATGTGATTTTGATCATTTGCCATTATTTTCGTTGTAATAGCCCTGATGCCACAAAGTTGGTTAAGCAATCGAGATTAGCGTGTTTCTCCTAGCACCCAAAAATCACGAAAAAATAGTTTCAGAGTAAAAGCCAATAAAATTACTGTTCACTCTAAAGTCTCCATGTTCTTCATGTTCGGATGTTCCTACTAGCTCCAAACTAGTGGTGAAGCCGTAAAGAAAATGGAAGATGCACTCAAAGTGTACTGGTGATGAGAAACGTCGACGAAGTCATACTCTTTGGAAACGTCGTAGTTTATACGTGAAAAGCGGCCGAAAAATAAATTTAAATAAAATTATAAAATAGACACTAGGAGGTATATTATGAATTTAGGAATTTGAATCACTTGATTCAAAGTTTGGAAACAGAGAATGGGTCATCGGAAGGTTTGTCAGAGAAGAAAATACGGAACAAGATAAAGGAGAGAATATTCCTAGGTAATATTCCTTTCAGCTGGAAAATTAAAAAACCAAAGGTGACAAGGGGGCTATCTATGTACTTGACAGAGACGGAAGAAGAGGGGCGACAAAGCAGGGGCGGCGGCTCTAGGGTGACATCACCGGCGAGGGACGGCGTGGGAGGTGGGGCAAACGACAAAATGGGTTGGAGGGCTCCGGCGATGTTAGGCGGAGGGTGGTGGGAGCATGGGCACGGCGTAGGAGCATGGAGTGCTCCGGTGCAGCCGGTGGGCCCAAGGGATGGCTAGAGAGGCAAAGCGGCGATGATCGATGGCGAAAATGGAGGTGGCGTCGGTGGTAGCTCTCTATGGTGAGGCATTGGTTGAATTGAGGCATGGAATAAGTAGAGGAGGTGGTGGAGATAGTTTGGGTTCGAGGAATTGAAAAATGATTCACCGGAGACAACAAATCAACGACGAGGGGTACATTCGCCATTTTGGGGAAATCTCGATTCCTGGCTATTGATTACATGAAAATCAAATTAACTGAGAGAACGGTTTCGTCAAAACTCACCGGAGAGGAAGTTGGCAATGGTGGAGTGCAATGGCGGCACAGTCAGGCGCACGGATGATAGGCGAAGAGCTATGGGGGCTGCTGCCACCGGAGGGTACGCCAGAGCCTGACGAGGCCCGTTGGCTCCGCCACTGCTCCAAACACCTAATCATACAGTTCAGTTGTTCATGTTCCCAGTAGCTCCAAACACCTAATCATGCATAATTACTGTCTTCCAATTATATGTTTTGCACATACATTCCTATCCAATCATCTGTATTTATTTGTTCTCATATTCCCGAGTTTTTAGAATTCTGCAAATTGAATAGGCCCTAAAATATTACTAGGAAGTAACTATGCCGACCTATTTATTCCACCGGAGGGTAGTAGATCATTCACATTTGCATGCTATCGAGTTAGAAGACAACCAAATGTAACAGCAGCCGTTAGAACGCCAAAATGATCTGGGGACAGCCCCTTTTTCCATGAAGGTAAGGGGAAAACAATTTTTATAGCGACACGGCCAGCTCCAGAAGAGGAGGTTGACGACATCCAAATGGACAAAACTAAATTTGCCGTCAAACTAATTAAAGAAAGAGATGGACAGAACTAAATGAAGCAACTGGAACCAATACCTCTGGCTGAGCACTGCCTACACCAACACCAAATCAGAAACCATGTCCGTGATCGATCGGATGGGCAAGGGGATCGTCCTCCCTGAAATCATAGCAATGTGCGCCCTGGCACGGTCCACACTCTCCCAGATGTGCGACCTCTGCCTCTCCAGCTTGTCGCCGGCGAACGGCACTCGGCCGAGCTGCCAGGCCACCCTCGTTAGATCCTGCGCCTGGAGGGTGGCGCAGACGAACTCGGCGAGCAGGGATGGGGGCGAACGCCGGGACATGTCTCCGGCTGCCTTCACCACGGAGCTGAAGTAGAGATCCGTGATCGGGAGGCCCTCCCTCACGTCTCTCGGTACCACGTCGACCATCCGACCGAGCGTCTCCAGCCGGGAGAAGGCGTCAGCCGCGGCTTCAAGCGCCGCCATCGTACCCTCGTCGACTCTCCAGTGCAGCGTCCTCACCTGGTGGCGGAGCACGGCGAGCACGTCCTTCGCCTGGTCCATGCGGACGTCGGAGACCGCCACACGCAACCCCACCGTACGGAACCTCTCGACCACCTCATGGAGCCCCTCCAGCGATCCGACGGTGACGCTCATCGCGATCCGCCGGCGACGGCGCTGCGGCGGAGACGTACGCGGAGGTAGGTTTGAGGGGACGGGGGATTGCAATTTGGGTGCGATTCGAATCGGGATGGTTGGGTCGCTCTCCTCCCTTTTTAAGCGCAACTGGGGAAATATCGTGGTGGGCCCAGCAGGTCATATTCGTGTACGACTCCATCTACTCATCGAATTAGATTCGAATATGTTCCAAATTCGAATATCCGCAAAATTCATACCGTGCAGGAAAATAATTAGGCTTATATTACCGTGTAGAGCATGGCAAATCACTGTGGTATAATAATGAAATAAGCTTAATGAAGATAAATGTATATATTGCATGCCGCAAACATTATATTTATATATATATAGGAAAATATCTTCTACACCGAGTGTAGTTACACCCACCTCTAATATACCACATAAATAAACTTGAAATACTCCTTTATCACTTTAGGTACATTTGTATCTTGATTATAAGATACTCCAATGTGAACCACACGAAAAACTTGTAAAGGAGTTCATAGGTTTTAGCGTATTTTGTAAATACCCTTATATATCCGCATAAAAGGGTATGTCGAAAAATGTACATACCACTTCGAAAAATTGTTCATACCACCTAGATGGTCTTAAATACTTGTATACTACACGCATACCCTCCGATACGCGAGATACTCCCTACATTGCGAGATACGATATAGGGTGTAACTACACTAGGGTGTAGAAAAGAGGCTTATATATATATATATATATATATATATATATATATATATATATATATATATATATATATATATATATATATATATATATATATATATATATATATATATATATATACCGGGCATCTCAAGTGATAGCCGTCCAATTGCATACTGATAGTTGTGGAAAATTAGCAGGTTTGTTGGCTACAGGACAACCCAACCCGTTACTAATGCAAGTCAATCCATCGCAGGAAAAAATAGAAACTTCATTCTTAGTTTCCATTCCATCCTCCTCTCCCAAATCGCACCCGAATGCTTCACCAATGGCCAGCACCGTCGTTCCCAACACCCTAGCGCCTCCGCCACCTCTACGCGATTCACACCACTGCGATGCCTCCACCTCCACCGCTTCCCGCCACCGGACAACCCTAGATTCGTACCTTAGATTTAGATCTCCACCACTTCCCGCCTCCACAGCAACCAATCGATGTGCCCATTGCTGGCAGGGAAGAAAATGATGCCACTACTAATACCGCCGCCACCCATATTCTTTGTATTTTAACTTTTTTAGAATTTTGGGATTTTTTGAGTTTGCTTCCTGAATTAAGGGTCGATTGATGATTTATTCCCATACACCAAATGATAATTCTTGCCGCGGTTATAGCATTGAGAAGAGTTCTTTCTATGTTATAGCAATGCATTTTTGGATTCAAATTCAGATACAAATAATATACCATATCAGATGGAAAATTCTAAATCATATTCGAATATGTCGAATACAAATTTGAATAGCGAAGGGATGGATTCGGAAAAGAATTCGAATAGCCAAGAAACACTTGGTTGAATGGCCACCAATTCCTTTCCCGTACGGCAGCGTCTGGTCACAGTCCCCCAACTTCTCCAAGCAGTGTTGCATCCCCTCGTCGCTGCCTCCCCAATGCATTTGCTCACCGCCTTCTCTCCCCATTTGCCCGCCACCGCCTCCCAACCTCCACCTCCCGCAACCACCGCCTCCTTCTCCCCTGAACCCTCGTGTCATGCCTCCTCCTCAGCGTTGCCACCAATTCCTTCCCCACGTGGCAGCGCCTGGTCACAGTACCCCAACTTTCCCCAGGGCACTACCACCAATTCCGTCTCCCATCGCCCCTCCAACCAATGACACAACGCTCGGTGACAGCGGCTGGTGGATCAGAGAGAATGGTGCTTGGCGACAGTGGCCGGTGGATCAGAGAGAAGGACACTCAGTGATGGCGGTAGTTTCCTCTTACTATGCCCGCCCACATGGCTCTCCCCCCGCCACCGCCACCCAGCGGTCGCTCGCCCGGTGAGCCTCTCCACCTCCTCCTGCTCTTCGCTTAGAGCCCGTCGCGTAGTTTGGTGATTTTAGTCTCCTAAGCTGGTCGTTGAAGTCAGTGTCGTGATTGAATGGGGCTGTGGTCGAGGGGCCGTGGCCAAAGTTGAGGGGTCGTGATCGAAGTCAAAGTCGTGGTTGAAGGAGGTCGTGGCCGAAGTCACAGATCCGTGGTCAAAGTCATGGTCGTGGTCGAAGTTGAAGGGCCATGGTCGAAGTCAGGTCGTGGTCGAAATCGAAGGACCGTAGTCAAAATCCAAGCCGTGGTCGAAGGGGATAGTGGTCAAAGGGGGCAGTGGTCGAAGTCGAAGGGTCGTGGACGAAGTCAGTCCGTGGTCGAAGTCGAAGGGCTGTGGTCGAAGTCAGGCCGTGGTCGAAGTCAAAAGACTGTGGTCGAAGTTGAAGGGTCATGGTCAAAGTCCAAACCTTGGTCGAAAGGGCAATGGTTAAAGTTGAAGGGCTATGGATGAAGTCGGTCCGCGGTCGAAGTCGAAACGTCATGATCGAAGTCGAAGGGTCGTGGTCAAAGTCCAAGCTGTGGTCGAAGGGGACAGTGGTCGAAAGGGCAGTGGTCGAAGTCAAAGGGACGTGGATGAAGTCGGTCCGCGGTCGAAGTCGAAGGGCCGTGGTTGATGTCGAGACCATGGTTGAAGGGAGCCATGGTCGACGTTGGGGTGTGGTTGAAAGGGGTCGTGGCTGAAGTCGAAGATCTGTGGTCGAAGTCGATGCCGTGGTCGAAGGGGGCAGTGGTCGAAGGGGGAAGTGGTTGACGTCGAAGGGCCGTGGTCATCGAAGGGGGCAGTGGTCAAGGCCGAAGCTGTGGTCAACGTCAAAGGCCCGTGGTCAAAGGGAACAGTGGTTGACGTCGAAGGGTCATGGTCGAAGGGACAGTGGTCGAAGGGGACAATGGTCAAAGGGGAAGTGGTCGAAATCGAAGGGCCATGGTCGAATGGGACAGTGGTTGAAGAGGGCAGTGGTCGAAGTCAAAGATCTGTGGTCGAAGTCAAAGCCATGGTCGAAAGGGGTCGTGGTCGAACAGGAAAGTGGTCGACGTCAAAGGGTCGTGGTTGAAGGGGACAGTGGTCAGAGGGGGCGGTGAACGTAGGGGGAAGTGGTCGACGTCGAAGAGCCGTGGTCGTCGAAGAGCCATGGTCGAAGGGGATAGTGGTTGAAGGGGGCAGTGGTCGAAGTCACCTATCCATGGTTGAAGTTGAAGATCTGTGATCGAAGGGGGTCGTAGTCGAAGGGGGAAGTGGTCAATGTCGAAGGGCCATGGTCGAAGGGAACGGTGGTCGAAGGGGGCAGTGGTCGAAGTCAAAGATCCATAGTCAAAGTCGAAGATCCTTTATCGAAGTCGAAGCTGTGGTCAAAGGGGGCCGTGGTCGAAGGGGGAAGTGATCAGCGTCGAAGTGTCGTGGTCGTCGAAGGGCAATGGTCGAAGGGGACATTAGTCGAGGGGATAGTGGTCGAAGTCGAAGATTTGTGGTCATCGTCGAAGTCGTGGTCAAAGAGGGAAGTGGTCGATATCAAAGGGCCGTGGTCGAAGGGGACAGTGGTTGAAGGGGCAGTGGTCGAAGTCGAAGGGGCGGTCCTCGAAGTCGAAGGAGGCAGTAGTCGAAGTCACGGTCGTGGTCATAGTCGTAGCACCCGTGGACGTGGTCATAACGGTCATGGTCGTAGTCATATAGATGTAGGGCTATGGATGATCGTAAGTATACATTATCTGTAAATTAATAGGGGTGCAGATGGTATAAGTGTAAATCATCTGAAGGAACAGTTGCATCGGGATGCAAGGCTTCCTAACACAATGATGAGTCCTGACCATTTGGCAAAGAAGCATTCTGGGTGCGGTCCTATCTTATCCTAGTGTTGAGGGGTTCCACTCATTGGGCAGGTGAAATGTTAGGGCTAGGTATTTGAAATGCCTTGTTATAGTCACCCAAATTGCATATGAGTGTGTGGTAAGACTTGGTGGACAGGGTGAATTGACTATATCTTGTGAATAAAGTGTATAATCTCTTCAGAGTGTAAAATCTATTTGAATATCCATGTTCTCGGTTATTGGCATTACGAGGAATTGTTACACTTGGTTATATTTTTGTTTTCAAAAAAAGATTTCTAGAAAAATGATTTTTGGACACAATGGGGCATATGTGTATGGTGCACCAATGGGCTTGTACCACCATACTAGTGTAGGTATTTGGGACCTACTTTTATATTATCGATGTTTAAGAATGCTTGTTACTTACTTACCATTTGATAAATAACTACTTTTTCAATTATTGCTTGGAAATTATTATTATTCATATTTAAACTAATAAAATTGCTTTGTGTAACAAGACAAGTGCAACCTTCCTTTGAATAGCCATACATGTAGTTACTAGCATTTGCAAAAGTCTTGTGGAGTACGAAGGTACTCACCTTGCTTGTTGAATATTATTACCAGTTGAAGAACAAGATTTGACAATGGGATACTTTATGCCTTCGGATTCAAGGATGATGACAAGGCCAAATACTAGGGTGCAAATCCTAGTTGGTTGCCAGTGGAGCAAACTGCGTGGGACTTGTCTTTTATTTTCCGCTGCATACGATGTTTAATTTATCCAGTCTTTATGGCATAGTTTGTAAGACTGCTTATTATTATTCAAGAACTCTTTTATTTAATTTGTATATGAGTACTAACTACTGATCATGGGATTAGTATAGCTGAAACACAGTAGGGCTCCAGGTCATCTGATTCGAGTGTCTGACAGAGGATGGCACTCATTTTTTTCAAGAATACAAGAGAATGCCAATCCAAACCAACTGTTCGTAAAATGTCAATCTAGAAATGGCACTCTTTTTGTTGAACATGCCATTGTTTTTAGAGGAATTGACGGAAGGGGAGTTCCTCATCTGAAATTAAATTGATTACTCAAAGGATGATACAAGACCTGGCTGGACAACTTCTTGTTAGGAGTTGTTTGATCAGGGTTACAAGTGGGAGGGGGTAGCGAACAACATATTATGGGTCTGTTCTTTTTGTTAGAGTTTATGGCTTTTGGTTGCGGCTTGTGGCTTTTAAGCTGTTTATGTAAGAGATTATAGAATAACAGAAACTTACGTATGGTTTTTGCCGATATAAATGAAGTCAGTACAATATGTACTATAATTAACTAGTAGACCCTATCTTCAAAAGATACTTCGTTTAAAAGTTAGTTACTATAGAAAAGCCGAAAAACAGCTTTTAGAAGCTGAAAAGAACATGACCTATAGCTGTAGCGAGCTACATTGAACTACAGTAAATTACAACACCACTGCCACAAAAGAGAAAAACAAACAGGAAGCACACGAGGCACAAGATGTTAGAAATAAGCCCATATAAGTGTGGGGCTCATTTCTTATAATTCCAAAGAATGTATGGTTTAGTATCATATTACCTAGTCAAACTGAGAGAGATCAATTTATAAGGTGAGATTCTTGCCATTCCCTAAAAGCTTTAGACACATGGCATGAAAGAGCTTTGGCAAAACACACACTCACGCACTTGCATCGTATTTTTCGCGTGGTAAATCATGTGTCACTTGGCAGACCAAGTTCACCTTATTTTTGCTGAACCGTGCATCTCTCCCTGTTTGAATACGAATTCAAACATCTAAATTAATTGGTTAATGGTGCTAGCTACTGGATTAATTTGATTTAATTGAATTAATGGTGCTAGTCATAGGAAACGTCTATAAAAGACCTAGAGAAGTTCAGGCCAAACTGACTGAAATCCTTCTTCCTTTCTTTCTATTTTCTCCTCTGCTGATTCATGCTGGTGTGTTGCGTGGCTAAACCTTGCCATCCTTCTTTCTCGGCATGCACCGGAAGGAGGGAGAGTAGGATATATGAAACATTGCCACAGAGGGTTATTGCACAGAGTGGCAATAAGGTTTCTGGGCAACGTATTTGCACGACCGCTTCTACTCTGCTACTTCTAGATCTTGCACTGCATCGAGTCTGCATTGTTTCCTGGGCTTTGTTAAGCTCTACTATAGGTTGTAGTGCAATAGATCAAACATGTTATAATTCTTGTCTTGTGTATTTTCTAAAGTAAAATAAGTTGCATGCGATTAGTTATGAGTTTTGCATCAGTAGTATTTTACTGTATTTGTCTCCTAGTAAAAATTAGAATTAAAATATTGCTCATATTTCCAACACAAGATACAATAGACTCTAAAAGCACAACACCTTAAGCAAATGTAGATTTTGAAGCCCAAACCGAGAGTTGCATCAATGTCAAATGCATGCCGCCGGTCGCTGGGCTGTGTGTATCCCATTTTTTGTAATTCATATTTAGTAAGTGAAAATAGTGATTTTCCTTAAAATATTTGTAGGATTTGATTGGGTTATAAAATTTGGTAATTTCTTTCATTTCTTTTGCAAATGCTCGAGCTAGAATAAAATTTTGGGGTATTTCTGAAGAAAAATCTCTGGAATTGAAAAACTTTTGTGGAATAACAAACTCTTTTGCTTGAAATTCCAAAATTCAAAATAAATTTCCATTGTCTCTATTAAAGATAGAGGCTATAAAAAAACTCTTAATTAGTTTTTTATTAATTGTAAAAAAATGTTTTACAAACAAACTAATTGGTTGTAATTTTAAAAATCTATGTTTTACTTTAGTTATTACATCAGCGGAGCATGAAGATTTCCACCGATGTTGTCTTGAGGGGAAGCATATATGCCAAACTTTAATCATCATGTTTAAGATCATGAAAGTTTTTAACTCTAAATTACCTAAACAGAATCAATTGATGATTGCTACCTAAATTCCAAACATCTAATTTTGAAAGACGTGTACATAGCATTGGAACGAGGAGACTCCGATTTTTTTATTTGCAGGAAAACAAAGGTTACTAATAACAAAAGTAAGCAAGCTTGCTCGGAATTCACAGATACAGGGAGGACAATCTTTATAAAAAGCGTCCGCCCCTCACACCACCTCACCAAAACAATGAAGTTCCTGAACTAATAAATTTGTGGCTTCAAGTATGAGGATTGGCACGATGAAGTGATGTAGGGTATTTGACAAGTCACATAAAAGACATCATGTAACTTCAAATTTCAGGGAATACAATTAGATTTCAGATGGAAAATGAAGTTGTTCTCACATGAGCGAGAGCACGAACGGCTTGTTTATAAACTATGTCTTATTTATTTCCAGCTTTACGACATGAAGTGATGCCCTTTGAAATTGAAATTCCAGTCTATTTGCTTGCAGTTTTATATGTTGAAATTGTTCATTGTATGTCCTGCTGTGTTGTTGACATAATGCCCTTCGAAACAACTGTTGGTGGGCACACGGGCATGGCCATGGGCAACAGACATGTGCGAGGATCTCTGCTCGTCACCGCGTCACGGGTTGCGGGCACAGTCACAGACATAGATTTCTTGGTGGGCAAGGGTAGGAAAGCTCTATCCGTGCCTGTCATACTCGATTGCCATCCCTATTAAGAGGGCAAGGACATAGAGTTGTGATATGGACTCTCTTGCCCTCGGCATCCCCGGTCGGATGCTCTCTGTCTCAATGACCTGTTTAGATTTGTAAATATTTGGTGCAGTTGTCTACTTTTGTGATTTTCTAATTTTCTTTTAATAAGACAATAAGGAGAGATTTAGAGAGTTGCAGAATTATGGGTGATCAAATACATGAACTATAACCCATATACCTTTAATTCTAAAGATCAAAATACCATGTAGAAAGGATAGTAATTTGGAAGATGATATGATTAAGAAGATAGAGTCTGGTACTCTTTTCTCTGATGCTTTTTTCTCACTAGGTTTTAGAAGAAGTATTTAATAAGCCAAGCCACCCTGCCACGTCAATCCTAGGTGCCACCTGTCAAGCCATTTCAATCCTAGATGTCCAGTCAGCCACCACATCATCAAATGATGTCATAATCTCTATTATTCCTTTAGAAAAATAATTCAGCCGAAAAATAATTAGGATTTCCTTTAGAAACATAATTTTAGTAAATTATATATTCATTTTTCTTTATATTTAAATCTTCTGAGAACACGTTCTTCTCTGTACTACTTCCGATTAACTTGATTCTTTTTCCTAAATTTATCTAAAATTGAGCTCTATCTTTTGGTTTTAGTTTTATAGTTTTTGGAGTTTATTTGGTTATTATTTAATTTTAATTTTTTCATATTCATTTTCTCTCCCGTTAGATAACATTTTCGAATGAGCAAAAGCAAGATTTGAAGATAAAGAGTTATTAACTGAGCAAGCCTAAGGCAAGTTGTGGCCTTTGATCATGTTGAACCTAATTTTTAAATCTATTATTTATTATTTTATTTTAAATTATGATGCATTGCTATTATATTACAAACATTTGTATCTGCTAGTTATTGTCCAACTTGATTAATCCCTCATTGATAATTTGAATGACATGATTCCATTGTCACCTTCGGATGGGTACTTATCTAATGGTGCAATACTAGTGTCCACATGGATTGTACGTTTAAACTGCTTAGCCATGCTTGTAGTACGTTGGGTTCATTATTATATGTTGGTAAATAATTAATTTTGACTTAATGAGATATTGAATCATGGTGGTCAGCCATAAGTATAAAATTGAGTACCACGATATGGGTAGTGTTATTGGCATTGGTTATACAAAATAGTTTTCAGTTGGACGAGTGATCGTGCAATAAAGAGGGAAATGTGGTTAGCATTTTTGGGATGTTCATATTTCGCCTGAGCAATATCTAAGGACTTAACTTTGTGCGCCATTAACCTGAGCCTTATCATACAACCACATGTCCAGTATGGGGTAGATCTGGCTAATTAATTTGTGATGTTTCAATTTTGGTTTCACCATCGGTATGTCGGAGGGTGTTGGTTAGACCTCTCTATGGGAATAAGAGGGGTGTGTTGACTAGATAGTTAGCCTACTCGATCATAAAATTTTAATGGGCAAAATTATATCGAGATTGAACTTTGTAACAACCTTGTTATGTTCGTCTTGGTCAGCATGCCCAAGTAAGCATGTTGCTCTAGTGTCACTATGAGATGATCATATCTTATAGGTAAAATTATGCAACCTCTGCAGAGTGTAAAACTATTCGAATAGCCATGTCCCCGGTTATGAACAATGTCCGGTGATTTCATAAGAGGGGTAGAGTTTTCATAAAAATCTGGTTGGGTTAAGTCTAAGAAGTGAATTGTTAGTTCACTGGTGGTTCATTCCGTGAATGGTTAGTTCACAGTTAGTTTATTGGGGTGAATGATCAACTCACTTGTGGTTTAATCAATTCTTTTGGTTATTTATTTATTATTATTTTTTCAAACCGCTTTCGATCTTTCTATGGTATTTACTTTAAATAATTGCTTTCTGTAAAATAACCACTCAGTCATCATTTAGTAAGTCTTACATAAATATATTGCATCTTGTTACAAATGACTTGCTGAGTACTCTATGTACTTACAGCTATATGCATATTTGTTCAATTGAAGAAGAACCATATCAGTCAGAGATATATGAAGGAGGGTACTTCGACAACTTCTCGTAATAGGACTTTGCTTTCTAGTCGATTGCTTGTGGGTATGTCGAATAGCCACTTCGTTTCGTTGTGTTTTCCGCTGCTAGTTCTATTAGCCCTTTCGGCTCTTAAAATGTAATTTGACCATAAAGTCTCAACTCTGATAATTAATTAATATTTGAGTCTTTTTTGGTTATCCATGTGTATGGTTGATATTTCATCTATGTATGGTTGATATTTCATCTATATTTTTACTGTGTGCACTAGCGTGATTCTGAACAGTGTAGAATATACAGAGAGATCTGGATTTGTATATTCAGATCTCCACACTGAGTGTCTTTTAGTGTTAATCAAATCTTCGTCGTTTCCCAAACGAAAGTGGGAGACGGAGGAGAGGAATCCACCCACGGGGATCCGACCCGCCATGTGCAGGACGCAGCAGCTGCTGCGGGAGCTCCGAACAGGTATGTGCATGTTCATCCGCGGCTCAATTCTTCTTGATATGCCCTCCCGCTCCCAAATTGCTATGTCAACCAAATTGCTATGTCAGTTTAGTGCGCCGTTTCCCTGACCTCGTGCCCGAATTCAGAACGGGAAACGTTGGGGAATTCCAGTACTGATACTGACCTAGGGTTCCAAGAACTCAAATCAACAGAGTTCAGCAAAGTTTCAGATTACAACAACTTCGGAACCTCCATGTGTGGTCCTCCGCATCTCCGTTGTTGAACTGCCCGGCTACCTGACCTTGTATTTTCATTAGGAGGAGGAAATGCCTCTTTTTTGTTCAGAAAAATAAAAAACGGTGCTCTTGTGTTACTAGTTATTCGATTGCTCCTGTAAAACTGGTTGGGGATGGACAAATTGGTTTATGCTAATTATATACTAAGAAGTTGTACCATTGTTTAAAGAAGGAATAAGTGAATATAACACTCTAAACTTTATTTAAAAGTCCGTCTAGCACACTGAACTCCCAAACTTTGTAATCCGGTTCAAATGACACCTTGACCAGGTATTATTTAAACTGGATTGCAAAGTTCGGGGGTTAAATATCCGGTTTCATAATTCAGAATGCTAGACAGACTTTCAAGCAAAGTTCGAGATGCTATATAGACTTTTTCCTTTAAAAAAAGATTGTTCCAAAACTGATTTGGGATGGAGCAAATTGGTTGACGTTAATCTTTACTATTATAAAAGAAGGAGTTGGTGGTTGGTGCGGCCTCTTCCACCTCTTTTAAAAAAAATTATCTTCGATTGACGTGTGGGCCCTTCCATCCAAAAATCGTGCGATGTCTCGCCCCTCCAAATCCGTGCGGTTGCCTCCCACCTCATTTCTTCCGCCTCCTCCTCCCTCCTCCGCCGCACCGCCTCGCCTCATCCTCCTCCACCTCACCACCTTCGCCCCACCGCCACCACTCCTCACGCCTGCCCGCCCCGCCTCTCCCCTCCTCAGTCCCCCTGCGCCGCCACTCCTCGTCACCCCGCATCCTCCTCCCAGATCGCATCCTCCTACTCCCCAACCGCCGCCGCCTCCCTCCGTCCCCCACCGCCTCCTACTCCCCACCGCCGCCGCATCCTCCGCCTCCCCCCGCCGCCTCCTACTCCCCCCCCCTCCCCTACTCCGCATCCTCCTACCCTCACCCCCCGCCGCCCCCTCTCCGTCCCCGCCCCCGCCTCCTACTCCCCACCCTCATCGCCGCATCCTCCTCCCCCAACCCCCAAGCCGCCCCCTCTCCGCCCCCAAACCGCCGCCTCCTACTCCCCCCCCTCGTCGCCGCATCCTCCCGCCCCAACCCCGCCGCCGCCCCTCTCCGCCTCCTTCCCACTCCCACGGTGTACATCCACGAACTCCGCTTCATGGAAGCGACGCCGATGAGAGGATGCCGATTAGACCTAGGTTAGGTTGCGATTACAAGCACGATCGTGCGAAGGAAGCTGCTCATGTTTAGTCGACATTCCGTAATCCGGTACCTATTGGTCTATGAATTGTTATGACACTCAATTTGTAACTCTGTTAATGTTGTACAAATACATGCTAGGTGTTTTGGTTTAGACAAGAATGCAAACCTGTTCGTTGATAAGTTTTAGCCGATGTGTTTGACAATTTTAGAATTGAATCTCGATATATTTCGCTTATGGATTATATTTTGTTGGAAGCCAAGGTTGAGATGACTAAATGTTGAGAATTTTGATCTCGAGTTATATTGTTTCCTGAGCAATCCTTTTGTGTTAGCATTTTGTTAAGTGCGCTTTGTTTTCGGGTTCAATTGTACTTGCTTTATGTGCCATGGTATTTTCCACTTTGTTTTGCAAAGATGTTTACTCCATATTTGTTTGGTAGGATCAGCTCCTACGCTTGTCATTGGAAGATTTTCAAGTGTGATCCTTAAGTTTCGTAACACACGAGGGTTGGTTAGGGTGTTATATCTTTAATCCTTCACTATGCCGGCGCTAATCGACCACGCCGCCATCTTGGCGATCCTCTTCTCCTCCTCCGCTACTTGGTGCCACACGATTGTCTTCTCTGTGCCGCAAGACCGACTTGGCTGCGTCGGCCTACCACGTTAGCACGTTAGCTACTGATCCAGACAACAACCATTCTTGCCCTCGCCCATGCATTTACCTTGCATCGATGGACGTATTGCTCACAAGATTTGTTGAATTAGGCTTTTGCTTTTTATTTGTTGCTTCCAGGTACTATAGATGCATGAATGTTTGCAACTTCCAGCCAAAGCCTTGGATCCAATATTGATCTTTTATGTTTCTAGGGGCAATTATTGCTGCCCTTCTGGACCCTTTACTAGATTGATTTATAGTTTTCTTAGAATTAGGTGATGGATTGGTCTTTTTCACTTGATATTCGTGTCAAGCTATGTTATGTTGGTCTTTCTGCAGGTTCAGGAGAGCACGTAGAGAGAAGGCTGAATTGGTCTAAGCAAAAGAAATAGGTGGTTTACCCTTCCCGCTTTAGTCGCATCTGCTCTTATAGGTAGCTATTTTGCCCGTGTTCTACTGCCCCAGGTGGTGGTAAATGTTGGTATCATGTTAGATAAAATGTGAAATGTCAGAATGATCTTGGCAGTTCACTTAATTGGCCTAGAGATTACTTACAGTTAGAAGTAATTAGGAGCTACTGTTACAGGTGTATGTGCTAATCGAGCAAAGTTGGCCCTTGCTCCCTAATTGAAGGGATCTTAAAATTGAATATTTGTCTTAGTATCAATGAGGCCATCTATCAGATCAGTTTTTTTTATCCTATCACCGTCTTTGATACTAGAAATGCTATAGATTGCAATTAAATACAATATGTTAAATTTCTTTTGGGATTTATTCATGTTATCAATTATTTGAGATTCGTTGCAACGCACGGGCATTTGGCTAGTTACTAAGAATTTGTTCCCGCTTTGTGTGGCCATGGGCAACGGTTTTCTCTCCTTTAGCTCAAGTAGTGGCGGTTTGTAAAAATATTTAGTGGTGCTCTTGTGCACATTTTAAATCACATTACCAAATCTGATCCCTGATGTCGGGTGTCTACTCTCTGTTGTGACTTATGACCTCCAGATAATGGGTCGGGGGCTTTATCACATAAAATAAATGGTGAACCCGTCTGCCAACAAGGTTAAATTCTCAAGGTGCCAAAAAAATGAGACAGGAAACCGTGCTTGACAAATTTCCAGAGGTAGGGTAACGGAACAACTTATATCTGCAAGGAAAATATTATCGTAAGTGCTAGCACAGGATGTGGTCACTTTGAATGTTGAGCTTCTATTCTTTTCGATTTCTAAAAACTGTTTTTTGACTTTTCTACAATAACTAACTTTTAAATGAAATATCTTTTTAATATAGGATCTACTAGTTAATTGTAGTACATACTGTACCGACTTCATTTATATCGGTAAAAACAACACGTGAGTTTCCGTTACTCTATAATCTTTCGCACAAACAGCCCAAAAATCACAAACCACATTAAAAAACCACAAACCACAGCAAAAATAACATGCCCCATACTTTTTGCAGGATATCTTGAATCATATATATTCTCTTGTGCCACTGCAAGATCTCATGGAGTTCTACGTTGCTGGAGACGCTATCCCAGCCTCGTATGCAATAACCAAACACTGGGTTGGAATAAGTTCAGGCTGCTGGATTTGAAAGAGCGATCGTGCAACATGGATGGGTTTAAAACTAACCCTATTCTATAGTGTAATTGTTTTTTAGTCAAAACCAAACCTGGGACAAAAACAGAAGCTTAAACTCTTTGAAACATACTCTTTTTCTAATGAGATCGGAGGAGCAACAGTTTAGTCCCTTTGTCTTCCTGCTGTTCTTATCATCCTACGTCAACTCTTGGTTGCAACAAAAGATTTTCCGAAGCTCTCCACTTTTATTTACGGAGAGGTCCGAATACCACTCTCTCTTGGAGATCAGCTAGAAATCAAACACGTATCTATGATGAGTTATTTTCGACCCAACATGATTTGTTATGCTCGTTATGCCAAATGTTGAAAGACTTACCCTGGCATCACTTTCTGATGTATTTGTTATGTTTTATATGCTAATCAGTATCTCTGAAACGTTGCGTTATTATAGGCTAGTGATATGCATGTAGTACTTGTACCTTGGAGCATGATTGATTCTCGAAATCTCTCTTTCTTCAGACGGGCACTACGTCAATGATGCCCAGCAAGCTCCTCCGTCTACGATTTCTTTTCTTTGGTTTCTTTCCTGGATGCTGCTCCTGCCAACTTTCAGTCTTGCGTGTAAGTCACTCCATCCAAGCTACCTATGGTGAAACCATTGCATATTCACTCACATGTGACGGCCTCTGGCCGTCGGGTTTTGACGAACTCCATAGAAAGATCGGTGACGGAGTAAAAAAGAGTACACCATACCTACTCTTGTTTTATTACAAAAGAATATAGCTTAGCGATCGAGTTTTATATTAATAAAGACATCTATGCCTAAGGTTTATACTATAACACAAAAGATCTTCTAAAGAGAACCATAGGCACGTTTGAACGTAATCAAGATCTAAAATCAGTAGTTGTCACCTTTTAGAGAGTCATTAAAGTCTCCCTCAAAAGATTCCCAAGCGTCTTCTCATACTTGTTCTGGTGATGATTAAGTAAGTATGAGTACAATCATACTCAACAAGTCACATAGAAATATCTACTTAACTACTTGCCAGTATATCAGTAGAGTAAGGTATGAGGGTTTTATCTTTACAGTTATAGATGCATTTTTGTTTGTAAGATCTTTGAACTTCAAATACCAAACATTATTTTATTAAGAGAGAATGGGTTTCAACAATCTTGCTTAACATTTTAAAATAATTCAAATCATAATAATGCCTTGTTGGATTCACTCACTAAACATAGCTTCATTGACGGAAGCATGGCGTATCCAAATATTGTATGTTATACTCTGCAAAGTTGCCCAACTTTACCCATAAAATATCTCAAACTCATATGTCATGCAATAGACGCGTAACATGATTGCATGCGACTAAGTTGAGATAATAAGACCGTTCACTACTCTTCTTGCTCTAGCTTCTACCTGATATTCTCGGGGCCATTTAACCTTTATCGGGAATCCAATAGCCAGTGCAAAAATCATGGCCCAACGTTGAGTGGACCTACTGTTGTAAAAAATGGCAAGTGGCATAACGATTGAACTCAGGGATAACGATTTTCATTGTAGATATTCAATCGAATTGAGATGTGTACTAGACCAGGTTGATAAGTCAAACTTGTGGTTGAACGAGATCTGTATCCTTTACTTAGCATAAGGGTCTAGTCCTTATTTGCCACAGACGAGGCTATCATTCACATACCATATGCATTACAACACAATACCACCAAAATCATACCAAATCCTCGATCCTAGGGTGAGGTCATGGGCTCTAACTATCCTAGTAGCTACCCACTAAGTAGCCTCAACCCTCAGCTTTCATTTCAAAGTCTCCTAGCATGAAATCGAATATTTTTTATTAATATAAATAAATCATTTTAGTTGTCCAACTTGATTACTAGCTATTTACATGATGATTAATTACCACTATTGATTATACCAAGGTTGTCAAGATGAATATGACCTTCACAAATATGGCATGGCTTTTCAGTGGTAGAATCTAACTATTCATCGTGCCATTCCAAAATATTATTTATATAAATAAAAATGCTCAAATAATATAAATAAAAGTAATAATATTAACTAATATGTGACTTGTCTTCAAGCACATAGTCTTCGATTGGGCCTACATCTCCTCCGTCTTGATTAGTTCCTTCAGCGATCTACTCAATGAATCCGGGTGATATCATAAAGAAAAGAAATCAAATAAGTCCAAACTCGAAAGAAAGCGAGGTGGGAAAAAAGTAACACAGAAAAAACTAAAATAAGTTTAAACATAGGAAGGTTTGGGTTATTAGGGTCTAAATGGTGCTTGGATAGGTCAAACGGAGTTGAAAATGAGTTAGAAGGGCTCGAGACGGTCGAAATGAGTACAAACATGCTTAACGGGTTTTGGGTGAATAGTAACATGTGGAAAATAGTATCAGATTGACACTATTTATAGTGGGTCGGGTTTGGTGAACAATAATGAATTTTGGGCCAAAACTAATGTATTTATAGTGATGGTCATTGGTGAATAGTGCTAGACCGATTGGCGATTGGGCCAAGGAACGGCTTTGGCTAGCTTTGTCGGTCCACTTTAGCAGCCCAAAGAGCTTGGAGCCCAGCTCGCTTCAGTGTGAGCTAGAGCTTGCTCTCATGGCCACCGAGACAAAGGAAAAGGCGGCGGTGATGAATTTAGCGATGATGGCGGTGAACAGCAGTGAACGGTGTTGCAGCAGGCACCAACATAACACAAACAAACCATTTTGGGCACACGCATGCGGTGGTAGCTTAGAGATGGCTAGCAGCGGTGAAGATTGGCTAGAACGTTAGCATGGCTTGGTGGGGATGTGGTGTTGCTTCTGTCGAATTGGTGGTGGCTCGAGCATCTAGGAAGTGAGGGGAGCTCGTGGTGGAGACGGCTTAGCTCGTATGATCTGAGGAGATCTGGTGATGGTGACCGTGGGCAATGGAGCGGTGGCACACAGCAATGGCAAGGCTTGGCAAGAAGTTGGGGATAGCTTTGCAATGATAAGGGGATACTAGGGATGCGGGCAATTGGATTAGAGAGAAGACAGCAGTGAGGAATCGGATTTTGGGCTCACCAACAAAGAATTGGGCATCAATGATTGTGGCACAGCTTGACTAGGCGGAAGAGGGAAGGGTTGTGGTGGTTGTGAGGCGGTGCAAAAGGTGAATTAGGAGTCACCGAGCTCGGCTTTATAGGCGAGGCTCAAGGAGCGAGCAGTGCAGCAATGCATTCGACGCGTGGATGACTGAACGAATTTCACGTTGAACCGGAGAACTAGTGAGTGTGTTGGCGGCGAGTGATGCTCTACCTTTCATTGGTGTGGGTGTGCAAGTTAGCGCGGTGAACAGCGGGGTGTTGTGCGTGTCAAGTAGCTAGCGGTGAGAGGTGGAAGCAGTGCGGATTGACGATGGAGCGGCACGACACATGGTCAACTGCAGTGTTAAAGTGAAGTACAAATGATTGATGAGGTGGCACTGACATTATGCAGCTTTTGATGTGGATGCTGGCAAAGGGCGAGCTAGGCGACCCTGGCAAGCACGAATGGTGTCTCAGCAACAGTACCGAAAACAAGGGAATCACATAGTGGGCCTGAGGGCATTTCAACAAGTGGAAAGCGTATTTCCTGAAATTAAAAGCAGAAAATTGGTTGGAGTTTTTGTATTTCAAAAAATTTCAAATTCAAGCAAAATTGAAATGAACTCAAAAATTTTGAGGTCGTTTCAACCTAACCCTTAAAAAATCTCGACCCTGAGATTCACTTGAACTGGGGAGTAGGTTGGGAAAATCTCACTATAAATCTAACTTCTTTCCCCATGTTGTTCTTCTACAGTATGATTTCTCCAAAGAACTATGCAAAATATGATATTCCTATTCCTTAACTATCTCTCTATGGTTTCAAGAATTTCTCGCTATGCTCCTGAAGATACCAACACAGAGGACAAGAAGATAGAATGCTTTACTGAAGGACCACAAAAATCATTAAGTTTCACATTTCAGCCCTCAAGTTCAAGGATTTATCATCCATGGTAAACAACCTTCTTGTGTTAGAAGGAGCAAGAAGTGAATTGGAGGAGACCCGAAAGAGAAGAGCAAGACATATGGTGTCATCGTCAAGTGCTCCACATGGGAAAATGATGACATTGTCACTATTCAGATATCAATAAAGAAGACCAGCTACCGTAGCCCCAAGACCACAATATAACGCCCCTCGACCTACCATGGTTCAATGTCATACATGTGGAGGGAACCATTATCAGAGAAATTGTCCACTAATATTAGTAACTTGCTTCTAATGTAGACAAACTGGACATTATCGAAGACAATTCCCAAAGAGAGATTTACCACCTGAAGTAGCAAAAACACAAGTTAAAGGTTAACAGCCAACCTCTAGGACAATTACCACCACACAAGCCAGTCAAGGAGGAATGTTACAACCTAGGATTCAGGTGGGAAGACAAGCAAGACAAACTTTAGGAAGAGTAAGGATCGCTCCAAGAACAAATTCAAAGACATGTCAACCACATCACCACCGAGGAAGCTACAGGAGTATTTGACATCATAGTTGGTATATTCTTGATCCACTCAAAGCTCTCGTTGGTTTTATTTGACTCTGGAGCTAACCATTCTTTTCTTTCGTTGGCTTTTACTGTGAAAAATCAATTGCCTTTTGTGTCTTTACAAAATCTCTATGTGTTTCAAACACTTGGAAGTATGATGAAACCCCAATTTGGATGTAGAAGGTTAAACGTAGTGATACAAGGGATTAGGTTTAAAGTAGACTTACTACTATTAGAAATAAGAGGATTAGATGTGAGAGATAATGTGGAGATGATCCCATGTTTGTGATGAGTATTTGACCCTTGTTTGAAGGAAAATTGAGTTTGTCTTGGGCTTTTACTGCGTTGTCGTAAGTCTAGGCTGGTCGAAAGTCAATTGAAGTCATGTACGACCATGCCATTGCTTGTACGACCACAGGAGAATAGGTTACGACCACGTTAAAGCCCGTACGACCACATTGGGTGTGATCGGAAGTCTGTACGACCAGTTTGGCCGTGATCGGAAGTCAGCCGGGCGACGTACGATCACATTGGTCGTGGTCGGGATCCAACCGAAGGCTTACGACCACGTTGAGCGCAGTCGGGACTCAGCCGGGCAGCGTACGACCACATTGGCCGTGGTCGGGAGCCTGCCGGACAGCGTACGAGTTCTTTGACCGTGGTCGGAAGGCTTTACGACCACGTTGTGAAGTCTACGACTTCGTTGGCCGTAGTCGATGGCCACCAGGGCCATTTACGACCACGTTGTGGGTTCGGAGCTACGACCACGTTGTGGACTCGAGAGCTTCGACCACATTGGCGCGGTGGTCTACGACCATGTGGGGCGCTCGGTCATCGACCACGTTGAGCGCTCGGTGTTTCGACCACGTGAGCGATCGAGAGCTACGACCACGTTGGTCGTGGTTGGCAGTCGGCACTCGGAGCGTTCGACCACATTGGTGCTCGGGAACTTCGACCACGTTAGCGCGGGTTTGACGTGGTTGGAGCAGCGTACGACCACGATTAGCGAGGAGAACGGCCGTGGTCGTTTGGCGATCTTTGAACTGGTCATATGAGCTCGTTTTTCGGTCGATTACGCTGGGGTTTGGTCGTATGGGTTCGAGTAGCCGTGGACCTTGTGGACCTGGTTTGTTCTACTTTTGACAAGGTTTGGTAAAGTCTAATTTACGTGGAAAGAGACTTGAGCTCGGTTTGATTTGAGCGAGTTGTGTTTTCCTGTGTAGATCAGTGCTATTTGGTGTTTTTGTTGTCTGTGTTGGTTGCAGGTACCTGGAGACAAGTCTTGGTGAGGCTTAGGAGGTCGGGACTAGATAAGGGAGTTGTTGAGGTCTGTAACGACGTGGAAAAGCCAAGAGGACGTGTCTCGCGTGTGGTCCGAACGGTTGGACAACAAGGCAAGTGGAGGAAGCTTCACGGAAGGCGGTGGAGGGGCATTTTGGAGAAATGCCAAAGCTCGCTGGGAAGCTGTCCACCGGGAAAGCTTCTTGTCTTGACTGGAGAGTTGGTGGTGCAAGCGGGCAAGCGGTGGAGCCGTTGCCACCGGGTAATGGGCAAAGCTCTTGGAGGCACGTAAAGCACTGGAGTTATCTGTAATGGGTTGTCTCTGGAGACCCGTTAGCGTGAGACTATAAATAGAGAGGTTAGGTCTCAGGAGCAAAATGAGGTTGTCCCCACGAGTTACTCTGAGCTTTTCTTTCTATTTGTGTGAGTTGTCTGGGTAGAGCATGGATGCTCATGTACCTCCGATGGAGTGGTCAGAGAAACCTCCATGATCAATAGAAAAGATTGGATTCATCTCTCGTATCTTTCTTTATTTCTATTCTTGAGATGATTTGTTTGGTTCATTTGCCCTCTACTTGTTCTTACTGTTATATATGTTTTCCTTGAGAGTTGGCTTGTATTTCTTTGCTCAGAACCAGGAAGTTGTCTTAAGGCTGTTTTGCCAAGACCATTCCTGAGAGCAAAGAACAAATCAGACAGAAGGTTGAGTTCTGTAGTCTGCCGCCTGAAATACTCTGCTCTGATTTTCGACCTTGGTTTTCTCTCTGACCATTGTGAAGTTTTTGGAGGTTCTTGGTAAATTCACTTCTAGAGATCTCATTCTTCTTTGGGTTTCAAGTCTCATGTGTTTTGATCTCGTGGAAAAGTTCTTCAAATTCTTGCTTTGCGGTCGTGCCCGACAACGTAGTATTCATCGCTTTCATTCCTACGACCACGGCAATTTACGTAAATCGTTACATTGCAAGGTCGTGCGTTGTCGATTTCGTTGTTCGACCACGAGTGGGCGTTCGACCACCTGGTGAGACCTCGCCAAGTGCCGCCTGGGTGTTTCGATCACGGGTGGTTCTCTCGACCGTTGCTCAGTCGTTTTCTTGTGACCAATGAGTTTGTCTTTTCTGCTTTCTCTCGATTTTCAAGAAGCAATCAATCTTCTTTTCATAGCTATATAGCTATCGGAGAAAAGATTGGTGTGAATTTAATGGGAGAATTTTAGGCACCATTCACCCCCTCTGCTGCCATTTCGGTCCTTCAATTGGTATCGAGTAGGTTAGCTCTTCTTCATATCTTAACCGGTCTCAAAGAGCCATGGCAACAGATAAGTATTCCACCAAGCCGCCCATCTTTGATGGCCTGGATTACCCCTTCTGGAAGAGCCGAATGGAAACATACATCCAAGCTCAGGGGTATGCCATCTGGCGGAAGGTGAAAATCCAGTTTGTTGTTCCTGTCGATGAGAACATCAATGCCGGGAATATGGTCGATGTTGAGGCAAACGCAAAGGCAAGGAACATCATCATACTGTGGATTGACGAGCGAATTTGATCGCATCTCTCACCGTCGTCCGCTCATGATATCGGGTGACCCTCGATGCATACCATGAGGGCACCTCCCGGATCAAGACGGTTCGACAGACCGATTCAAGCGAATCAAGAAATTCGAGATGCTTGCGGTGAATCCCTCGACGAGTGCTTTTCTCGGTTTCACAAGATTTTGAGCAACCTCCGAGCCGTTGGTCTCACATACTCAAACTCGGATAACGCCGACGATGCTTTCGCGACTCGATCTTGGGTTTGGGAGATGAAGGTGACTACCATCAGGACGCCACGGACCTCTCGACCACGACTCTTGATGCGCTTTATTCGCGCCTCAAGACTCACGAGATTGACATAGTCTCTCGTCGGTCGAAGTCACAATCGATGGCTCTAGTCACCGATCCCACTTCCGCTCACGGTTCTTCTGGATTCTCTTTATGAGTTCTCCCTAAGCGCTCTCGTGGCGAATCGATGATCGGTTAGAGCGGCTAGAGGATGAACAGTGGCCCTCCTAGCTCGAAATTTCTCCCATGCTTACAAGAGAAGGAGGGACGGAAAAGAAGAGGACCGATGATTTGCTTTGAGTGTGGTGGCCCCAACCACATTCGAACAAGCCCCAAGCCGGGAAGGGCAAAGGAGACTACGGCGGTTTGGGCAAAACGACTACCCGACAAGAACCGCAACACGAAGCCCTCGGACTTGTCCAAGGCAAGAAGAAGTTCCGCAACCGGAAGGCGAAGAAGCTCTTCCACCGTGTCCTCACGCCTCGACGACCTCGACCTCGGCGAGGTGGAGGGATGGAGCGACGACGATGGAACGAGGGACCAAGAGCCCAAGGATGGCGGCAATGACTTCTCCGGCATGTGCTTCATGGCCCTTGAGGGCGAGATCACGACAACGACCTCTACTCCGACTCGATGAGGTATGTCCTCCTATGACCAACTAAATGAAGCTTTTCTTAAGTTAGGAGGATTTCATGCTAGATCCGGAGTTAGATGTAGCGAGTTGGAGAAGGAAGTAGATAGATTGTCACGAGCTTACTTCACTTATATCGCTCCCTCCCGTGACGCATGTGATACATGTTGTGCCTTGCTTGGAGACATAGAGAAACTAAGGACCTCGCATGATAGTCATCCTCGGAACTTGACATTGTTAAGGTGGAGAACATTAGTCTTCTTCTTGAGCTTGAGATGAGTAGGGTAGTTCTGTTTCACCTTCTCTTCTTTGAGACTATTTCTTGCACCTCATGTGAGGATAAGGATAATGCTTTTAGAGGTCTTTATACCATGTTGGTCGATCTGCGAGAGACCGTGAAAATTGCAATAACGAAATTGAACCTAAAGCAGGCAGATCATAAAATTGTCGAGTTGCATGCTTCTTTACTTGAGCCTATTGTTTCTTGCACAAACTGTCCTAAGTTAATCACGAACTTGAATCATCTCAAAAACAGTTTCAAGAAATGATTGACTACAATAAGAAAATGGCTCAAGATGCTTCTAAGGCTCTGTTAGCTCACCATGCAAAGATTGTGATAAGAAAATCGATTTGATTGCTTTAGATGAAAAATGTGTGAAGCTAACTAAGGACCTTCTAGAAAATTCACATCCTCCTTGTGCTTTCTGTGCTGAGGTGTTGGAAAAGGATAAGGACATGGTAGAGACGTTTAGGAAGAGTTACGAAGACCAAATGGCTAGAATTAGGACTCGCCCTTGTGTGTCCCTGCGAAGCCCTCAAGGTTGAGGCGGCCGTGCATAAGGAGAGATACGCACGTGCCATTCGCTCTTCTTTGTTGGTTCTTCTTCCTCTCTCCTCCTGTCTCTTCTCCTTCCTTGCTCCTCTTGCACTCTCTCTTTCGGAGTGCCGTACCTTATGAACACTCTTGAAAGATTCGTTGGAGGCAAGAGAAAGTCTGAATCTTATTCTAGACAAGTCCAAGATTTGCAAGTTTAATCAAGGTCTAGGGTATGATTTTCAGAGGATGTGAGGAAGCATCCACTGCCGTGCTCGGACTCCATAGCCGGTGTGTGATCGAGGTCAAGCCCAAGAACAAGAAAGTTCAATTTAAATCAGCGGACTTTGTCCAAGGGATTTCTGACGAAGAAGGTGACTCCACTGCGACTTCGGCATCTCAGAAGGCGAAGCCATTTCATGCTACTTTAGCCTCTCAGAAGGCGAGTATCATTGCACCTTCGGGAAGGATGGACATTTGATTGACCATTGCTTCAAGCGCGCCAAGATCGCGCGTAGAGACCGTGAGTCCCTTAGGCGTTTTCAAGGTCAGCCCCAGACCTTGAGTGCACCTAAGACCAACACGAGGTCTAGGCTTGCTATGTTGGTAGCTTTGGGCGTAGTCGAGGACTTGGTTTTTCCGTGTCTCGATTTTGTCCTCGATTTCCCTCGGTCGTGACTTGGCCGATCCCGAGGGTAGATCTCGTTTTCCCGTCGAGATGGCTACCGCGACGAGATCGGTGTTCTTGGGTGCCCCACTCGCTCTCAAATAGCGATCGGACCAAAGAATGCCTTCTTGTGTCTATTCACGCACCTTCGCTTTTGAGCGACGGAGGCGTAGGGTAGATAGAGGTCGGTCGTGCTTGACTACTTCATCCGCCGACGTGTTACTCAAGATTGGGTTCTAAAATCTATTTTGATTTACCCCAAGATCGAGACTTTACTCTTGTTGACTCGTGTTCGCCAGCGTGGAAGGAAAGGTTTGGCTTGTAGCAAGTCATCTAAAATTAATGTATCTACCTCATGTGAGGATTTGCTAGAAATTCCTTGTTGCTCAAAAATAGATGCTACTAACTCTTCTATGCATATTGAGACTAATTTTGTAGAGGAGAATAATGAGCTCAAGGCCCAAGTCACAAGTTTGAGAAAAGACTTGGAAAAGAGTTATAAAGGGAATGTCTCTCTTGACAAAATTTTGTGTAGTCAAAAATTGTCAAATGACAAGAGAGGTATAGGTTTCATCTCCAAGAAGGAGAATAGCAAGACAAGGCACAATGCAAGACACACGAAGAAAATCAAGTGCTTTGGATGCAACAAGTTGGGACACTTCGCCTCTAAGTGCCCCAATAAGGTGGGAAACAAGAAAAATCCTTCAAAGAGGCAAACCGGCAATGAGCAAGGCAAAAAGATAAGAAGGGGGAACAATTGCCAAACTTGCTATAATTGCCGGGAAAAGGGACATTTTAGTAAAGATTGTCCCAAAGGTATCACTCCTAAGCCTTCTCTCTTTAATGAACATTATTTGCTTAGGAAGGATAAAAATAGCAATGTTCTTGCTAGAAATGTTAGTTTACAAAAATTAAATGTTAGGGTCATTTGGGTGCCCAAATCTATTGTGACTAACATTAATGGACACAACCAAGTTTTGGATACCAAAATGTGCTTAAAAGCTTAATAGGTACTTGGAGAGGCATTGTAGGCTTGGCTAATTGATAAAGAGGTGAATTTCACCATATGCAAAACGGAAGCCAAGTTTGAGGATAATCTTGCCACATCATCAACCAATGCCTTCTCGGTAACACGTATCTACATTCATGTATTAAGCCCCTAGCCTTGTGTAGGTTGCATTTAATGAAAATCATTTAAAAGGGGTGCTCTTGCTCTTGTGCTTAAATTTTATTATTATAATCTTAAGCAAGATGTAAGTGGCACATTAAGGGGGAGTGTTAAATCATGTTCATGTATACTACATCCCTAAGTGTGCCCACATTAATTAAGTGCTAGAATTGTTTTTCAAAATTGAGCCATTTAGCCAAAAGTTAAAATCTTGAAATAATAAGTATATCTTTGAAAAACTAGATGAAAAATATATATGTAAATGCATTTCAAAGGTTTTACAAAGGTTTTGGCTTTAGAAAAACTTATTTCAAGTAAAATTGAGTTTGCAACCCAAAACTATCAATCTAGTATCTTGTTTTGGTTTTAAACTCAAAAATTTGCTAAAATCAATTCTAAAGGAATTTAAAATGTGTTCAATACCAAAAACCTAGAGTTGGCTATTTCAAACATTATTGGTATTCAAAGTTTTCCAAAAGCCAACTAATCAAAAGTTATTTGGTTTTGAAACTCATCCAAAATATTGAGTTGACTTATGTGGTCACTATCTAGCACTTAAGTGAGTTTTGTCATTTGAGCTTAATATATTGACATATATTAGCTCACAAGGGTATTTACAACTCATACATAAAATTGAATGTTTAAAATACCCCAAATGCTCATTTTGCATTCTTGTGAAAATTATTGAAAATGAGTTTGTTTAAAATTGAAAGCTTAATTTGTTAAAAACTATATTGAAAAGAATTTTGATCTTAGCTTATAGTTGGAAATGCTCCACAAGTAGCTTTTGTTTCTGTGTGAAAAACTTTGGAGTAATATACAACATTATATCAAACCTCTCCTCGAAAATTCAAACTCTCGGCATGTTCCCGAATTTTGAAACCACCGACGGTCAGCAAAGCGGTACTTAGGTTGTGGAACCATCTGGCGAGTGATTCGCGGTATTCGATATTTCTGGAGAATGGCTGATTTGATTCAAAATTTGATCTCTAATTTCCTCAGCCATTTCATTTGCTCCTCTTGGTCAAGTTGATCATTGTTAATCACAGCTAGCTACCCTCAAGTATTTATTGATTCCATATGCCATTTTGCTATTTCTTTGGTTCATTTTAAATTAAAATGGCATCCTCCTAAAGAGTGGTAGACGTTTTAGTCATCTTGACCTCAGCGTGTGCTTCACTCCTATCTTTACAAATAACATCGTCCATATCCTTCAAGTAGTATCCCTTAATTATGAAAATTAAGTGGTATGCTTATTTCCTCCAAATGATGTATTTTGGATTGATATCCTTTTATTCTTGGCAAGTAAATATTTCTTTACCAAGCTCTACACATATATGATATCATTGATTTCCAAGTGATATTATTCTTCAAGTGGTATCTACTCTTTTGACTTGGTATCTCTTTTCTTTGGAAAATAAGTGGTATCATTTTTCCTTCAAAGTGGCATCTTTAAAAGTGATATCCTTTTTCCTCTTGCCGAGATAATATTTGCTATTAACCAAGCTCTTTCACCTATGATATCATTTTCTTTCAAGTGGTATCCACCTTGACAAGTGGTATATCCTCTAATGATATCATACTCCTTCTCCAAGTGGTATTTCAAGCAACATCTTTTTCTACAAGTGGTATCTCTTCATCAAATCAAGTGAAAACTATTGAAGATGAAGTACCAAATGTTGACCTTATGAGAAACAAGTTGATCATACAAGAGGCATCAAGTTTTTACAAATGGAATCAAGTACATTTGGTGCCATGTATGCTCTCAAATAGTACAAGTGGTATCATGTTTTCTATAATTGGAATTAACTATGCTTAATATCACCCATGTTTACAAGTGATATTTTCTCACAAGTGATTAGAAGAAAAGGGTTAAATCAAAAGGAGGAAGAGATAAGAAAAGATGAGAAAAATAAGAAAAGAGGAGAAAAATAAAGAAGAGAAGAATCCTTTGTGTGTCAAAGGGGAAGAAAGGATTGCCAAGAAGAGACCTTTGTGTAAGAGGGAATTTTTCTTTATGAAAAACATATATAATACTTTTGTGCTTACTAAAGCAAAAAGGGTAAAATAGTACTATTAGAAAAATTATTTTACTTATTTGCCCAAAAATGATTTATGGTTCTTGGGGATGAATGTGTTTCATTCTCTTTTGCAATTCATGGAGTCATAAATAAATGATATGCAAGATTTCCTTTTCAAAAGAGTCTCTTTGGTCAAAAATCAAAAATCTAGTTTTAAAAGGCCAAATGTTGTGAAAAACTAAATAAAAGTACTCAACTATATATTTCAAATATTTGCAAAGCTTTTTGAGTAAAATTTGTATTTTACAAATCAAAAGGAAGATTTGGCCCCAAAAGAATCTTATATAATCTTGTTTTCGGATTAAACGACATATTTCTCTAAATTATAATCTATTGAGTATTTGAAAAAATGGTCAATACAAAACTCAAAGGGTTGGTCGTTTCAAACATTTCTCTAGTTCAAAGCTTTTGCAAAAGACCAATCATTGAAAAGTTATATTCATTTGAATCTCATCCAAAAACTACAATTGACCCAAAATGACATATTCTTGCATATAATGACTTTAGTTATTTGAGCAAGATTTCTTTGAGTATCTTGGCTTAAATTAGTATTTATAACTCATATGAAGCTAAGAAAGCAAAATACTCCATGGAAATCCAATTGGTTTTGATTTTAAGATTTTGATGCAAAATCAATTCATTCTTTTGCTCTCAAAGCGCATTTTAACATATCTTTTGATTGGAAAAGTATTTTTCAAAAATTCTTATTGGAAAAGGTCACCAATATCATTAAGTTCATATCTGCAAAATTTGAAAATATTTCAAGTTAATTTGAATAAGTTTTGACTTTTTCTCTCCTTGGTAATGTTCATGATTCTGAGCCGATTTGTGATTTTTTTATATCTTAAAATGAGTTCAGATTTAAAGGAAGCCACAATAATACAAATTGATCCTGTATAGTTGGTCTTCAATATCAAAGTTTCTCAGAATTTATAAAGAGCATTTAATCAATTTTTCATCTCTCTCTAGAAGCTAATGTGAGATGCAAAAGTCCAATTTCGAGACTTTCGATTTCAAAACTTATGTTTTGAGCTGATTTATGATTTTTGTATCTTTAATTATGCTCATAATCTGAGGTAGATGCAATTATGACTTTTAATCCTCAGATATTAATCTATATTGACGAATTTTCTCAGATTTATTGAATATTTTTAAGTCAGTTGTTCTTGAAGCTTTTGAAAGACACTTGAAATGCAAAATCAGGAAATGATCCAAATGTTACGAGTCATATATATACAAGTGGTGTCATATCAAGTGATATTATATCAAGTGACATCAAGCCTTCAAGGAGCTTAAATAAGTAAGATTATTTGAATGTGTTTCAAATATCTTTAATTATTTTAAGTGGTATTTATTGGTCATTTGCATTTAGTTTCATATTCCTTCATGACCATATTATGTTAGATTAAATTGGTATCAAGCTCTTCACTTCTTAAAGAGCATATCATGGACTCTTAATTGGTATTAAACTCCTCATAATATCTCATTTTATGGCTTAACTTGTATTCTTCCCATGCTTAACTTTTACAATAATCAATGCTATTTTGTGATAATTGCCTCTCTTTTTGGTGCTCAATGCCAAATGGGGGAGAAATTTGTGATAATAGCTTTCATTTCTTTGAGAAATTTGTGATAATGTCAAATAGGGGAGGATTAATAGACTTGTATAATATGATGAGTAATGCTTTCACCTTCTCTTATGCACTTAATTGCCTATCATTTAGTCATTTTCACCTATATGCTATTATCATAAATGGATTTGTCATCAATCACCAAAAAGGGGGAGATTGAAAGATCAAGCTCTGTTTAAGTTGGTTTTGGTGTTAATGACAAATGCCATTATGATATTTTGATGTTAATGACAAATGTCATTATGAGAATTTGGTGTTAATGAAAAATATCATAATGTGATTTTAATGATAATATCATATACAATTATGTTGCTTCAATAATATTGACAAATGCATATATGAGACTAATATGTTTGTTGAAGTTTATTTATGATTAGTCTCATTTGATGGAAAGGTGAAATCAAAGAGGTATGCATTCGAAATTATTCTCTCATATATTAGTGCATTCCTTAAATCCAAAATATAGATTGAACTCCACAAATTTGTTCAAAATGAATATGTGCATATGTATTCAATATACATATTTGTATGCATACATTTAGGGGGAGCTATCTATATATTTTGGAGTTTCATGAGTATTGATCCATGCTTCTTTCAATATGCATATTTGGGATCTTTACTTTGAAATACATTGTTGGGTATATATATAACTTGTGTAGTTCATATATACTCAAGTATAATCAGGTTGTCAACTAACTTCTCCATTATATGTTAATGGTTGAACAGTCAAATGACAACCGGATAAGTAAGCTTTGTGTTTAGCCTAGAGTATACAAATTGTTGTGTACAAGTTGTATATTCGCAAATCAATCTTTATATCATGATTTATGGAGATTGTCACGAATTACCAAAAAGGGAAGATTGTTGAATCTTGTCCCTCCATTGCGTGTTAATGGTGAAGTTGGTAATTGATGACAATTGTTTTGTGGACTAACGGTTTCCATGAGTTGGATGAATAGGTTAGGTTCCACAAATGAGCATGATTTGGGATGACTTCAAGTGTTGAAGATCATCAAGTCAGGATGCGAGAAGAAGATAGATTCATGAGTTGAATGCTATCAAAAAGATGAAGGCTTCACGTGTTGAAGGTCATCAAGGTGATCATGTGTTGATCAAGCAAAGACCATCATGTGTTGATAGAGTTGATGTGAAAGATGCATTATGTGTTAATGCACATCAAAATGATGACCCAAGGCAAAGGTATGACTAGCTAGGGCTAAGGATGTGTTCCTAGTCTTTACTGGGTTTTGGTGTTTGGTTGGAAGTCTTGATTGCTAGTATAGGTTGTCGTACTATTAAGAGGGTCATGACTAGTAGTTTGAGTCTCATCATGTATTGATGGCTCATCCTCACCTCGCTAGCTCAAATTGACATGAGGCTTGTATTTGCGAATGTGTTTCGCAAATAGTTGAAACTCATGTGTTGAACATCTTTGTAACATGGGACTATGCATTGCGAATGTGTTTTGCAAGTGCTTGAAGTACATGTTTCTATTCTTTGTAATATGAGACTTAGATTTGTAAATGTGTTTTGCAAATGGTTGTAGCTCATATTTAATCTTTAAATCCGATTTCAAAAGTGTGCAAATGTGTTTTGCAACTTGTTGGAAATCATGTGTGATCCTTGTGTGCATGATATCATAGTTTGCAAATGTGTTTTGCAAAATGCTGAGATATCTGCACCGCCAGAAAATCGAACCGGCTCAGATGAGGTACTACCCATGAGCGGAAGTACCGGCATGTGTTGAGCGGTACTACCGGCTCCCCGAAGCTCCGAGTCCCGAGCGGATCCTTTTTCCGAGAGCACCAAGTTTGCTCGACTCAAGCGGAAGTACCGGCACGACTTTGCGATTACTACCGGCGAGCGGAAGTACCAAGCAAATGAACGGAGGTACTACCGCTCGACCGACCGTAACGGCTAGTTCGAGAGGCTCGACATAGCCGTTATAACGCGTCGTGGTGGAGCGGTACTACCGGCCATTGGCGGCAGTACACCTCGTCCCGAATTTTTCAGGACTTTGCTCCAACGGCTAGTTTTCTTGTGTGGGGTATGTATACCCCCTTGAGGCCGGTTGGAGAAGTTGCTAGAGCATTCATTTGTGAACCCTTGAGTTAGTTTGAGGTTCTCCACTCAATTGTGCATGTGTTGCACCTTGTGAGAAGGGAGAAGAGGACTAGAGTGCATGTGTTGCCTCTAGGTGAGAATTTTGTGTCCAGCGAGCTTGTGCATCCGTTGCACGTGGTGAGAGTCAGCGAGGGTTTGGCTTATTACTCTTGGAGTTTGCCGACTCCTAGGCGGCGTTGAGGCGTCAGGCGGTGATCTTCTCAAGAAGCTTGTGAGAAGGCCGGTGAAGTTGTGAAGGTCTGAGCTCACCTACCCAGGCGGGAAAGAGCGCCACTAGTGGATTGAGGTGTTTCGGCTTAATTCGTGGAGCCGGTTCGATTTGTTCGGGCTAACCTCAACGTGGATTAGGGGAGAGCGGCAACTCTCCGAACACCACGGTAAAAAGAGACCGTGTCAAATTGTGGTTTGTTTCCTTGTTCCCATTTATATTCAAGCAATTTACATTCATAGAAATAAATTGATTGCTTGTATACCTAGGATTGCAAACCTTGACCTAGGATAGATTTTGGTGCCTTAGGAAATAATCTTGTTGTTGGCGCTATTTGAGCTAAACCAAATTAATTTACGCTTCCGTATTATACACTTGGTTTAGGTAAATAGAAAAGTTCTCGAATCAATTAGCAATAATTTGTAGAGTTCATTTAAAACCGCCTATTCACCCCACCCTCTAGTCGGCCACCTCGATCTTACAACATGTCAACCACATCACCACCGAGGAAGCTACAGGAGTTATTGACATCATATTTGGTATATTCTTGATCCACTCAAAGCTCTCGTTGGTTTTATTTGACTCTGGAGCTAACCATTCTTTTCTTTCTTTGGCTTTTACTGTGAAAATCAATTGCCTTTTGTGTCTTTACAAAATCTCTATGTGTTTCAAACACTTGGAAGTATGATGAAACCCCAATTTGGATGTAGAAGGTTAAACCTAGTGATACAAGGGATTAGGTTTAAAGTAGACTTACTACTATTAGAAATAAGAGGATTAGATGTTATTCTTAGGATGAATTGGTTAACTAAACATAAGATAAAAGTGAATTATGAAAGGAAGTTTGCAATAGAGAGTAATTCAGAGGAACAAAATGTAGCAACAATGACCATACTTTGATAAAAGAACTAAAAGGGAACATTAACAGCATGATTACAGAAGGAATAATCCAAGTACCAGTAGTTCAAGTATACCCAGATGCCTTTTCAAAGGAATTACTTAGAAGACCACCCAATAGATAGATTGAACTTGCTATAGAATTAATTCTAGAAACAAAGCCAATTACCAAGCCTCAATACCGAATGCCACCAAGTGAATTAAAGGAGCTTAAAAAATAGTTGGATGAATTGGTACACAAAGAGTTTGTTTGTCCCAGCATTTCGCCTTGGTCAACATTAATACTATTTGCCAAAAAAGGATGGAAGTTTGAGAATGTGTGTAAAGTATAGAGGATTAAATGCAGTGACCATCTAGAATAAATATCCTTTGCCAAGGATTAATGATATATTTGATCAACTTAAGGGAGCTAAAGTATTTTCAAAGATAGATTTACGGTTTGGATATCATCAACTCAAGATCAAAGAACAAGATCGAGAGAAAATTACTTTTTCTACAAGATATGGGTTATTTGAATTCATAGAAGTTCCATTCAGTCTAACCAATGCACCAGCATATTTCATGAACTTAATGAACCAGGTCTACGTGGAACACTTGGATCAGTTTGTGGCGGTTTTTGTGGATGACATATTGATATGCTCTAAGAATGAAGAGGAACATCAACAACACCTACATTTGGCCTTAACTAAATTACGGGAACAACATGAAAAGAGAAATAGTTACATATATAGTATGTTGTGACGTATGTCAAAAGATTAAAATAGACCATCAAAGACTGACAAGATTATTACAAACACTTCCAATTCCAGAATAGAAATGGGAAGAAATTGATATGAATTTCACTACTAGGTTACCAAAGACATAGGAGGGATATGGTGCTATATGGGTGATTGTAGACCGGCTAACTAAGGTGGCACATTTCCTACAAATCAAGCATACTTATGGAAAAAATAAGTTAGCAAAATTATATCTGACAAAAAAATGTGTTACTACATAGCGTTTCAAAGAGAATAGTCTCAGATATAGGAGCACAATTGACATCAAAATTTTGGAAAAATTACATGAAGCAATGGGAACAAATCTGGTATTCAGCACGGCATGCCATCCCTAGACCGAAGGATAAAGAAAGAGTGTCAGTCATATCTTAGAAGATATGTCAAAAGCATGTTCATTCATCTATGGAGCAGCATGGAATACATGTTTACCACTTGCAAAGCTCTCTTGCAATAATAGTTACCAAGCTAGTATTAGAATGGCACTATTTGAAGCTTTATATAAAAGAAAATGCAGAACACCACTAAGCTAGATAGAAATTGGAGAGCACCAACTTCTCGGACCATAAATTGCTCATGATGCTAAAGCTCATATAAAGATTATTAGAAATAAGATAAAGACCGTGGACGGAGGAGCGGTGGCACATGGTAATGGAGAAGCTTGGTGGGAAGTTGGGGGTAGCTTTGCGATGATAAGGAGATGCTAGGGATGCGGGCAATTGGATTAGAGAGAAGATAGTGGCGAGGATTCAAATTTTGGACACACCAGCAAAGAATTAGGCATTGGTGATTGTGACACGGCTTGGCGGGCGGAGAAAGAAAGGGTTGTAGTGGTTGTGAGGTGGTGCAAAAGGTGAATTAGGAGTCGCTGAGCTTGGCTTTATAGGCGACGAAGGTGGTGGCACCAGGAGCGATGTGGAAATGATTCAGCGCATGGACAATAGCATGGACAGTTGAGCAACTTTCACACTAGCGGCAAAGTTGGCAGCAGGTGAGGCTCTGCCTCTCACTAGCATGGGTGCACGAGTTGGTGCGGTGAACAATGGCGTGTTGTGCGTGTTGAGCAACTGGAGGCAAGAGGTGGCAACGGTGCGGATTAACGGTAGAGCGGCACGCGGCGTGTGGTCAGCGGTGGAGTTAAGGCGGGTTACGGGCGATCGGTGAGGTGGTGCGGACATTGTTCGGCTTTTGACGTGCTTAGTGGCGATGGGCGAGCAAGGCAATGCTGGCAACTATGAACAGCATCTCAGCGCAAGGCAGCAGAAATAGGGGCGTTGACGTAGTGGCCTGAGGGCATTTCAACAAGTGGAAAGCGTATTTCCTGAAATGGAAAGTGAAAAATTGGATGGAGTTTCCAGATTTGGCAAACTTTTCAAATTCAAGCAAAATTCAAAATAAACTAAAAAATTTTGAAAACTTGAAGCTGTTTCATCACATACCAGGAGCAAGTAATTTAATGCAAGTTTACAAGGACAACTAGTTGATTGTTTCAGTCTGAATTTATTATTAGTGATTCCACTTGCTAAAGATATTCTGAAGATTTTTATGACAAGTTTACTTAATAAACTCTTGGTTAATACAGAACAGTGACAATATTGGTGTTGTTCATACGGTGGTACAGTGGCATTTACTAAGGTGTGATTATATTCTTGGAGATTTCGATGGAGATCGGCCCCATTTGAGGCAGAAGCCAGAATGCCGGCATGGCAACCTGAAGAATGTGACAATCACTGAATTTAGGTCCGCAAAGAGCATGATTGAATTAACAAGTCACATTATTCAGAATGCATCATCTCTTAGGTGCATTACACTAGACACTACTCGTGGTTATGATGGGAGGAATTCGAACAATGGCAAAAGCTTGTCTATGACTAAGGGATCTCTCATGGAAGCGAAGAAAGCTCTTGAGGCAGTCAGAAGATATATCGTGGGAAAGTTCCCTCGCGTGTTTACCGGTTTTGGAGCCTCTTGAAACAAACAAAAGGTGTGACAGGTTCTTTTAAGGCTTGGCTGGCCTCGATTCCAAATGTTTGGCTTGTGTTGGTCATGTTGTAGTATATGCGGTATAAGCATAATTATTGATTTAATACCAATATAAATATGAGTACACAGGAAGGAGATCAATTCATATATGTAAGACATAACAAATATGATACCACACGAATTGATCATTCCAATTAAAGTATAACACATATTCAATAATAGAAACAATAGTATTCTAAACATGAATATGTATATCAATGTAAAAGGCATAGACTAATTAAGACTAGCAACAAGCTCAAGTTTTAATTGAATATTTGTGCTCTCAGATTGTAGGGTTACACAAGAACAATCTTGGCCGTCCTGCTACTAAATCATATACTTTTCACTGATTGGTTATAACAAAACTGAATTCAATCTTTGAGCTCTTAAAACTTTACACTATCAAAATATTCACCACATGTGTGTATTCAGCAGCCAGGAAAAGTTATAGCAAGTCCTTCCACATATAAAATGACTTTTGCAATGACTGAATCAAACTTGATTAGCAGATTTTGATTTCTAACAGATCAGCCGCAAATATGCATAATTTCTATAAGCTAGTGACAGCTCCAATCACACATATACAATATATCTTTGTCTAGTGAATATCATTCAAAGCTCAAGATTAACAATAGTTACAGAATATGAGCATGAATCAAGAGACAACAAGTGACAGTAATTAGGGCTCAAAGATTGAATCTACCAATCTCAGCATATATTTTTAATCATCATTGAGCAACACTATAACCCACCAGCAATCTATGTCCCCCAGTACTAGACAATGATCAGATAATCAACAATCTAGCACAGCTCACAAAGATTGCAACCAGATGACAAAATCACTCACAAAACAGTGATATTCGAAATCACCAGACGAACAGGGGCTAGGCACGCTTGGGCGCTGTCCCAGAAAACCTATTGCCCTCACACCACCGTGAGTGAGAGCAGTAGGCACGGAGATACAAAGCCCTCTTGCCGAAGTGAAGCAGTGTCGGCAAGTCGAGGTAGAGGTACGCCGCACAAGCGCAGGAGAGGAGCCGGCCAAGCACCTCACCGGAGAGCACCAGGGAACCATAGTTGTCAAACACCACAGGCAAATCACAAAGAAGAAGAGGAAGAAGCTCACGGTTCATTTTTCAACCAAACCAAAGAGCCGGCCACCATATATAGCCGAGAGAGGGGAGGAGCTGAGCACTCGGCGATGCCGCCAATGGCCACGACCGAGTCTCACGCACCACCACCGAAGCCCACTCTCACCTCATATGCCGGATCTGAAGATCGAGCCTTACGGGATGAAGAGCGACAAGCTCGCGGGGGAGAGAGGGAGAGCGAGTCGCACGGGAGAGAGGACCGCAGGGGAGACCGGGCCGCCACCGAGCCGACCCGTCGGGCTCGCCGAGCCCGTCTACCTCCGCCGCCGCTTCCTCCGGATTCGCCGCCGCCATCGCCCCCAAAACGCCCGCTCGCGTTTTCTGGTCAAGGAGAGGTGCAGCGCTCCTCTCTTTGCTCGTTCGCCCACCGGCAAAGTGGCCCCTCTTTTTTTCTCTTTTTTTTCTTTTTATCAAATGGGAAATTACCATTCTGCCCTTGGTATATACAACAGGTCAGGCTACTCAACCCACGAAGCATCCTATTGAATCGCATGTACCTTTTTTTCCATTTACCTTAGTGTACCTTGTTGCTGACCAGCGTCATGCAGTGGGTTAGCTAGCTATTTTAAGGTCAGAATAAATGGAATGGTTTCTTGAAATAGATTGTTTAATGACTTTTTGAATTTAAAATCATGTGTGTTGTTCACATCAGTATCTGCTGTCTTAAAAAGTGCAGACAAAAATTATCAAGTATAGCCAAAAGTCATCAGTTATAATCCAAAAAAACATGGAAGATAACAGCAGTAGTCATAACTGAGGACCTTATGGACGGTTTAATCGTCCTTCTCCCTGAGAGAGACTAGGAGAGGGTATGCTAAAGTAAGAGACCTTTCTAAGGTAAGAGACATTTCTAAGGCTCTGTTCCTTTCGGCCTTTTAATCGGTTTTTGGCTTCAGTTTCTTTTAGAAATCACTATTCATTAAACTAACAAGGCATAGCTCAAAAGAACAACCACATTAGCTCCCTTGTGGAACTTTTGAATACGGCCTTGTTTTGACCCTCTGGCTATTTTTTCGAATCTAGCTCCCTCTCGCATGCAATTGCAAATCTAGCCCATTTATAACCGCGGCAACACCTCCCATGCTACACGACTACAGCAAGATGTGCTATGATACCTGAGCGCCGTAGGGACCTGCTGCAGTACCTGAGCACGATAGGAGCGTAGCAGGAGGTCGAGCATAGCAAGAGGCACCCGCACGCATGTACGAGACGATCTATTATGGTATACGACCGCAGCAGGTCCCTACTATGCTCAGGTAGTGCAGCAGGACCTACTGCGGTCGTGTACCATGGTAGAAGGGTGGGGGCGTGGTGGAGGCTACCTACAAAGGTCCGGCATGTTGTCACCTATTGCTACTACCATGGTGAAGGATCTAGACCCCATATTATGTGTTAATGGCCTATTTTAGTGATTAATAACAAATAGATTTATGTGTTGCCACCAATTACCAAAAGGAAGAGATTAAAGAATCTAGTCTCACCATTATGTGTTAATGATTAGTTTTGGCAACTAATAATAACCATTTGTGGAACTAACATTTTGCATTGAATTTGGGAAATATGTTAGGTTCCATGGTGATGAAAGATTTAGGATGGCTTCACATGTTGAAGATCATCAAGTCAAGGCTTGTGATGAAGGATGACTTCATGAGTTGAATGTTATCAAGAAGATGATGCATTATGTATTGATGCACATCAAAATTTCGAAGAGAAGGTAATCATAAGTTGATCAAGATCTCGAAAAGGATATAATCATAAGTTGATAAAGTCCCCAAAGACATGATCGTCGTGAGTTAATTATCAAGTCAAGAGAAGATACATCATGTGTTGTTGGAGGGTAAATGAAGAATGCATCATGGGTTAATGCATATCAAGACAATGACCCAGATTTGAAGTGATGATGTACGTCATCAAGCTTCAAGAGGATGCTCAAGACAAATGTATAACTAGCTAGGGCTAAGGATGTATTTTTAGTTTTTATCGATCTTGGTGTTTGGTTGAAAGATCGAATTGCTAGTATAATATTGTTGTAATATTAAGAGGGATCATGTCTAGTAGCTTCAAGCTCATCATATGTTGATAGCTCAATCTCACTTACTCTAGCTAGCCATGACATGAGGCTTAGATTTGCAAATTTATTTTACAAATAGTTATAAATCATGTATGATCTTTGTAACATGAAACTTGGATTGTAAATGGTTGAAATCCATATTTTCGATTCCTTGTGGCATGATAATTAGATTTACGAATGTGTTTTATAAATGATTGTAGCTCATGCACAAGCCTTACAGCATATGACTTAAATTTACGAATGTGTTTTGCAAATGTGTGTAGGATCAAGGATAACCGACTAGAGGGGGTGAATAGGAGGTTAAAAAAATTGTGTTGCCTTCTAATAACAATTACCATAATTTTAGTACAATAGGATTTTAAAGCAATTGAAACCTACAGAATTATAGTATGTCAAAGGTACTACAAGCACAAGTCTTTACACAAATAGTTCTAGTATGAATAAATATGACAATCACAATATATTAGAAATACAAAAGCGGAAAGAAGAGACAATGAAATAACCAATTTACACACGATATTTTACCGTGGTGATCGGAAACTTACCAGTTTCCACTAATCCATGTTGAGGAAAGCCCAAGTGACTTAGACCGGCTCCACTAATCAAGCCTCAGCTCATCAATCCACTAATGGTTGTCCTTCCTCCGCTCCGAAGATGGTGGACACCAAACCACTCACAAGTCAGCGCCAGGCTTATTCACAACCTTCTTGAAGAAGTCATCGCACAAACTCCCGCCAAGCCGTCCAAGTGTCGGCAAGCACCAAGAGTAAAAGATTACAGCTTCGCTTGATGGTAATCAAGTGCCAAAGGATCGATCTAGAAGTGAAATACACTTGTTTTGGCTCAACCACCTCAAATAAATGCACAATGTGAAATTGAGGTGTGGAGTGAATGCTCAATGCTCAAGGGTGTTCAATGGAGTCTATTACCTCTGTCCTTGAGCAGGTGGGAGAGTATTTATACCCTCACCAACCAAAATTAGCCGTTATAGGGCAATCCCTGAAAAAATCAAGGCAAGCGGAAGTATCGTTGTTCATTAGCCAGTACTTTCACACCTGTTCTGACACAGCACTAACGGCTATCTCAGAGCTTCTGAACTAGACGTTGGAAGTCAGCGTGGAGCTATCGCCGTTGTAATCCCGGTAGTTCTGATATTCGGAAGTTCTGAAATTTCGACGTGGTACTTCTGTTTGATTCGAGGCCAAGAGTTGGCGTTCTCTAGAAAAAATGTTCCACCTGGATTTTCGGAGCTTCTATGTTCCGGAAGTACTGTTTAAGGTTGTGGTACTACTGCTCTATGGTAGTTCCGCCGTTGAAACTTCGATACTTCCATTTTTCGTAGGAAAAAAGTGACTCCGAGGGAGCTCTCTGGGAAAAACGTTCTGCTCGATTTGATGAAACTTCTGGAAAACAGAAGTACCGCTGTTTACACTCTGGTACTTTCGGTTGTCCAGGCAGAGCACAGATTTTCTATAAATTTTTAGTTATAAGAGAATGCATGATCATAAATTGATCCAAATGACACGAGAATATGCTATCAAGTTACTAATCACGATCTCTCTTAATGGTACGATATTTATCCTACAATCCGGTCTTCCACCCCTTCTCCTAAGACTGGTAAAAATGAAAAAGTGGTCCTAGTCTACATATACCTTTGTCTTGAGCCACTTTAATCGTCATGTTGACCCTTAGCATGCATCTCATCATCATTTTAGGGACTAAACCTTTTAAACACTCAATAAAGTTGTTAGTTCCATATTCACATGGATTTATTAATTACCAATTGAGAGAACATGTGAGAGGTGCTCTCATGTTTGTGATGAGTAATTGACGCGTGTTCTGAAAGTTCGTGAATGGATCAGCTCTGCTGTCGCCAGATTTTTCGTGCGGAACTACCGTTGTCGGAGCGGTCGGGATGTGCCAAAGACGGTGAGACTCGAAGTGGTTGCGAGGCGTGCATAACAAGGAATGAGGAAGCTTCCCGGAAGGTACAGCAGGGTCGTTTTGGAAAAATCGCAAGACTGCAAAAGCGAAAGCAGATTCGGTTCAAGTTAGTGGATAAAGCAATAGAGTTGTTGGTAGTAATGGGTAAAGTGTGTTTGTGAATCCATTAGTGGAGACTATAAAAGGAGAGGAAGAGGCATGAGGACAAAGTGAGAGTTAGCGTTTCTTTTCTCTCCATGTGTGTGTGAGTCTCTCTCCTTTTTCTTTTGTGTTGTTGTGGAGTGGGTGGAGTGGGCAGAGGCTGTTCTGCCTTTTTATCTCCTTGTGTTCTTGAATGGGTTCTAGATTTTCTTGATTTCCTACATGCAGATGGGGATGTATTGCGAGATGAACAGGTTGTGGCAACTCTTGTAATCTTTCGTGCATCTATTTCAATCTGAGAAATCACGTTTCTGAGATGTTTTGATGATTCTATTCGTTTTCTGTCTCTCTGCGTTCTTGCTTTTTCTTGCAAGTTTTTGTTGATTTCGTGACTTTCTAGTTGCTGAATCTTTATGCTTTGAACTGGGAATATACTCAAGATCACTTGACCAATCCATTCCCAGAGCAAAAGGAAGATTCAAAGTTTCGGATTTTCTCAAAATCCTACGCCAGTTCTTGCTCTGTCTTGCAGTTTTTAGGGTTGAAGTGTGCCCTTTGATTTGCTGCAAGGAATCTTGAAATTGAGTTTGGGTATTTCTTCTGAGATCATCTCCTTGCTATCTTCAAGGTTTCCCAAACCAAGAATCCAAGAATCAGGAGTATTTTGGATGTTGGACTCTACCTGCTGTGTTCTTCAACAAAATCTGAATTTCTTATTTCCAGTTGATCTTTGTCTGCGATTTCTTCTCAATGAGGTCAATAAGTTGTTTAGGATGATGTCATGTTCAATTGACCCGAGAAGAGCTGCGTGAAGTTGATCAATTTCAAGTTTTCGGTTCTGCTCCCGCAGAATTTCTTCGTGCGGTACTACCGCTGTTCAACGCCGATACTACCGCTCGAAGAACACGGTACTACCGCTGCTCAACGATGATACTACCGCTCAGCGATTGAGTTCGCAGCCGGTACTACCGTTCGGCTCAACGGTACTACCGTTCAGCGGTACTACCACTTATGCGTGAGACCACTCAACTGCATTTTTCGGATTGTTTCTCCGGATCTGGTTTTTGCTCGTTGCTGTGACATCCACTGAGTGTATATCTTCTGTCTTCATAGCTTCCATAGCTATTGGAGAAGAAGCGTAGGAGTGGATACTTGTGGGGCTATTTTCAAAGGCACCATTCACCCCTCCCTCTCTGTTGCCATTTCGGTTCTACACCAAAACTATTTTTAGGGTCTAGATGCTTTCAACGTGTTGAGTTCATGTACCTATACATTATGTCATGATTATAAAAGTGTACAAATGTATTTCGCAACTTGATGGAAATCATGGTTTGATCATTGTGTGCATGGTACTATAATTTGTGAATGTGTTTTGATAAATTTATTGAAATATATGCACTCTTGTCTTTACTGGAAAATGCAAGGTAATATGATCGCAGTGTGTATAGCGGTATGATCGGGGTTGTCAGACCGACTTTGTGTGAGTGGTCAAACTAGCCTCTAGTAGTCGGCCTAAATGTGGTGCTATAATTGGAGCGACTAGACCGGTCGTATGTGAGCGATATGACCAGCTATTTGTTGGTGGTCAGACTGGCACTACCCGGCTTACATTACTACCAAACATTTGTTGCCAGTAGGTATTTTCCAGAGAGTATTGTTCTCTCGATTGAGATAGGTGCATTTATACCAGCTTGAGTGGCGGTCCAACCGAGGTGATGTCTGATTGGCCCATGTGAGCGCTGTCAGACCGACCGAGACTTGTAACAACTAGTTATCTAGCCATTGCGAAGGTCACGGTAGTACCACCCCTCGCATGGTGATACTACCGGATTTCAGCTAATTTCATCCCAACAGCTAGTTTTTTTGTGTTAGATATAAATACCCTATTGTGACCAGTTGGGAAAGCTAATGTTGCATTCCATTCTTCACTATTGAGCTAGTGTGAGGCTTTCCACTCAATTGTGTATGTATTGCAGACTCCTAGATGGTTGTTGAGGCGTGGTGCCTGGTGATCTCTTCATATAAGGTTGTGAAGAGGTTCAACGTGTTGTGAAGTTTAAAGCTACCTACCCTAAGAGGAAAAATAGCTACCACTATTAGATTTATGGTGGTTAGTTTAATTCGTAAAGTTGGTCCAATTCATTTTAGTTTACCTCGACGTGGATTAGAGAAGACCGACAAATCTCTAAACACCACGGTAAAACATCATGTGTCTATTATGGTTTGTTCTCTTGTAATCAATCTATATTTAAGCAATTTACATTCATGATTTCTTATCAATCTAGGATTGCAAACCTTTGACATAGTCTTAGGGTTTTATGTGTTTAAGTGAACATAGTTAATTTATGTCTTAATTGTGTAAAACTAATTTAATTACATTTTAAAACACCTATTCATCTCCTCCTCATTACGCGTGGTGGGAAAAGGGTCGTTTCGGTTTGCGCTTATGACTTTTAGTTAACTATTCCTCGATTTTGTCTTTTTTTACTTTTTGGAACTTTTTTGTCTTTTCCTCGTATTCGTTTGCATTGTCAGTAATGAACTAACTTACTTTTTAAAATTATTTATATTTAAGTATATCAAATAAATCATGTCCGATACAGAAAAAAAATAAACGGTAAATGCGTGCGCGAAGGGCTACAGCTGCCGCATGTTAATGCGGTGGTGGGGCCAAGGATTGATGACTATACTGCGAGAACACAGCAATTGTGCACTGTACACCGATGAGCGCTGGCCGATCGTTCTCCCTGGCCAACTGCTCTGCTGCGCCGGCCACGCATCTCGAGGCGCGCGCCTCGGGCCGCGGGCCCGACGATGTCTCCGCTCCAGGCGCACCACCCCAGAGCGAGGGAGGCCCAAGCCCAGCATGGGCCCCGCCCTACCATGTGCGGGCCCACCCTCCCAAAGAGAGCGAGAGGGAGAAGAAAAGAGGTAGGGAGATCGAGACCAGAGCCGAGGACCACACGGGCAGGCACAGTGCGCCCCAACCGCAGAGCATCCCCGGCTGGGTCCCCCGCTCCTGCCGCTAGCTACAGGAGATGGCAGGCACGAATCTCCAGGCGCGCAGGCCGGCAGGCTTGCCCAATGGCAGGTGGGGTCCGGGCTACGTGCCGCCACGTGGTGGGCTGGGTGAGGCGAGCCCGGGGGAGCGCCCGTGCTGTCTAGCCCTGTACGGATCGGACGGCGGGCGGTGGCCGGAGCACGTGGGAGAGAAGCATCGACGGCTGCGATGAGCGCGCTGCTACCGTACTAGTGCTTGTTGCATTCAAAGCCAGATCGGGAGAGGAAACGGATGGGGCCAGTAGTGATTCGCATGGTCTTAGGGTCTGTTCTTTTTAGCTGCGGTTTATGGTTTTTTGCTGAAATTTTTGAATTTTAGTTATTTATGGTATAGATTACGGAGAGATCGATACTTATTTGTGATTTTGGCTGGTACAGATGTTAAGCTTTTAACGTGTACTACGTTTAACTTGTAAGCTCCATTTTAAAAAAATACTCCGTTTAAAAGTTAGGTACTGTAGCGGCTGCTAAAAGCCGGCCGGCTTGTGACCTAAAGAACATGCCCTTATACCTGGAGAGGACTCATTAAGGGTCTTTTTGGTAATTGCTGTGGCTTATAATTTTTGGTTAAAATTTTTAAATTTTAGCTATTTATGGTACAGATTATGAAAAGAGATATACTTATTTGTGATTTTGGATAGTACAAATGTTGGGTTTTTAACGTGTACATCGTTTAACTTGTAGATTTTATCTTGAGAAAATACTTCGTTTGAAAGTTAGATACTATAGCAAAAATCAAAAATCGCTAGCTTTGAAGAAAAAGAATGGGATCAGGAGGCTGTTGGGTTTCATCTAAAAAAACTTAGTGGCCAGCGATTTAGCGGCCTTGGTCCGTTAGAATCCGCCGTATTCCATCTCAAAAAAAAACTAACTTGCTGCATACTTCACGTACTTATTTTTACCATGTACAATACTGCTCTGTTCCTGAAGATATCATAAATGTTGCGTCAGTTAACGAGGACTACATCAAGGATCATGAACCAGGCCATGCTACCACCTACCATAGTCGATTGCTTGTGACATATAGATAGGCTACATTTGAAACTACTTTGTTTTTTTGCTACAGTTATTTCCTTATTCAAGCCCTGCGAAGATAATAAATGTAAACTCTAACTGCAAGGTTGCAACTTAGTTCTTTAATATTTTCTACTTTTTTAATTATTCATGTGTATGAATCGATGTTGCAAACCTTGTGTACTAGCTTAAGGCCTTGTTTGGGAGGAAGGGGCTAAACTTTAGCTCTGCCCACTCAAATGAAGGGGCTAAAGTTTAACCCTTGGGGTGTTTGGGAATGGGGCTAAAGTTAAAGACTGTTGTTGAAAATGTCAATTTTACCCTTGTATTGCATCTTGGTCGCGCTTGCATGTAGCCTCCTCTCTCTCTTTTTCTCTTTTTTCGCTAGGGGCAACCGGGGAAAGAGAGACCAGGACCAATTTTAGCCCCCTTTAGCACCTCTTGGAGGGGCTAATGGATTTAGGGGGGCTAAATTTTAGTCCATCCAGTTTAGCCCTCCTGTTTAGCATGAAGAGGCTAAAATCTGGCTAAAATGGGGGGGCTAAAGTTTAGCCCCCCCTCCCAAACGGGGCCTAATTCTGAACTAGTGCATAAAACACAGATGGTTTGGATTTAAAAATCCGAGTTCCGACACCAAGTCTTAAAGTTAGGACTTCTTGGCTTGAGTTATATATACCAATTAATTCATCCGAAAACTTAAACTGATAAGACAAATATGGACAACATACTTTAACAAACATCTAGTACAGCATAGTATTTTAGGTTTTCGAAATTCTCGTTGTACGGGTAAAAGATTGGGTTAATGAGCAAGAGCACTAACTAGATAGGTAGGCCAAACATGCTTGAGCATATACTCTCTGTTTGCGCTTAATTGTCACTGTTGTTTTTGACTGGTCGAGCTTTGATCAACGATGATTTTTAAAATATCTAATTATGTAACATAAAAGTGATATTATTATATTTATAATTGAAAGTATTTTACTAATATTCTACATTTGGAGATATTTGTTTTTGTGTTGCTTAAAAATTAACGGTCAAAATTTGATTAGTAGAAGTCAACGGTGACAAATAAACGCAAACGGAGGGAGTATTCCCCCTGCAGATAATTAAATCAGGGAAAAAACACTGAAAGTTTCACGGGAGTTTAAATTAGTTTGTTTAATGCTGTTTCACGGGTCAAATGTGTGAGGCTATCTATTACTACCTTCTTGGAAATTGCAACCTAAAAGTTTCGGACGAATTTCACCAGGGAAAAAAGGTAGGCAATTCCTTGTGAATTTCCTAGGAAAACTTTTTTTAAAAAACAGGTCTTACAGCGACGAGTCGAATGGTGAAGCACCACGTGGACGTGTCCAAACCCTGACCCGTCCACTCGTACGCACTCGTAGGCTCGTACACACTCGCACACGTACCCATCTGTCTGGCATAATAGTCAACGGAAAGCTCTAACAAGCAGCACACGTACGCTTCTTTTTCACTTATAACGTGTGGTTTATATCTTTATTATAGTAATTAGTTTTAAATAGTATGTATTTTATGACAGGATCAATAAAAAAATTATAGTAAAAAATATATTAAATTCAACTATATCGGTCCAAATCATATACCACTATTTTTCTATATATACTACAATAAAAACCAGCCACCCTTGTATTTTACCGATTAACATTTCAGCCTAAATATCTCAAATGCATTTCAAATGGCCTATCGACACAAACAAATCGGTCGTCGTTCGTAAAATTCAGTAGGCTAGCTCTTCTACGCAGCATTGATTGTTTCGAAAACTTTAAAGAATACATCACCGTAACTAGGGGTACAATCAAAGCGGATACAGACAGATATTATTTATCATATATCTTATTTTATATTTTTTCCTCGAAGTCAGAGTTGGACACGAATAATGTTAGATATCTATTTCTCCATTCCGTATCCGTTCCATAATCTTTCGGACGGTCGATCAGACGAAAATTATTCGCTTCTTTGCACAGGACATTAGACAGTATAGTACAATCAGAACGAACATGGAGAGACTAATTACTGACATGTTAAAAAAAGAACACCCAATACTCCCGCTTGTTTAGATATAACAATATGTCTATATGTTATTTTGTTCCTATGTGAAGTCACAACAGACTTCCTCATATCATTTGACATACGGATATATACGCACGGATATCACTTATCCCGTATCCTATTCTATATTTTTCTTGATCGAGTCGGACACGGATAGTCTTGGGATACCTATCTACCCCTACCGTATCCGTTACGCATGCCTTCGGTTGGTCGGAAGAACAGAAATTACTCGCTCCATTTGCACCCCTAACCGTAACGCTAAACAACCCTGTGTTTGTCGTCAGCTTAGCTCCTGCCCAAGGAATGCTCAGGTCTAATTTCCCGGCATGGAGAGATGGCTGAAAAAGAAAAGATTGGTAGTAACCCATGATTTAGGTCTCGCTCGTTTCGGCTTCAGCTTCTGGCTTCTAGTTTATTTTTTACTATTCATAAATTTCGGTTTTTTTTTTGAATTTTTGGCTTTTTTGAGCTATTTTGCCGTTCTTTTTTTCGTATTCGTTTGCGTTGTCCGTAATCAGCTAGCATATTTTTCTATTTTTAATTTTTTTTTAAATTTAATTAGCCAAATAAGCTACCTTCAACTACAATAAAATTTTAACTACTACAGTACAATTTTAGCTATAAGTCACAGCTTTTTAGCTCAACCAAGAGGTGCCCCTGCTCAATATAGCTTAAGCTTATTGGCTTAAGCTTATTTTTGCACTATTTATAATTTCGTCTTTTTCGAATTTTGACTTTTTGAGCTTTTTGTCGGTTCTTTTTCTCGTGAATCGTGATGGGCTAGCATATTTTTATATTTTTAATTTTTAAATTTAATTATGTCAAATAAGCCTCTCTCATTCTGATGTTTTTTCACCACCTGTGTTTTCATTATAAGCCTTCAGCTTTCAGCCGAACCGATCACCACTTTAATCTCTCCTATGTCTTGGAACAATCTGTACAGTACTACTTCTGACAAGCAGGGAGTGCACACGTCCCCGGGAACACCGCGCCATTACCCATTAATGAGACTATTTAATTCGCTCACACGTTTCCCCGCGTTTAGCACTCCTCCGTTGAGGAGCTGGGAGTACTTTATTCCCGTGCTTAATCCGTATCAAAACCCCATCATGGCAGACCCTCTCGCCTCCTTAATCTCCTCTCCAGGAGACAAACCGCACCTTCACCCCGAGCCTTTGGTTTGATTATCAAATAAACTAAACAGATAAACCCGTCGAAAACCCTACGCCTGTCCCAGCACGTCACAAGATGATTTCATCCTCAGATCGTGGCGTCGAGGTGTTCTGCCACTACCCGGCAATGGCATCGACTACGGGATATTGAGCGGAGATTATCCGTTTTAATCACTGACGATCGAACGGTGAGGATCGATCCAATTCCTTGGCGAGATTCGGATTCATTAGGGAAGGATTCGAGTACACGTTTGACGGCGACTCGACCTCGAGATCGAGCGAGCCCATTTTTGGGGGGCTAAACCTGTCGGTGCTATTTGTTTTCGGCCTGTGTCACTTTGCCGTTCTGTAGTTACGAAAGGATCCGAAAATAAAACGCGAAAGAAACCCAAAAATCGACGGGCGAAACGAGTCGCTTTTCCCCAAAAGGAAAAATACGTGGTACACGCAAGAAACGGATGGCCTGCTTGTCGGGCGGGCCCACCCCCACGGTCTCCGCTTTCGCAAAGCAGCTCCGGTGTGCTGGAAGCCACCGCATATTAGTCCTGCAGCCAATTTCTTTTGCAAATTTGACATATGTGCATATGAAATTACAAATCTAGTCTCTGTCATGACTACAACAGCAATGGTAAATAATATGTATCATCTATCATACTGCCCCACCACGGCACAAAGTACCCACTCAGCGAGAGAGGAAGGAACGCGGTAGGCGGTGGGTGGCATCAGGCTGATTTGCTGGTGGAGCTCAGCAGAAACCTATCATATAATTCCAGCTCACCGGGAGTTGATAATGGGTCTATCCAGCGTGGCAGCCCGATGGACCCCACCACCTGCCGAGTTGGGTCAAGATGTCATTGTGCCACAACCTATCATGGTGAGATAGTACGGTGGGTGACACGTGTCGTCTTTTATAGTTATAAAAGGGACTAAAACGATAATTTCATGAGTGCGGATGCTAAATTTGCAACAACAAAAAAATTTGCTAGAGGGTCATTTGTGCAAATGGATTCCCGTTGCTGTACACCTTTCCCCTTTTGCTCAGGCCACCCATGACTCATCTCCTGGCCCCACGCGTCAGTTCCACTAATGCTACCCCTGGTTCCCGGCCGAGACGACGTGGCAAGCACAGGTCGCTGTCCTCGTGGGAACCCTAGGATCATCGAGATGCTGTTTGGAAAAAGCCCGGATCGCAATGTTAGCCGAATGATGATCTGGCAGGTAAGACCATACAAGGAGGTCATGGTGTGCAGAAGTGCTCTGGAAGTTCAATTCTTGGAAGCAAACCCGTAGGAACATTGCGATACACCCGATTTTCCTCTACAGTCCTATTTGATTTTAACTGATAGTTTTTGTTAAAAATAAATAATAATTTAAAAAATGGTTTATATAACAAGCGGTAAAAAAATGAGAAAAAGACATACGTATGTGATGGGAGCGAAAAAGGTAGGATATATGATATATTTATGATTGTTTGTCTTATCTCTAGAGTGAGATGGTAACAAGTAGAGTAAAAAAATCGTTTCAAAAAATCAGATATTTATATTAATTTTTAATTTTTCTAAGAAAAAAAGAAACAGATGTCAGCTCGAACTGAGGCTAACCATCAGACTATCTGGTTATCTCCATCACTCCGTGCATATTCGACGGAATATACCAATGAGGCCAAGCTAATCCAAATGCTGCAAAAACTAGCTATATGTACCGCGCGTTGCTTTCGCGATCGCACCGATCATGCTCGTGTAAATGCAATGCTATCGCTGCAGGGCGACGTGGACGTCGGAATCAGCGATCGATCCATCATCACCCTGGGTCCTAGACCAGGGGCCGGCTATCTATCGCTAATCGCTCGGTCGAGGGCATGTCAAGTGCACTGCCAAGCAAGCTGGTACCGTACCGCACGTACTACAAATGCACTGTAGACAGTGCCAAAGCCAGATTTTAATTACGCTCCGACCTTAGTGTAAAATGATCTAGTTTATTTGAGCTGGATCATGAAAATATTACTTAGACTGAACTGAATTTAACCAAGCTATACACTAGATATTTTTCTACACTTTAGGCTGAAAGCACACCCTATCCGGGGTGTGGCTCCACCCTTGACTGTAGATAAAGCCGGATCTAGCAGCAGGAGACTGTAAGCGAGCGTGTTCATTTTAGCTTTTTTTTAGTGGTTTTTAATTTTAATTAAAATTATACTATAACATCGGTTAGCTTTTTAATCATTAAATTCAAAGAGAACAAAGAAAAATAAGGAAAAATAAAAATATCTTTATATCTTCACAGATAATGAAAAGGAAAACAAAAAACAAAAAATTAAAATTAAGAATCGAAATTAAAAAATTAATATGTTCATTCCGAGTTTTTGAGGCAGGAGGCGAAGCCGGAATGAACGGGCAATAAGCTGCGTCGATCTTGTCGTGACACTGACAGCCGCGTACGCATTCATGCAGCGAATGCCGGCTTTGCCGTGTCGTCGTTGTCGTGAGTTTTGATTCGCTGTGGGCCCGTATTTGTACGCACGTAGCTGGGTTTAGTGGCTCGAGCATGCAGTGCGAGCACTGCAGACGTGTACCGGCTGTTTGACCGACCGGGAATCAACTTATGGGAATTAGGTTACCTATGGTTTGACCGACTGGGAACCAACTTACGGTCTGATTAACCAGCATGCGCACTAGTTTGCACACTAGGAGACTCTCTCTCTCTATATATATAGACACGCACGAAATCATCAGTTTAATATGGTCTACTGCAGTATGCAAGGAACAGAAATAATTCAGTACAAGCCCCTCACTTTTCTTACGTTCCAAACAAGATGTATGATTTTTAGACAGGACCATCAGCGGTGAGATATTTTTAGTGACATTAGAAGGTTAATGGCATGTTGCTAGAACAAACGGTTGGGTTTCTGTATGGAAGAGTTCACACGTTCCAAACAAACTCTTAGCAGCTAGTGATTACTAGCTAAAAGTAGCATTTGAACCCACGGAGATTTTCTTGTAGCTTAGGGCATGCTCCAAAGAGTTTAAGTTTCTAACTTTAGCTGAAATTATACGATACCAACTACAAGTTATGCTAGTGGTAGAGCACATAGCTTTTTACTGAAATTATTCAGTAGCGATTGTTATTTTTTCTAAATCATTTAATTAAAAAATAAGAAAAAATCATTATATCGTTACGAACAATTCAAAGGAATAAAGAAAAAATAATAACAAAAAACAAAATAAGATAAAATTAAAAATCAACATGTTTTAGATAACTTTTGATTTAAATGAAAAAAAACTAACGTTGAAGTCTTTTTGAAGCGGGGCTTAGCCCTGTGCCCAAGCACGTCTCGGCCTGTTCAGTGCGACGCGCGTGCCACCGCGTCGCGCAGCGGTCCACACGAGCGCAGCGAGGGGCGCGAGCGCAGCAGACACGGGCACGCGAGCCGTGCAAACGCGTCGGGGCACGAGCTCCTCCGACGTGGCCCGTGGGCCCCACGGCCATCCACTCCGCCTCACGTCCGATCGGCCACGTCCGGACCGCGCCTGCCAGGGCCCGTCACTGGGCCGGGCTCTCCCGTCTCCGGGGCGCTCGGCTTCCGGGAGGTGAGGTGGGGCCGGGGTGTCAGGGCTCTCCAATGGGCCGGGGGCAGCAGGCAGGTGGGCCCACCTCAGCAGCTGTCGGCTGCGGGGGAGGCACGGGTGGGGCTCGCTTCCCCGGCCACCAAAACCCCTTTCCCTTTCTCTCTCTCGTCGGTCTCTCCTGCATGATCTCTCTTTTCTTCGGATTGCCTAGGGGAGTGTGTCATCCAAGGTTTGCTTTTTCTCCCCTCTTGATGCCATTTTTAATATATATATATATATATATATATATATATATATATATATATATATATATAATATCGGCTTTACTCCTGTTTGGGCTGGGGTTTGGCGGAATTTTTGCTATACAGCGTCTTTTAAACGCTAATCAGTGTTGACAAAAATAGCATTTTTATCATCCGATCACGACGGTAGCGTCCGACAGTTGACACATGACACCTACCATCTGGCCAACAACGGTACACGTCTACCGCCTGACCACCAGACGATAGGTGGCATGGTCTACCCATAAAACGATATGTGATTAAGCTAGCTAATTAGCCTTCAAAATTCTATATTCTATTTATTTAAAATTTTTAAATATAGCAAAAGTGGTCACAAAATTATGAAATTTTTTGTGGAGCTTGTTGAGATATCTTGGTACGTTGCGTAATTTTCTCGTAATTTATCACGACCAATTGCTACCTCTAAAAATCCTTGGAGCGATGCATAATTAACCGGGAAATTAAGTAGTTATGCATCGCTCCAATAATTTTAAAGGTAGCAAATGGTCATAAAAAATCACGAAATTATGAAAAGTTACCTCTGAAAATTCTTAGAGGACATGTAACTAAACCGGTAATTAGGACTAATTGGAGGGCAAATGACCTGTCGCCTGGTCACTCCACAAATGGTGGACGTGGCTCCTTTGCTATATACAACAACTCCTGCAAATATCAAAATTGTATAAAATTTTTAGTAACATTCATAGCAGATAAAATTACCAAAAATTACACAGTCAAGTATGTTATGTCGAGAGGTTGCATATAAATTTTTATAATTTTTGAGACCATTTGCTATATTGAAAAATTCAAACAAATAATATAAAAATTAGGGCCAAATGATTAAACCGGCTTAATCTCCTGTCGATCGCCCATAGGACGGCAGGACACCAAAGTGGGTCATGTGGCAGGCTGGGCGGCAGGTCCACGTGTCAGTTTTGCGGTGTTGCCGCTCGGTCACTAGACGATAAAATATTATTTTTATCAATACGATCTGTGTACTATCGTTTTTGTAAATACAATTTAAACAGTGTGGTATGGGCCAAAAACTTGGTTTGGTGTGTGCGCGTTCTTGTAGCGGTGCGTTGGATCTGGACAGCGGCAATGACTTGTCAGCGGGGCCTCAGTTTAGGAATGGCCATGTTTGATCGTGCAGGCTGTTCTGCTCGAAACCGAACAGGTCAATTTCGGTGGCCTTCTTCCGGAGATAAAATGGTAAAGAATTTTGGTGGCCTTGCTCCACGAGATTTCGTTGAGATAAATGGCACAGGCAAATGGTAGTCACTGTACAAACACCCTCGTACGAGAAGTGGTGGCTTCTATAAAAGCACTGTACTGCTCTTTTTAGCTGAGTCTTATTGATTTTGGTTGTGACTTATGATTTTAGACTCTTTATACAGAGATTACAGAGTAACAAAAACACACGTATGATTTTTACCGATATAAATGAAATAGGTATAGTATATACTACAATTAAATAGTAAATTCTATCTTAAAAAGATACTTCCTTTCGAATCTGATTACTATAGAAAAGCTAAAAACAGAAACTAAAAGCTGAAAGAACAGAACCATATATGCTCTTTTCTGTATTACCTCGTTGTGTTCTTTTTGTAAAACTAGAATGAACGAAGGCAATCGAGATTTTTTTTTATAAATCGAGGGGGCGATCTTGCATGAATGTGACCTAAATAACGACCCTCCTTTTGTTAGCCTTATTTCTAGGAAAACAAGTACTCCATTTTGTCGATTAATCTTGATTGTGGTCAAAGTGAAACCTGTTACTTTCTTCTTCTTCTTTTTATGGGGAGGATTTTTTTTTTGCATCAAACAGTGTTCCTTTAATTCCGAGGATGTAAGTTTTCGGTTAGTTTTGTTTTGTGATCACTACTTCAGAAAAACTCATCATAGACGGTTCGAAAAGAAACATCATGACGGTTTTCTAAACCGTTTGTACGTATGAATCAGTAATATCTTAAGGGCATTACGGACTGTTTTTGAACCATCTGTGATAATAGTTATCACAGACGACTCTTACTATGAACCGTCGGTGATAGTCTATCATCACAAATGGTTCTAGTTAAAAACCGACTGTGATTGCGTTCTCGTGTTCTTATAAATAGGCTTGCTTTGGTTCATCAGCATTCTCTAATTGCGCTATAAAACGGCACAATCAGATAATGCAGATGAACCAAAGCTTGCCTATTTATGATAACAAAATCATCGTGCAATAAACTTCAGTGTCATGTCCTCATCCTGCAATAAAATATGAATTTCAACAAGGACCGAAACCATAGTCATCCATCAATCATCACAAGAACTAAGGCATCAATTAATTTTCACATGAGTGCAGCATAAAAATTTACATGGCCGAAACACTAGCCATCCAACAATTTCGTAATTTTATATCCAAGCATCAAGAAAGAGGGAAGAGGGGATCGGATAGGGGATATATCACCGGCGATTAAGGAGAGAGGCGGCAACATCACCATTGTGTCACGACGGTAACATTGCACAAGATACTTTTACGGCAAGAATGCCTTATGCGGTGAACTGTTGCGTCATAACCGCATGTGGTGGAGGAGCTCGGTGAGGTAGTCGGCGTCGTTGAGGCGGTGCTTCAATCAATTTGAGGAAGCTAGGCGGCGCTTCGGTTTAGAGTGATTAGGAGAGGCATGTGGGCAGCATATATAAGAGTATTTGGGTAGCAGAATTGATCAGGATGTTGATAGGTCACAACGCCGCTTCAGTTTGAAAGTTTGAATAAAGGTGGCGGCAAAATCGAGCGGCGAATTATCACAAACGATTTTTAATACAATCTATTTATGATGACTTAATTATCACAGACATTTTGTATTAAAAACCGTCTGTAATATTACCTCTCTACAGACAGTTTTTAGCGTTAGCAGCAACACGAATGGTTTCTAAACCAAAATCATCTGTGATCGTATTTAATACTGACGATTTTAGTTAATCGTCTATTATAAATCATCCAGTATTAATCTTTTTATAACAGTGGATTGCGTAGAACCGGCCATTTCGATTCCCGTCCGGATTTTATAGACAACGCTAGGGCTACACTGTGCATACATAAATTCGAACAAACAAAGACAAGTACGAAAAATCAAGTTCGATTGTCGGACGCCAGCTCGGAGGCCATTACAGCCCCATTTACGTACACACCAACAGATGCACGTAGCATGCATCACGCATGCATGGTACGTACCTCCTCCGTGCATTGAGGCATCGACACGCTCGCACACGCTTCCTCCTCCTTGCTGGTTCTCGTAGTAGTAGTTGATGACTAGACGCTATTCCGTATTAATTAGTGGCCAGAAAAGGACAGAACATTTCTAGGGCTGCACGGCCCGAGCCCACACGGGAGATTTCGATTTCGATTTGGATTTCATCTCACTAATGGTTCGGATCCCGCAATAATGCTAGCCTAACTCTGCTATGTGATCTCTGATGCATTATTCATGTCTAAATATGCGCCCTGGCCTGTGCATATTTGTCATTGTGTGTATGTGGGCATATGTTCATTTCATATGACGTAGGGTCTGTTCTTCAGGTAACAAGTTGATTGGCTTTTAGCAGTCGCTACAGTATCTAACTTTTAAACGAAATATTTTTTTAAGATGGAATCTACAAGTTAAATATAGTACATGTTAAAAGCTTAACATCTGTACCAGCCAAAATCGCAAATGAGTATCGGTCTCTCCGTAATCTGTACCGTAAACAACCAAAATTTAAAATTTCTATTAAAATTATAAACCGCATAAAAAGAACAGACCCGTAGGCAGGTACAACACAGTTTCTTTTGGCTGGCTAGTTGGTGGATGGTGGTGGTTGGTGCTTAATTTGTGTGTGTGGAAAAACACGGTCCATGTCGCGTAGGCGGCCGTGGGTTACAGAGAATACTAACAAATATAATGCTACGTGTGGTTAATCGGATCTGTCAATAATTGTGATATGGTGTACAATTAGAACTAACTTTATTAGGATATCTATTGATTAGATGTAGATGGCTGAAGCGTGAGGATTGAATTTATGACAAAGGGTATTAATTTGTAGTTGGGGAAGGGCGTACAGCATAGAGTTGTTGCCAAACCTAAACATATGCATCGTATCACAACAAAAGGGATTTTGGTAAGTAAATTTTATGATATCTCAAAATCTCTTAGGCACAACTCATTTCCCACTCTTTGTTTAGAAATAGTTGATTTATCGTTGTTTGTACTTTAGTTATCATAATGTTTGTAGCCGTAAAGAAAAACAACAATAATATTCAAACATATGTTGGATCTATAAAAAATAAACTACAAAAAGAACAATTATAAAAGTATAAAATATTGGCTTTATCTATAATCCATACGAAAACATTCGAATTGGTTGAGTACAAAAGCACAGCACGAACAATTGAAAAACCGCGCGAAATATGGGCTCCTAACTCATCCTCCGCGCGCTCACACGCAATTGCTACCCAGCACCCACCGCGTGGCCCAGGTCCCACCACCCCACGGCAAAGGCACTGACAGGTGGGCCCCTATAGGCACGTGCCTCACGCCAGGCGACCGACCGTTCGTCCCCGCCGATGCCGTGAGATCCTCTGCGCGTCCGACGAACACCACGGATCAGATGCCAAGCCATCCCCGTCCTGCTCCTCGCGGGGACTACCGCCACGTGGCCACACTGAATCATAAGCCAATCATGGTGCGCTGCACAAGCCGCCCCCTTCTCGGCGCGGCGCAGCGGATCCGTTTCCTTGGGTAGGGAAAGGCACTAATCCCGTGGTGGGGTGGGGCCGGGCGTTACTAATCCCGGATTAGCAACCGCGATAAGCAACACCATTAGCGTGGGGTGGGGCCCACAGGTCATGAAGCGGATACTAGTCCGTGGGCCTGCTACTGCTCGTCCCGGTAAGGTCAAGGTCTGGCCAGTGGGGCCCACCTGCTCCTGCTCAGCTCAGCTCTGGAGCCTGTGATCCCTCTCCTCCTCTCGCCTCGTGGCGAGCGCAGGCGAGGCGAGGGTCACCGTCGAGTGGCCCGCACCGCGCAGAGTGGGGTCGCTAACGTGTGGCGCAGGTCGGTCGGTGCGTAGACATGTTTCAGGGGGAGAGCGCGTGGAGAGGAGAGCCGAAACGGACGGAAAAAACTCTTTGGTGGTGGGAGCGTTCAATTCAAAATTACTTTAATTATACTTATTAATTAATTTAACATTAAAATAGGTTAATTTTAAATAAATTTAAATTTTACTCTAACTCGATATGGCTCATTAATTTGTTTTTAAAATACTTTCAAAATATATATAAAATAATATTAAATTAAATTATGCTAATTTTGTAAAAGCTTGATAAAATAAGAATTTGGCTCGATATCTATCCCTAGTCTGAGACTTGCCTTGTGGGCCGTGCCATAGCCATTTACATTAGTTTTGTTTTGTTTTAGTAGTTTTTTTGCCATGTTTTAATTTGCTATAGATCGTCGATCAATTAGAAAACAAACAGAATGACTGGATTTTATCTTTTGATATGACGCGATCCGATGTCGGAGTCTAGCGCATCATCTGATCCGTTAACATTGTAAAACAATTGTATCCTTGGTTACAGGTTGTCCCATGTCACCAAACACACCAACATTCTTATACCTCCTCGTGGTCAATAAAATCAAGCTAGTACAAGTGGGAGTACATGGCTGCATGCTGAATTTTTTAAATAATAACTTTTTATTAATATTACATAAATATATCATCACTAAAAAATTACATAAATAGTCTGTCACCATTGAAAATGACGACAATCCTATGCGGAGTCCAGCGTGGCAATCAGCAATATCTGTTGACCAATAAATTGACGACAGAATTTCTATCGTCAATTGGATTGACGACATACCTACCTATGTGGTCGATCTAATTGTCAATAGAGGTTTTGTTGTTATTTCATTTAGCGGTAGAGATTTGCTTCTGTCATGCGGAACTCTATGAAGAATTGTCGTCATTCGAAATGGTGATTGAAGCTATGATGCTTCCATCGCCATTTCAATTGACCATTGCCTCTCTATTGTTAATTGAAATAGCGACAGATGCCGTGGCACTGACGTATCATTTTATCGTCCATTTCAAATGGTGACAAAAGTTTTGTCACCACTTGACTATTTAAAATGATGATAACATATTATTTATGTAATTTTTCCGTGATGATGTATTTATGTGATGTTAATAAAAATATATTATTAAAAAACTGGCTTCATGCTTGCTCCCATGTAAAAAACGCTGCTCTCAATTTCGCGCGGAAAACCATAAGCATAAAATTCGACGAAGTAATGTGTCAACACAGTGAATTTAAGACAGCTTTGGGTTGTCGGTCTGTCAGCGTCACAAACTGCGTCTCTGCGCCCGTTGAGATTACCGCCACCTCGAAACCGTCGCGCCAGAAATGAGTAGAGCAATAAAGAGGCGGAGGAACGGGGAAATGACATGTGGGACCCGCGTGGCGTCTGATTCCGCGACAAGTCCCCCAAACCCGCGAAACCGACTGTTGCCGCCCCTCTCTATCCTGCCACTCTTCCTTTTCTTTTCGGCTTTTAAAACTATTTTTAAATTTTTTACTATAACTAATTTTAAATAAAATATCTTTTAAATCAAGATTTATAAATTAATTATAATACACACTATGATAACTTCATTTATATCGGATAAAATTATACATGAGTTTTCGTTATTCTGTACTTTCTTTCACAAACAGCATAAAAACCATAAATCGAAACAAAAAAGAATAACCCTAAACATTTCTCCTGAAAAAGCACTATAGCACCTGTTAACTTTTTACGAGACAAACAAGGCAAAAATCTAAAAAAGCTACATAAAACAAAAGACAAAATTAAAAAAACTGACGTTTTCAGAAATCGGAAATTATTTAAAGTGGAGCTTGTGTGCACTACCACCGCCTCTAACACCAACCTTTCCCAAACACAGCGCATCGCGTTTTCCATTTCCGTTTCTCTTTCGCCCCCACTGTGATTTTTTACATATACCAAACTCTTTTGTTTGCCTTCGACGCGAGGTAAAAGACAAGTTCGAAACAAGGAATTTATTCGATTTTCTCATAATCAAGAAATATTTCTGTATTTCAATTGGGGCCTAAGGCACAAATAAAACTTGCGTGGAACCGTGAGATGACACTATGGGCCTGTTTTTTTTGGCTACGGCTTATGACTTTTGGCTAAAAATTTTAAATTTTTGCTGTTTACCGTACAGATTACGAAGAGATCAATACTCACTTACGATTTTGACTGGTACAGAAGTTAAGCTTTTAACGTGTACTACGTTTAACTTGTAGACCCTGTTTTGAGAAAATACTTCTTTTAAAAGTTAGGTACTATAGTGGCTACCAAAAATCGACTGACTTGTGGCATGCCAAACACCCCTATTACTATGCAGAGGAGCGGCAATAGTAGTACTGATCACGAAAGTTGGGTAAGATTGAGGGATGTGTTTGTATTTTGCACCTCTGATGTGATTAGTAACCACTAAAGCTTAAAAGCATACCAATACCACCAGTTTGTCGTTAAGATGAGCCACTTAATAGGTAGGAGTGCATAGTACCAACTACCACTAATTAGTGTCGCGCTTACTGTGAGACTAATATTAGTATCTAACCACTTGCTTAGTTATGAAAACCCAAGTTTCTGGATTCTCTACGGTACACCGTACGTCATTTCCATAAAAATGACTTTATAACAGGAAGCTTCGCCGCAAAGCACCGTCACCGATGGCAGGTTATAGCTTTCCTTTTTGAAATTTAACAAGTTATACCTACGGAACAATATAAAAAAAACTTCAAAACACTAATCCAGTAAATAACCACGGCAAACTCAACACTAAACACACACAAAACAAACGACTAAAATGCCAAACTCCCCAAAAACCGCTAATCTATTCACAATTGAACCAAAAACACGCAAAATTGGTTTAGGCTATGCTTTAAATGACTTTAACTTCTGGTTTATTTTAATTTCCGATTTACTTAAGTCAGAAACCACTTCAAACGCGTCGGTTTATAATTTTGACTTATTTAGCCTTTTAGTTTTTTCTACTTTTTTGCCTTTTCTTTCTTCCGTTATTTCTTTGCATTGTCCATGTCAATATAACGTTTTTTTTCTATTTTTGTTTATTTTTTCAGAAAAAATAAATAGTCGTTGCAGTACAATTACAGTCATAAGCCAAAAGCTATAGCCAGATAGGCTATTCATATTGGCTTCTACTTTCAAAAGCAGAAGCCAATACGAACGTTTCAGCTTCTATAAGCGCTTTTCATCCGTCAACACTATTCATCAGTCACTATCTTTTGCTTTCACATATTTTAACGTACTTTATATTTTATTATATCACAATTCTGTAAGTTGCAAGACAGTTTGAATATTATAGTATCTTTTGTTACACTGTTTTTCTTATATAATGTAATACTATTTATCAGTTGGTTCTATCAACTATTTCTATTAATCACTACTATTTATCAGCTATAGCTAAAAATCATCAGTGAAAATCCACACGAAGAGTCCTAAAATCTTAGCCATAAATCAGACGAAGCAACTCGGAAGAACCCTCGCAAAAATAAAAATAAAAACCAGTAATAAATACATCAGAGCCACGAGCCACCTCTCCTGACCGGTTCCAAAGCACGCAGCGCAACACCCAGCCCCCGCACCCATTAAAAAACCACAAGAATACCCTCGAGGAGACACCCCAATATCCCACACCCCAACAAGAATATTTATTGCACCTACCCCTTGCCTGCAGGAGCGAGACAGCCCATCCCCGCCCAAGCCCAGACCCAAACCCAAGACCAGCCCCAAACCCAAGCCCGGCCCACCTCCCCGGTGAAATTATTGCACCCTGCCGCGCGCGTCCCTTCACCCCCGCGGTAACCTCACCTCCCGCTCGGAGCAGACACACAAATGCGCACACCCACCCCACACGCGGGCGAGACCACCACCTCCTCGCGAACTGACGTTGCCTTCTTAAAAATCCTCCCGGGCGAGCAGCGCAGTAGAAAAAAAGGGGAAGAGAGAGGTGAGAGGGGAAGGGAAGGAGCCGCGAATCGGAGGGGAATTCGAGGGCGCGCGACGACTCTGCCCGGAAATTCGCGCGATTCGGGTCAGGTTTCGGGGGTGCCGGAGGTGAGCGCGCCCGGGGAGGCGGCGCGGATGTGAAGATCTGGCTGTGATGTCTTCGGCAGCGGCGGCGGGGGCCGGCGAGGGGGATGGAGCTGCGGCGGCGGCGGTGGCGCGAGGTGAGTGGGTGTCTGCTGGTGTTTGTGTGTGTTTGGGCTTGGTGGGTTCTGACGTGGGCTTTGGGCTTGCAGGTGGCGGCGGCGGCGGCGGAGCGGAGGACGCGTTGTTCTCGGAGCTGTGGAACGCGTGCGCCGGGCCGCTGGTGACGGTGCCGAGAATCGGGGAGAAGGTGTTCTACTTCCCGCAGGGGCACATCGAGCAGGTGAGCGGCAGCAGCAGCTGCAGCGCTCGCCGCCCAGTTTGGGGGGCTTCTTTTGGGCGCCTTTTTGTCTCTGTGGTTTCGCTTTGGAAAGTTCCATTTCTGTGAGGTTTTTGAGATTTTTTTGGTGATCGGGGCGATGGCTTGTGGTTTGGGCGGCGTCAGGTTCTCGCTTTGCTGTTTTTGGTGTCGAGCTTGTGGGGATTTGGTTTTCGTGTGCTCCGAGGGTAAAAATCTTTGCGTTTCTCCGTGATCAGTGCGGTGTTTTTTAAGCATGTTTGGGGGAATTTCGGTTACCTGCGGGTGAAATTATAATTATAGGCTTCGTTGGTGAAATTCTGGGGATTTTGTGAAAAACCTTGAGCCTTTGAGGTGATGTAATTTTAGGGATTTAGTGCTCGGAAGCGAACCAAGGGGTCTTTGCTCTTTTGCCTCCGGAAAATTTGAGCCTTGGAGCTGGAATTTGGTTGAACAGGTGGAGATTCTCGGTTTCCCCCAAAATCTGGGAGATTTTTTTACCGGTTTAGTGCAAACTGAGCTTCATTTTCTGTTTCCTCACTGGAAACTCTTGAGGTTGGTGTCATTTCTGCGTGGAATTTGGCAGTTTTGATGCTGGATATCTAAGCACTGGTCTTTCCCCCTCGAGTTTCCCTTGTTACTTCTTTTCCTCCATGCTTCCGGTCGGCAAACTTTGTTGTTTTTTTATTTTATCCTGTTACGCAGTAATTTCAGTCCGAGTTGTTTCACTAGACGGGGGAATTTTCCTTTATTTTTGTTCTATTGGTTGCTATAATTGGGTGCCTTTTCAGGCATCTGTTTTAACTTGGTAAAAATTTGGGGATTTTCATGCTTCAGTAGTGATCAGTGACTCAGCCCTGAGTTCTTGACTCGTACTCGCGGTCGGAAAAGAGCCGTGTGTTTTGGGAGCTAATCTTGGAGTTCTCGCTCTTGTCCATTTCAGGTGGAGGCATCGACCAACCAGGTGGCTGAGCAGCGGATGCAACTCTACAATCTCCCATGGAAGATCCCGTGTGAGGTTATGAACGTTGAATTGAAGGTACTTGCACCGTCTTGTTTGCAACTGTAAGCTTTCCTTTTCAGTAGCGCGCGTGTTTGATTGGTAGTTCCGTTTGTAGGCCGAACCAGACACCGATGAGGTTTACGCTCAGCTCACCCTGCTTCCTGAATCGAAGGTGAGGATTGTCTCCACTTTTCACAGTGTTTCATATGGGGATCTAGGTCTGGAGGGTTTAAACAGGCTGTATTTGTTGGTTTGGTGTGTAGCAGCAAGAGGAGAATGCCTCTTGTGAGGAGGTGCCTGCCTCTCCACTAGCTGCGCCTGTGAGGCCACGCATGCACTCTTTCTGCAAGACATTGACTGCCTCAGACACAAGCACGCATGGCGGCTTCTCGGTGCTGCGTCGCCACGCTGATGAGTGCCTCCCGCCACTGGTTAGACCCGCTGGATCTTGACTCGATGTTGTTTTCATTGCTGCAGTTGGTAGGTCTACTACATGTTGCTTGAGTCGTAGTGATGATCTTTGCTTTGGCTTCTTGGTTATTAGGATATGAGCCGTCAGCCTCCAACACAAGAGCTTGTGGCCAAGGATCTGCATGGTGTGGAATGGCGCTTTCGTCACATCTTCAGAGGTGAGCACTCAGCAACTTCTTTGTGATTGGACTATTTCCAGAAGAATGTGTGGTGCTCAGTGCTATCTGCTCACTAACAGAAGTTTACATGATTAGGAAGGGAAGCATACTTTAGACCGACCTTTGCTAGATTGTACAGTGAAAAACAGTTCTTTCGTGTGTGAATAACCCCTTTACTTGATCTTAAATTGGTCTTAAATGCACTTTCCAGTACCATACATATTCTTCGTTTTACCTCACTGGCTTTATTAGAGGGACCAACTTGTGTTACATTTCCAACATCTTCTTGTGCATGAGCCTGCATTTGATGATATGTGCATACATAGCTATAGCTTTGTCGATTAATGCTGCACCTTTCATGCTTTAGTTTCTTAGGACAATTAGTTCTCGTGCTTTAGTGCCTTTTGAGTTAAGAGCTAATTAATTAAGTTATTATACCCGAGTTTTAGTTGTAGCTAGGCTAGAATTAGGTTTCTGATTCCTTTTTGAATCCGTCTCAAGTACTTGTTTGCTCAACTTCAGGTCAGCCACGAAGGCACCTTTTGCAGAGCGGTTGGAGTGTATTTGTTAGTGCCAAACGACTTGTTGCTGGGGATGCCTTCATCTTTCTCCGGTCTGATGTTTTGGCACACTGAACAATTTGTGCTGTTTGCTTTTAACTACATTTTCCCTGTACCACTTAATGAATACTCCCCCATATGATGTGCGCAGAGGTGACAATGGGGAATTACGTGTTGGTGTCAGACGTGCAATGAGGCAACCAACCAATGTTCCATCTTCAGTAATATCAAGCCACAGCATGCATCTTGGTGTTCTTGCTACAGCATGGCATGCTGTTAGCACAGGGACTATGTTCACTGTCTACTACAAGCCTAGGTTTGTTGCAAACTCTTTCTAGGTTTTACGCATGTAAATTCCTGAATGCACTTTTAGGAGCATTGCTGTTTATTTGTCACCTGAATTCTGAATTGAGGTTATATAGTGCTTTCATGTGATAGAATTGTCTAAATTCGCACAACCATGCTAGCTGTTAGAAGCTCCATTTCTGAAATCTTTACATTGCTCTTTCAGGACTAGTCCAGCTGAGTTTGTCGTCCCTTATGATCGCTATATGGACTCACAGAAACGTAATTACTCAATTGGGATGAGATTTAAGATGAGGTTTGAAGGTGAAGAGGCTCCAGAGCAAAGGTGAGCAGCTGCCTGGTTCAGGCTTTGGTGGATTTGTGTTCTACTTTACCATAAATGATTTCTCTATCAGAAGCAACTTAAAAACCTTTAACGCTCATACATTAGATTCACTGGGACTATAGTTGGAATGGGCGATTCTGATCCAGCTGGGTGGGCTGAATCACAATGGCGTTCCCTTAAGGTATTACAACACCCATCTTTCTTACCTTTTCATTTGAGCTACATTTGCTTTACCGAGCTTTGTTCTGATGTATTTTCATATAATTCAGGTGCGGTGGGATGAAGCTTCTTCCATTCCTCGTCCTGAAAGAGTTTCTCCCTGGCAAATAGAACCTGCTATAAGTCCTCCTCCCATCAATCCGCTTCCAGTGCCAAGAACCAAGAGGCTTCGTCCGAATGTTATAGCTGCCCCAGCTGACTCTTCTGCTCAAGCAAAAGAAGGTTTGACCTTGTCATCAATGTGGAACTTGTAGGATAGTTATTGTTTTTACTAATGCATGTGTTTTCCTTTCAATCCAGCTGCTCCCAAAGTAGCAGTTGAGACTCAACAAAATGTTTTACAAAGGGCTTTCCAGACTCAAGAGAATGCAACCCCAAAAACTGGTTTTGGCAATGGCAGTGAGTTGGACACTGCACAGAAGTCAGTCCTAAGGCCCTCAGGATTTGATAGTGAGAAAAATAACATTCCTACGCAGAGAAAGCTAGGTTCAGATGGTTGGATGCAGATGAACAGGCCTGAAAGTTACAGCGAAATGTTATCTGGATATCAGCCCCCAAAAGATGTACAAAATCCACAGGGTTTCTGTTCTTTACCTGAGCAGATTGCTGCAGGTCATTCTAACTTCTGGCATAGAGTAAACACTCAGTATCAAGATCAGCAAGGCAATCACAGTATGTTGCCTGGCTCATGGTCCTTGATGCCTCCAAATACTGGCTTTGGGTTGAACAAACAGAACTATCCAATGTTGCAGGAAGTTGGTGGCTTGCCTCAAAGGGCTGCAAATACAAAGCCTGGCAATGTAGTTTATGCTGCACTGCCAGGCCGTGGCATCGAGCAATACTCAGCAGGCTGGTTTGGCCATATGATACCAAGTTCCCACATGGATGATACACAGCCACGCCTGATCAAGCCTCAACCTTTGGTCATTGCCCATGGTGATGCGCAGAAAACGAAAGGCACTTCATGCAAGCTATTTGGGATTCACCTTGACAGCCCAGCAAAATCTGAGCCTTTGAAATCTCCACCGAGTGTTGCATATGATGGGATGCCACAAACTCCAGGGGCTGCTGAATGGCGTCGACCAGATGCAACTGAAGTAGAGAAATGTTCTGACCCTTCTAAGACTCTGAAGCCACACGATGCTCCACAGGCAGATTCTGTTCCTGAGAAGCAATTTTCTTGCCAGCAAGCTTCAAGAAACATGTCGGGCAAGTCACAAGGTGGATCAACTAGAAGCTGCAAAAAGGTGCATTTTTCTTGCTATTACTGCCCCATTTTTGTTTTATAATCTCCCTAGTCCGCCAAATGCTCCTAGAATCTAGCTTTCTTGTGAATACCTTTTCAAATAATGCTCCAAATAATTTGTTCTCTCCTTTTGGTTCTGAAACACCTTTGGATATATTTATTTGCATAGTTCCAAGTCCACAAGTTTGATATACTTACAAAGCCTGATAATTCTCTAATGGCTGCTATGCATGCAACATTAAAACTTTGTTTCTTACATACGACCCTTATTTAGAGTTGTATGGTCGGCGCCATCTGGACGTAACTTTTACATACTACTACCATAACAAACAAAATACCGCATGACATGCCTGTTCAATTACTTTTTATAGCTTCCCTGTTGTCCAACATGATGATTGATAGAAACTATACATTTCAGGTCCACAAGCAAGGAATTGCACTAGGCAGGTCTGTGGATCTTACAAAGTTTAATGGCTATGAGGAGTTGATCGCTGAGCTGGATGACATGTTTGACTTTAACGGTGAACTGAAGAGTTCTAACAAGGAATGGATGGTTGTCTACACTGACAACGAAGGTGACATGATGCTGGTTGGGGATGATCCCTGGAAGTGAGTAACTCCTGAATGTTTCCCTCATTTGCTGAGCTGACCTAATGTAATTTCAAACCTTGAGTGCATTTAAATTTCCTCCTTGGACAGTGAATTCTGCAATATGGTTCATAAGATCTTCATCTACACGAGGGAGGAGGTCCAGCGGATGAATCCAGGAACCCTGAACTCAAGGTCTGAAGAGAGTCCTGCTAATTCAATGGAAAGAGGCTCAGCTGCCAGAGAAACACGAGGATGCTTACCCACCTCGTAATTCCGAGAACTGCTAATGCCTTCCTAGCTGGTACTGCGAGCTGCTTCATTAGTGGCTGAGCCCACTCTTTATTATAGTTTCGTTCTTGCTTACAATTACAAAAGAAATGTCACACTGGACTGATCTTCAGTCGATCATCTTGCTTTTGGCAGGTCTTTGGAAGTAACAAGGGAGAAAAGGTGATGTCTCAGTAGAAGAAAATGTGTTTCGTAGTGGAGGAGTTAATGCTTTTTATGTATTGGATAAGCCCAAAGTACCCTATTTGTAGATGGTGCTTGTCCTGGTGGTCAAGTTGCACTCTTATTTGCTGCAGTTTTGGTTTTTATTTCGGTAAGTCGTCTCAGCGGCGGGTCCTACCATATAATTTATGCGTAGAAAAGTAAGCTAAGCCCTCCTGTGCTCTCTCGGCCCTAAACCTCTCCTTGTAAATAGCCCCACCCCTCCGCCTTAAGTCTAATATATTATCTTCCGTAATTGACACTCCTCTGGCTTGCCGCCTTAAGTTATCATTCTTAAGTTATCGCTGTTGTGGTTGTTTGAACATTAAAGAGATCCTAGTTCCTGGTAGATTATTCTAGTCCTCTAACCTGTAATAAGGTGTGCTTCATTTTACTGCTCTAGTCCAGTCAGATTCAAATTTGCAGAATTGGTAACTTGACTGCCGGTGCCAGACCGATCTCGGCATACTGAATTGTTACCGTGGCATTGTAATCCTGCAAGACATGTTGGAGTTTTTTTTTTGGCTTGCCTACTAGAGGATTGGTTGGTCAGAGGCAAGACAGCATATGCTCTTGCTATATGGAATGCCCGCGATGGGTCCCTCGAAGCTTTTGGTGTTGATGTGGATTGTTTGGTCAGAGGCAGTACTGTTTGAATGCATGCACCTGGACTGGCTGGAGTTGTTGGTCAGGTGGTGCGCGAACTGAGCGCCCACCTCCACGAGTTGTTAGTACACCTAGGCTGTCAATGGACGGCTTCCGTTCATGCGTTCTCCCAAACTTTTGCCCGGTTAAGTACTTCATCATCATAGCATGGACTAGCCGCCTGAAGAATAGGCGCTTTTTTGTTGGTACAACTTTATAATTCCATACTAGCAACATGTCAATTCTTCTGAACTCTGTTTCATAAACAAGCGAGTTGCCACTTGCCATACGTGAGATGCCCGAATGTTCCCATCATGGACTGCCCTGCAGCCTGTGGGTTTTACACGGAAACCTACTTCATTCTACACGGAAAAAACTAGGCGGTTTCCGCCGTCGCCGACGTGACGCCCGCTTGTTTGGGGGTGTGCCGTACGTGCCTCCATGGGACCCATACAGTTGTGGATTGACCTGTAACGCGGTTCTACACGCAAAGCCGGAACACGCGTGAAGAACCTCCGTCGCAGACGACCGACCGAATCATGGGTGGAGCCGGCTAGGGTGTCCGGTACGCACGGACACCTTCAGTTCTTTTTGGAAATTATATACATATCTCTGCTAGCTATATGTTTCAATTTTATAATACTTGAGAGAATTAGATGCAAATTATATTTTATGTCGTTGTTCAGATTTCTAACTAAAAAAAAAATATCAACTTGATTCTCTATCTGTTTGCATTGTTACGACCATCATACGATGAGTACAATGATTCAAAACTAACATTATCTTATACGAGACATTTTACTTATAAATTTTGAAGTAATATGTGACATAAATAGGCGCCAATACTAGCCTACTAAGTATAGATGTATTAAATACTATCTGTATTTCTCGGGTGGTAGGGTACATGAACTGATATGAGAGGCCTGGCGTACTAACAAAAAATGGTGAAATGGATATATATTTTTTTAATAACATGTTCACATATATTTAAAATATTTTTATCAAAATTTTTATTTGTTATTGTTCTCACTTCGCAAAATAAGTTGGTTTCACGATTAAATATGCAAAGTGGCCAATTAATTAGAAAGAAAACTCAACTAATTATATAGGAATATTAAGTATGCATGGTTTATCGATACTACCATTCTATCAACCGATAATCACTTAACAACTATCTTTTATCTTATCTTGAAGCACCAATGGTGCATATTTAATATAAATTTTCTAGCTCCGTCACTGAACCGAATGTGTCCATTCGTTCACTCGTCTCCTTACTGATATCAGAATGTTGTGCCTGCTTTATGGGATATTTTCCAGTAAGTTAATTTCACATAGGACCAATAAGTTAATTTCACATAGGTGGATATACTATTCAAGCCGAGGTATTCCACTCTTAACGATGGATTTACTTCAAATAAACACGATGATAAGTCCTCCATAAATTGGAAAATATATGGCAAACTTCCCACTTCTAGCATACAAGAGCATAAACTAAAATTAAGTTTAGTTTGGCCAGTGCGTAAATCTTAATACTAATGATCATTTCTTCCAGGAAAAATATCATAGCATTCAAAACTTTGGGCATTTCTCTCCCCTAATGCCGAGATTAGATCTTTATTAATATTATATCTAATAATTCCTGTACATGGGCATAGGGTTGGTGGAATTTCAGATCCAACATAAATCCCTGATAGGCGACAGCTGGTGGTGGCCCAAAGGTGTATGCTACGGTGATGATATTTATGTGGGAAATATTTGATTCCTCAAACACGCACTAGTTTCAATTAGGGGTTTGATAATTATATGCAGTGGGCTAGACTTATATTAATACAATGGCATAAAAAACCACGTATCCCTACAACTAGTGGGTTATCCCAAACAACTAGTGAGTTATTAATTGTAGGATTGGGTATAGCGAGTCAGGGGGTGAATGACTTCTCACAATCGTCCCCATGGTATAAGAAACTCAATGCAACAAAAAACTTAAGCCTACAAGTTATCCCAAAGCCAAGAGTCAATGATCACAAAGATCACCCGAGGCAATTGTCTCTGATCGATCTAACAGTTGGCCAGGGGCGGATGAGTCGCTCGACCAGTATGACCACAGGTGTGATACTGGGCGGACCAATCAGGGCGGTCGAACTGCTCAGGTTATGGCAATATGACTGCTCGTTGATGTGAAGCAAAAAAATAGCATGACATAAGAACAAAAAAAGTGCTAACTCTTAAATCACTGATCCAAATAGGATGAAACTTGGCACAAGTCCTCCCTAGGATGTCAGGAATCTATTTCAATCATAGATTACAAAGATCAATGCTAAAGTTTTAACCTTATCCAAAACAAGGAAGGTTACACCAAAGCTGGGCAAAAGAGGAAAATCTTGATCTACTCTTGCTCGTGAGACCTTGATAACCTAGATAACCTTGGATGGGTTCTTACATGTCATAACAAGTTAGATGACAGTATGAACTCAAACCAAAATGCCCACAAGATTGTTGATCAAAACCGGGCAACTACAAAAATTTTTCATAGAAAGTGCCTAGATGGATAGGATATGATCCCTAAGAGATATTTTCACCTCTTACATGTCCTTGACACCAAGAGAGATCAAGACAAGATGAAATCCAATAAAGAAAACCAAGTAAATCAAAAGCACAAGGAGGAATCTACGACACAACTCACTTGGACAAAGTCTAGATGTTTATTTCGCTTAGAGAGGAATGTTTTATAACCACTCTCTCATAGAGGACAATGCTCTAATCCTAGAGCATACACACATAAAGTCTCCAACATAAGGAAACACTGACCTATCCAAAAACTCTCTTTAGAGCCTTCTCTTTCAAAACACACAATGGCTTAAATAGTAGAGACTCCTTATGTCTTACCAAACCCTAACCAGCATACCTTTAGTGGATATAACCACTTACAAATAGGAAAACCTGGTAACTCACACACAAATAGGTTTTACACACACATTTGCACGTTGATCAAAGCGTGACTTCCATATGGCTTCAATAGCTCTATAAGACGCTCCATCCTCTAAGAGGTGAGCTAGATCACTTAGGCCACTGCAGCGGTATCGCAAACCATCTCTCCACCTGATATCGGACAATTTCTTCAATTGCTACCTACCGGTCTTCACAGAGCTTCTCCTTGAAGCAATATCCACATGAACTCCGTGATGCCCAATAACTTGCCACCAAGATCGTATATCTACTCCAAGGATCATCACTGCTTGAAATGCTCAAGTCCAATAGCACACCGCATGCATACCCTTGCCTCATCATGATCCATGTCTTTGTCCTATGCTTCTTCACCTAAGATGATGCTCCACTTGTACTTATGTGACACGCCATGGCCTCAGGACACCTTCCCTAGCCTCGGTCTTGCCATTGATCGCGACAATCACCAAGCGCCTAGAACATCAAAGAATAAGCAATCATTCTAAGAACAAGTGACATGCACTTAACTCTTATCAACAAAATTGATGCAATCATACACCACTTGACACCCATGTCAAGATTTCCACAACTATGCATAGGCTCCCGCTATGACTAACACTTGTATATATTCTCGCCATGGCTAACACAACTGACAACCAACTCAACTCACTCAACTGAGTACATGCCGGTCTAACCACCAATCAATGGTTGGTCGGATCGCCACAAACTGACTTAACTCTTTCCTTGTGATAGGGGAGCAGCATGACCGCTCACACAAGGACGGTACTACCACCTTGATAGTACCGCCACAGTCATACTGTTCTCTAGTGGTACCACAATTCCAACTCTGGTACTACCGGACCTGGACACAACCCAAATCTGTAGTACCACGAACATAGCCCTTAAGGTCTTGTGTGTGATTAATGAAAAAGAAATACAGGAAAATGAGATGTGTGGGTTTGCAGATGTTGGATTGGTTCCATGGAGCGAGTTGTAGGGAGTTAGGTTTGGATAAGAATTTGTTTTGTGATAAAAGGATCATGGGAAGAGGTAAACCAGAAAACCCTAAAACCCTAGTATTTTTCTTTCCTTTTTATTTCAGGTGCCACCATCAATAGAAAACTTTCGCGTCGGCCTTAGTCATTGCTCTCTTCACCGCACGTCTTCAACATTGCCTTCCACGTGGTGGAGCTTTCCTGCCCATGCGACACTGTGGCCACACGTCATTCGGCTGTTGGTGGCTGTTGCTTTCACGCAGCAGTGCAACCACAGTGTTCTCATGAGCTCGTGAGGGTTAGCCGACCATAGCCACCTGCCGCCCGGCTAACCTTCAGCTGAGCAAACCTTCCTTGGGGTGTTGGGCGGTCAGACGACACACTAGGGTGCTACGCCAGAGACTCTCCTATTCATTTCCTATTCCATCTGGCGGTCGAACAATATGGTTATTTCTTTAAATGAATACTTGCCATGAATATTCATATGATCATGCTTGCTTTTATATAGCTCACATGCTTATGATAAATTGATGATGATGTTGATGATTATGGAAGAATGATGAGTATATCAATTGCTAATGATGAGAGATAATATTCATTGCATTGCATGTTGAGCATTTATGATGAAAATATGTGACCAATGAGAGTGGGATGAGGTCTCCATATGTAAGATATGGGCAATGAGGTCCCTGTATGAAAAAAGACGAGCAATTGGTCCCTACACTAAAGAATGTGGGCAAGAGTGAACATCAACGGGTGTTACAATCCGCTATACCGATATAAACAGAAGATGAGATATGAGCGTGAGCAATTGCATTCATGAAAAGTGAATGGTGATTTGACATAATGAAACACATGAATGGAAATTGATGAGAATAAATATGAGAAATTGAGTTAATGATAATTGGATATGCATTGTTAATAAGTTGATACCTCAGTTATTATTCTAGTTTGTACTTGCTGAGTCATGGACTCACCTTTGCTTATTTGTTGTTTTTAGGTGAACGTTGAATGCGACATGCATGGGGGATGTAGGACATGGATTATTGCACTTTATAGCTCTTAACTTCACCTAGCAATACTTCACTTTTGATCATAAACAATTTAGTATCATTTACTGTAATAATTAGATAATTTATGGTTTTTCTTAGTTCCTTAGGGTTTGTAATAATCAGTGTCATATATATAGGATGCTGAAATTGGGCACCAGGGTGCCCGGGCACCTTGATTTCAAATGCACAATTCAACCCAAATTCGGGTATATTTTTTGAAAATATCAGTTTTAGGGTATGTACCCATCTATAACAATTCAAATGAAACATATACCTTTGAAAAAATATACTTGAATTCAAAGTTTTAAGCAATTTAGATCACATGCTTTGCTAATTTATATATATAATCACATACCTACAATCAAACTATCAATAAAAAGGCAACTACAGTTCAAATTTCATTCGAACTTGTTTGAACTAGTTATTAAACTAGTTAAGCTTGATATCTAAGAAATTTTAAATTTTTTTGCACGCGATACATACCTATTTTAGACTATGGTGCGGGCACCAAAGAGCACTCGTTATTTTACTATATATATATATATATATATATATATATATATATATATATATATATATATATATATATATATATATATATATATATATATATATATATATATATATATATATATATATATGTGTGTGTGTGTGTGTGTGTGTGTGTGTGTGTGTGTGTGTGTGGTTGCGCTAATCGGCATGTGCGCGTATGCTACGTGGGTCGTGACCGCACGCACGAGCCTCCTGATGCAGTTCATGAATTGATAATAACTTTATGTGCATGAGATAGTAACTTTCACATCTGTAAGTCAATCGATGATAATTTTATGTTTAGGAGATTGTAACTTAATAAATTATTGATGATAACTTTATGTTCAGAAGATAGTAATTTGACTTGTATGCATGCATACAGCAGGAGAGAGATGTGAACAGATGCACCTGACTTGTGGTTTTTTATCTCATTTACAAGCTAAAAATACAATAACTCTTTCACCAAAAGTCCAATCCACAATCTGTTTGCACCACTGTGTTCGAAATTGCGAGCATAACAAAACAAGATCCATGTTGAATATGTTTTGATGCTGTAAAATTCGTGTCATATAAAGTTACTATCGTGTATGAATGAAGTTATTATCAAATACATGTAGAGTTACTTCTAGTTTTATAATACTATAACGGACAATAACTCTACATGTGTTTGGTAGTAACTTCACTCACACACGGTAGTAACTTTCCGTGCGAGTTATTTGCTATTGACATGCATGTTTCTCTCTCCTCTCAATGCACGCATGTTGGCAGTAACTTCACTCACACATGGCAGTAACTTCATGAATTATAGATGATAACTATAAGTAACTTTATGAATTGCAGATGATAACTTGATGTGTATATGATAGTAACTTTACCATAATTAACAAACGCTAGTAACTGTCCATGGGGTGGGATGGTGGAGCGGTTGTCTGGTTGGGTTGGTCAGAGGCGACAATGCTAAACAGGTTCATGAGGACCGATGGTGCCACATTAGCCTAATGACGATGGTATCGGGCCGGTGCGGTGCGGGCCGCGTCCATGCCGTTTTGTGCCATGGCGAGTTGGAGGAGGATAACGCGGATGGCCAGAGGCGGCGTGTGTGCAAGGTGGAGGGCAGCGGAAGAGATAGATCGGAACTAATCTGATACTATGAAAGACAAAGAGCGAAGATTGGAAAGCACCACATAGCGTGAAAGGCCGGGGTTGTATGCTTTATATAGCCTGATGTTACAGAGGATTACAACCATGAAATATTGGATTAGTTACACGATATCAACCATCTATTTTTATCTATACAAGATTACTATACATGAAGAGTATCGCTAACACGAGTGCCCTACCTATTACCCTGAAATCGATGATTAGGCCGTAAGTGGGTGGCCGAACAAATGCCTGTTACTGACTATTGAACCTTACTTGTTAGACATATATGTCCCTATTGAGTATACTTAAGACAAACTAGCCTCGGGAGGCAGGCAGCCACCGTACCCACCCATCACCAAAATAAAAAGCGATAATTCGCAAGGAGTTTTCGGGAAAAATCGGGGCAAAAGCATTTTGAAGGCGGAGGCCATTTCGAAAAATCCGAGGACTGTCACGTAAAAGCGGGACCGTGCGCAATTCCAGCGCGGGGCAATCTGCAAAGCGGAGGGCTAAAAAAATTTCCAAGGGCCTAAAAACTCTAGGGACCTTGGGAAAAGCAGGGGCAAAAGCATTTTCGAGAAGGCGGAGGCCATTCGAAAAATCCGAGGACATGACGTTAAAAGCGGGACCGTGCGCAATTTCAGCGGGGGCAATCTTGCAAAACGGAGGGCTAAAAAATTTCAAGGGCCTAAAAATTCCGGGGACCTTTTCGCGAGCAGGGACACTGACGCAATTTCAAAAACAGGAGGAAAGTACCTCGGTGACCGTACCAATATTCCATTCCACGCGTCCGGGCGAGCGGTACTGGGCGTGACGTGGGAGAGCGCGGGGGGCGGAACCCCCCCATCTATTGATGGCTTACGATATCCATCTCGCCAACATGACTATGAGTAGGCAATCGGTGCATGTGGTGGAAAATATTGTCTGCATAAATTAAAACAAAGGTATTTGTGTGTGATACATTCTTTTCGACTGTGGTTGATAACTTATGATTGTGACTGATGGCTTTTTACATTAGCCCGAGCGTTTATACGAATGAACTAAATACTGATAAATAGTTTCGAAAAAACTGTTTCGATAAACCGTTTCGAAACGATAGCAGAGAAATCTTCTTTTTATTTATTTGAAAGAACCATAATTATAAGCTATAAACTGAAAAAAAACAAGCCATAACGAAGCCATATTACACCGAACATATTTATACCCACCGGAAAAAGTATGCGAACCCGTGAAACTGGAGTTGCCACTAGGGTTGAAAATTGAGTCGATAGATTCCAAAGCTGTCAAATCCACCCTAGACGACATGGCGGTTAGGCTAAGTGTAGTAGTGGAATGCCGGACCACTCTTCTTTTGAAATGGAATACGAGGTAAACGTAAAAAGTCCAAGTTTTATGCCTGCATTTTTAGTACTACGACTTCGACTGAAACTATTTTTGTCATGGACGATGTCAATTGCCAGATGTCTAGGAGGAAAGTAGGGAGCAGTTTGATCGTTGCGACTGAATTTTGTCGGTGGAAGAACACCCAAAGTCAGGTGAAATTTACAGTGGAATTGTCGAAGTCACCTATACAATTCCCTTCCCTGTTTAATTAGCTGAAAAATGCGCATAGAAACAAATACTACAATTCCGTCAGTCTGAAATTCAGTTTTGAATATAGCATCCGATATCCAGTAGCCCAATAATAGCTGGCCCAGTCCAATAATCAGATTCAGACCAATACGCAGTGGATTGACCGATGATCTATATCAGTTTTTTTAGACGGATGATCTGTATCGTTGAAGACTTGAAGTTGCAAGTAATTGTTGGCCTCATTGCTGAAAACACGACGAATATATAATTGTGTTGACTAAATTAACTAACTCTTTTGTTTTTCTTGTTGTCATGCATACATTTGAAGAGATCTTTCATGAACCGAGTCATATTCGTGATTGCGTTCGCATTCGATTCTTATTTCTCCCGTGTTAGCATTCATATATGTGGGAAAAAAATGGTTTAGGAGATGGTACTCTCTAGTCTCGAGCTCAGTATCTGGGCTGGATCATGAAAATATTACTCAGACTAGATCGAATTTATCTAAGCTATACACTAGATATCTTTCTACATTTCGAACTGAAGCCTACACTATCCGAGATATGGCTCCGTCCCTGTCTACCCATCTAAATCAACGCTTTCCAAACGGATCCTCGGGCCAAACCATGTCCGACGTTTTTTACCGCGTGCAACGCGGTTGGAGGGCGACGTCGACGGCGGGGCAGCAGCAGTAGATCCGGCCGCACATGCATGGGAGTGATTGTGCCCTGGCAGTCACAGAAACTGACGAGTCGCTCGCGCGTGCGCCGAGTAACTTCTCCACTTCTTCCCTGCTCCCTTCCCTTCTCCACACGGCAGCTGCAAGCACAGGTGGAAACAGTTCGGAATGTAACTAATGCAAAATGAAATGCCAAGTGAATTCTTGAGAGAGAAAGAGAGAGAGAGAGAGAGAGAGAGAGAGAGAGAGAGCACATGAAGGGAGTGAACCGTATTCAATGCGTGCGTCGCATTTCATTTCATTGCGTTGCATTGCTGCAATTGCGATGCACGCCCACATGCACAGGCTCATGATTGGGGTTCGGGAATTCGGCAGCCGCGCGCAGCCGGTGGCAGTGGCCGTTCTGGCCCCGGCGGCGACCACTGCGCCTCCATAACGGCGTCGCAGCGGCGCCGGTCGGCCGGCCGGCTCGTACGCACGCCGGATCTGCAGGCATTTATCCGGTGAAACGAACTCTGGATCGAGCCAGGAGCTCAGGAGCTCAGGACACTGTGCAATGTGTTTCTTGCGTACTCATGCTTCAGCATCATGGGTGGTTCGGTGAGCCGTTGGGAGGACTTCATAATTCAGATAGATCAGCACTTCTTTCAGCTCTGGCAGAGGTCCTGGGAGACAGAATGGTGATAAAACTCGGGATTCTGATTTGAATCCAAGAGAATGGGTGGATGAAACGGAGATGAAAAGTTATTATCCCCCCAGTGGGGATTAGTGGTTTGTTCATATAATCATGTGTCAGTTCCTCTTCTTTGTAGGATGTAGTTAACCAGGAAGGATATATAGGCTGGTGCATAAAGCGGCATCAGATACAGATGGGATGATGATCCTACTATAGAAAACCCTAAAACCCTATCATTTCTCTTTCCTTTTTATTTCAGGTGCCACCATCGATAGGAAACTTTCGCGTCAGCCTTAGTCATTGCTCTCTTCACCGCACATCTTCAACATTGCCTTCCACGTGGTGGAGCTTGCCTGCCCTTGCGACGCTGTGGCCACACATCATTCGGCTGTTGGTGGCTGTTGCTTTCACACAGTAGTGCAACCACAGTGTTCCCATGAGCTCGTGAGGGTTAGCCGACCATAGCCACCTGCCGCCCGGCTAGCCTTCAGCTGAGCAAACCTTCCTTGGGGTGTTGGGCGGTCGACGACACACTAGGGTCTTCTTGAGACTCTCCTATTCATTTCTTATTCCATATGGCAGTCGAACAATATGGTTATTTATTTAAATGAATACTTGCCATGAATATTCATATGATTATGCTTGCTTTTATATAGCTCACATGCTTATGATAACTTGATGATGATGTTGATGATTATGGAAGAATGATGACTATATCAATAGCTAATAATAAGAGATAATTTCATTGCATTGCATGTTGAGCATTCATGATGAAAATATGTGACCAACGAGAGTGGGATGAGGTCTTCATATGTAAGATATGTGCAATAAGGTCCCTGTATGAAAAAAGACGAGCAATCGGTCCCCACACTAAAGAATGTGGGCAAGAGTGAACATCGACGGGTGTTACAATCGCTATACTGATATAAACAGAAGATGAGATATGAGCGTGAGCAATTGCATTCATGAAAAGTGAATGGTGATTAGACATAATGAAACACATGAATGGAAATTGATGAGAATAAATATGAGAAATTGAGTTAATGATAACTTGATATGCATTGTTAATAAGTTGATACCTCAATTATTATTCTACTTTGTACTTGCTGAGTCATAGACTCACTCTTGCTTATTTGTTGTTTTTAGGTGAACGTTGAAGGTGACATGCATGGGGCATGTAGGACATGGATTATTGCACTTTATAGCTCTTAACTTCACCTACCAATACTTCACTTTTGATCATAAACAATTTAGTATCATTTACTGTAATAATTGGATAATTTATGATTTTTCTTAGTTCCTTAGGGTTCGTAATAATCGTGTCATCATATATATATATATATATATATATATATATATATATATATATATATATATATGTGTGTGTGTATATGTGTATATATACATACATGTATATATATATACATGTGTGTGTGTATGTATGTATGTACATATATATATATATATGTATGTATGTACATATACATATACATATATATATATATATACATATATATATATATATATATATATATATATATATATATATATATATATATATATATATCTTTACTATTCTAAAAGAAGGAGTTGGTGGTTGGTGCGGCCTCTTCCACCCTTTCCACCTCTCTCAACAAAAAGTTATTTTATTCGTGTGGGCCCACCCACCCTCCCACGCATTGATGGTTGGACATCCATTCTCCTCTAACCGCCTATTCCTCAACTTCTCACCTCTACTTTCCAACCGATCAGAACAACTCTCTTTTATAGCACGATTATCTATATATGCAATTGAGTTTCGTTGCAACGCACGGGTACATAACTAGTATATATATATATGACACTGATATAGATATATATGTATATGTGTGTACGGTTGCGCTAATTAGCGTGTGCGCGTACGCTACACGCGGGTCGCTGACTGCACGCATGAGCCTCTTGGTGCAGTTCATGAATTGATAATAACTTTATGTGCATGAGATAGTAACTTTCACATCTGTAAGTCAATCGATGATAATTTGATGTTCAAGAGATGGTAACTTAGTGAAGTATCGATGATAACTTTATGTTCAGAAGATAGTAATTTGACTTGCATGCATGCATACAGCAGGAGAGAGATGTGAATAGATGCACTTGACTTGTGATTTTTTATCTTATTTATAAGCTAAAAATAAAATAATTTTTTCACTAAAAGTCCAATCCACGATCTGTTTGCACCATTATGTTCGAAATTACAAGCATAACAAAACAAGATCCATGTTGAATATATTTTGATGCTGTGAAATTCGTGTCATATAAAGTTACTATCGTGTATGAATGAAGTTATTATCAAATACATGTAGTGTTACTTCTAGTTTTATAATACTACAACGGACAATAACTCTACATGTTTTTGGTAGTAACTTCACTCACACACGGTAGTAACTTTTCGTGCGAGTTATTTGCTATTGACATGCATGTTTCTCTCTTCCCAATGCACGCATGTTGGCAGTAACTTCACTCACACACGGCAGTAACTTTATGAATTATGGATGATAATTGTAAGCAACTTCATGAATTACAGATGATAATTTGATATGTATACGATAGTAGCTTTACCATAATCAACAAACGCTAGTAACTGTCTATGGGGTGGGATGGTGGAAGGGTTGTCTGGTTGGGTCGGTCAGGGGCGACGGTGCTGAACAGGTTCATGAGGACCGGCGGTGCCACATTGGCCACAACAGCGATGGTGTCGGTGCCCGGGCCAACGTTCATGCCGTTCTGTGCCATGGCGAGTTGGAGAAGGACAATGTGGACGGCCGGAGGCGGCGTGTGCGTGAGGTGGAGGGCGGCGGAAGAGATGGATCGAAACTAATATGATACCATGAAAGACAAAGTGCGAAGATTGGAAAGCACCACACAACGTGAAAGGCCGAGGTTGCATGCTTTATATAGCCTGATGTTACAGAGGATTACAACCATAAAATATTAGATTAGTTACACGATATTAACCATCTGTTTTTATCTATACAAGATTACTATACATGATAGTATCGCTAACACGAGTGCCCTACCTATTACCCTGAAATCGATGATTAGGCCGTAAGTGGGTGGCCGAACAAATGCCTGCTACTGATTTTTGAACCTTGCTTGTTAGACATATATGTCCCTATTGAGTATATATCCATCTCGCCAACATGTCTATGAGTAGGCAATCGGTGCATGTGGTGGAAAATATTGTCTGCATAAATTAAAACAAAGGTAGTTGTGTGTGATACATTTTTTTCGACTGTGTTGATAACCTATGATTGTGGCTGATGGTTTTTAACCTTAGCCCGAACGTTTATGCGAATGAGCTAAATACCGATAAACAGTTTCAAAAAAATTGTTCCGATAAATCGTTTCGAAATGATAGCAGAGAAGTCTTCCCTTTGTTTATTTAAAAGAACCATAATTATAAGCTATAAACTGAAAAAAACAAGCCATAACGAAGCCATATTACACTTATACCCACCGGAAAAAGTATGCGAACCCGTGAAACTGGAGTTGCCACTAGGGTTGAAAATTGAGTCGATAGATTCCAAAGCTGTCAAATCCACTCTAGACGACATGGCGGTTAGGCTAAGTGTAGTAGTGGAATGCCGGACCACTCTTCTTTCGAAATGGAATACGAGGTAAACGTAAAAAGTCCAAGTTTTATGCCTGCATTTTTAGTACTACGACTTCGACTGAAACTACTTTTTATCATGGACGATGTCAATTGCCAGATGACTAGGAGGAAAGTAGGGAGCAGTTTGATCGTTGCGACTGAATTTTGTCGGTGGAAGAACACCCAAAGTCAGGTGAAATTTACAGTGGAATTGTCGAAGTCACCTATACAATTCCCTTCCCTGTTTAATTAGCTGAAAAATGCGCATAGAAACAAATACTACAATTCCGTCAGTCTGAAATTCAGTTTTGAATATAGCATCCGATATCCAGGAGCCCAATAATAGCGGGCCCAGTCCAATAATCAGATTCAGAGCAATACGCAATGGATTGACCGATGATCTATATCGGTTTTTTTTAGACGGATGATCTGTATCGTTGAAGACTTGAAGTTGCAAGTAATTGTTGGCCTCATTGCTGAAAACACGACGAATATATAATTGTGTTGACTAAATTAACTAACTCTTTTGTTTTTCTTGTTGTCATGCATACATTTGAAGAGATCTTTCATGAACCGAGTCATATTCGTGATTGCGTTCGCATTCGATTCTTATTTCTCCCGTGTCCCGTGTTAGCATTCATATATGTGGGAAAAAATGGTTTAGGAGATGGTACTCTCTAGTCTCGAGCTCAGTATCTGGGTCGGATCATGAAAATATTACTCAGACTAGACTGAATTTATCTAAGCTATACACTAGATATTTTTCTACATCTCAAACTGAACCCTACTCTATTTGAGATGTGACTTCGCCCCTGTCTACCCATCGAATCAACGCGTTCCAAACGGAGCCTCGGGCCAAACCATGTCCGGCGTTTTTACCGCGTGCAACGCGGTTGGAGGGCGACGTCGACGGCGGGGCAGCAGCAGTAGATCCAGCCGCACATGCATGGGAGTGATTGTGCCCTGGCAGTCACAGAAACTGACGAGTCGCTCGCGCGTGCGCCGAGTAACTTCTCCACTTCTTCCCTGCTCCCTTCCCTTCTCCACACGGCAGCTGCAAGCACAGGTGGAAACAGTTCGGAATGTAACTAATGCAAAACGAAATGCCAAGTGAATTCTTGAGAGAGAGAGAGAGAGAGAGAGAGAGAGAGAGAGAGCACATGAAGGGAGTGAACCGTATTCAATGCGTGCGTCGCATTTCATTTCATTGCGTTGCATTGCTGCAATTGCGATGCACGCCCACACGCACAGGCTCATGATTGGGATTCGGGAATTCGGCAGCCGCGCGCAGCCGGTGGCAGTGGCCGTTCTGGCCCCGGCGGCGACCACTGCGCCTCCATAACGGCGTCGCAGCGGCGCCGGTCGGCCGGCTGGCTCGTACGCACGCCGGATCTGCAGGCATTTATTCGGTGAAACGAACTCTGGATCGAGTCAGGAGCTCAGGACACTGCGCAGTGTGTTTCTTGCGTACTCATGCTTCAGCATCATGGGTGGTTCGGTGAGCCGTTGGGAGGACTTCAGAATTCAGATAGATCATTTTTTTGGCTGTGGTTTATGGCTATTAGCTAAAATTTTTGAATTCTGGCTGTTTACGGTATAGATTACGGAGAGACAGATACTCACTTGCGATTTTGATTGGTACAAATGTTAGGTTTTTAACGTGTAGATCGTTTAACTTATAGATCCCGTCTTGAGAAAATACTCATTTAAAAATTAGGTACTGTAGCAAAAACCAAAAACCATTAGCTTTTGACTTAAAGAACAGGCCCGCTAGCACTTCTTTCAGCTCTGGCAGAGGTCCTGGTAGACAGAATGGTGATAAAACTCGGGATTCTGATTTGAATTCAAGAGAATGGGTGGATGAAACGGAGATGAAAAGTTATTATCCCCCCAGTGGGGATTAGTGGTTTGTTCATATAATCATGTGTCAGTTCCTCTTCTTTGTAGGATGTAGTTAACCAGGAAGGATATATAGGCTGGTGCATAAAGCGGCATCAGATATTCAGATGGGATGATGATCTGTTGGACCTCAGAATTTACATTCGGAATCCTCTGTGATTTATTGTACTATTCCCTAGATCAGTAGATAGTGCTCACAGCTTCAGAAATGAATATCAAATACATATCAAGCGGAAGCATAATTAATATAGTAAACTTACACATAGGCCGATTAGGCCGAAATCGAAAAATTGCGGCGGAAGAACGGCACACGGTGGAACCCTCGGGACTTGCCCACGTGCGCCAACCTGGAGGTTCGCGACCTAGCCCTTGACATCTTCATCTTCTTTGTCCTCATGATCTGTAATGTTGCTGATGCGCAGGGATTTGATTCTTTGACTCTGGATTTGTTGTGAGAGCGAGTGTGAGCACACTAACCACCGTGCTCCGCGAGCCAATACACAGAATGCAAATAAATAGTATGCAAGGCTTATCAAGGAAGGCTCGGGTTGTTTTATTTGCCAAGAACTCTTTTGGTAGCATTATCAAACCCTAGTATTATAGTTGCAACCTAGGACTTCACACTACCGCCATAATTGACTTAATCCACCAAAGACGTATTTTCTTTCATCGATTGTCGTCTAAGACTCCAAACAGCGGTTGACATCATTGATTTTAATCCACCAAATGTAATGACATTACTTAGTTAATCCAACGAACATACATTTTCTATATACCTATATCTAATCGAATCCGCCAATACCTTTGTATTCCGAATTCCTAATAATCCAATCTTGCAATCACTAATCACCAACTCCACTTCTGAATTCTAATGATTATGTAACATGATCACTTTTTAAACCACCGAAATCATTTATATCAGAATATTCTAACAATTCAATCCTTTGGTTAATGATCCAATTCCATAATTTACCCTGCCCCTATTTAATCCTTACTATCCATCATCTATCTCTAACTAACTCATCGGTATTTCTCCACCAAGATTGAATCAAGTTTATATCCCAATTCTCATATCTCCAAGTTTCCATCCATTCAATTCATCCAACTGGATCAAGTCCTATTAATCCCATTAATTCCAACAATTACCTTTATACCCTTCTAATCCTTCAAAACCACTTAAATCATCTATCTAGCCTATCTATTTGTTTAGACTCCACCAATTTATTTCTCCTAGACTCCTTTCTACCATTCCCTTATCGACATGAATCCACCAAGCACTGTTTAGCATTTACCCCAACTGTCCTTTTTCTTTTCTTCCGACCCTATTTATTTTTCCTGGCATTTTTATTTAGGAGAAGCATTGTCATTCTTTGCTTTTGAAATATAATATATAAAAACTTCCTGAGACGTAGCCATTTGAACAAAATATAATGTGACAAAATGCAATAGTATTAGCGGTCCAGATTCTATCCACCATTTCATAGTCTCTGCACCATATGCTTAACTTTTCAAATTATAACCACTTACATTACCACCGGGACGACACCGTGACAATTCCACTGGGACGACACCGGGACAACTCAAATAAGGGCCTTTTCACCCTCCACTTTTCCATTTCCACCCACAAAGATTTTTGAAATGAACTATATCTAGTTAAGTTCCCATGTCCGCCTTGACCGTGGGCACGGCTATTCGAATAGTTTTGACTCGCAGAGTGTGTACACTTTACCCACATGAGATAGATCCGCTCATTGCCCCACACGATTCCTTAGCCATGCGGTTGAGTAGACTATCACAGGCTTTTACGATGCATCTTCCTAGCGAGTTACGACCACTAAGGTTTCCACTTCCTCCGCACGACCACCCTTCCGAAGCCCCTCTGCGCCATCACGTCGGAGGATGTGGCCATCCTCTACCCGCCCGTGTTCACACCGACGCAACTCTTACTAAGTCAATGCAAATTAGTTAGCCCCGCCACACTTTGCCAAAGACGTTGTTGTACTTGTTGTACCGTGGGAGGTCATCACAAGATTCAGTCCTTAATGGTTATCTGGGCGGTTCTACCACGATCCCCTTGTGCTATCACGGCACCACTTTATCACAAACTGTGCTATCACGGCACCATTCAACACTCACACCCTCCACCACCTTGAGATAATTAAGCATGTGGGGTCTTTGGGAACATAAAATATTCATACCAACATATACCATCATCATCACAACGACTACCCAACAAAATTCTCACATGTTTGAAAGAGATGTTTACGTTCTCACGCGTGAATTTCTAAGCAATGCTAAGCATGGCATATAGTTACGGACTTATTTTCGAAAGATTACTATTATAATTTTGCTAGGGTGACAAGGTTCACATAATCAAGTATTCAAAAGAGGGTGTAATATTAGTCAAGGTAAACTTGGTCATATAACTAGGATCTTAAATTAAACATGCACTTGTATATAAATTAATAGCATGCAATTTGATAATTTAAACAAAAGTAATTTGCAGAAAGTAGGTTCAATATGATCAAAGTATTGACTACCGACGCTGGTTCATCGGTCTTGAGCTCACACAATGCCCTCTCCGAGCTTAGGTCTTTATCTTCACTTCGCTTCTCGCCCACGCTTGATTCGTTGAATCTTCACGACTTCCGATTCTAATTACGTGCTAAGCAACCAATCCAAATAAAGGCAAATAACTCAAAAGATCCAATAAATCCGAATGAACTCAATTTAGTTTTATTATTTGGATTTATGTTTATTATTGGTAGACCTAACATTAGGATTTATTTAATGGCCTCATTATTATTTTATCTACACCTTAGTTATTTTTAGGCTTAACTTTATTCTTCAGTTCTAAATTTATTCACCGAGCTCTCTCGACAAGATGACAATTGTTAATTGCTTACATTCTATTTTTCAGTTTAAAGGTACATTTATTAAACTTAGACATTTTAACAAAAGCCTCTTTTCATTATTAACATTTAACTGTTGGATAGTTATTAAAACCATATTAATTTAATCTTACATGATCTAATAAAATTTAATTTCTAAACATTCTTATTTATATCTTAGTTAAATTTTATTAGCTCTTCTACTTTACAATTAAAGGTACCTACACTAAATTTGGGCATTTTACCAAAAGCCATTTTTCTTTATTAATGCTTTTAACTAATTTACATTTTTAAAACAAACACTAAGGGCACATTAATCTTTTATGACAATTAATTTCATTTCACTTATCCCATAATCCATTTTGCCTCCAATTTAAATTTTATTAGCTACTCTAAATTACTCTCTAAATTTAAATGAGCTTCAAAAATTATAATTTTTGTTCCACTGGACAGATCTTGATTTTAGATGAATTTATAAATTTGTTTCATTCAATTTGGAGTTAAAATGAATAAGTTACACTCATTTAAAGCCTTTCGATTTAATAAAATCTAAAAATTATTAAAAACTGACATGTGGGGCCCACGGTAGCACCCACTCACGCGGGCGCCGACAAAGTGGGCCACGGCAGCGGCTCGCCTCTGGAGCTTCCGTTGGCAGGGGGCCGTGGCGTCAGCAAGACGCCACGGGTGGTCGGCACGGTGGGGGCCCACCGTCACCCTTGTTTTAAAAGAAATGGCTCAACCTCGGCGCAGCGTGAGCGGGCTCGAACGCCGAGAGAGCCGTGGGGAGAGAAGAGAATCACCGCGATAACCAAGTGGTCTTCGCGCTTTTACCATATATGCAACGATAATACCACTTAAGGTATGCATGAGGTGGTCGAAAGGTGAGGAGGCCGAGGCCGATGAAGGGCGATGGCGGCCGGGCGCGAATGGTGGCCGGGGTTCGGGGGTCCACCGAAATGGGTTGCCCTCGGGCGGTGAAGGTTCCGGGAGCGTCGGCGGGGTCCGGGCGTCGTGAGGTGGAGACGCACACGCGGCGGGCGAAGAGGAGCCGACGCCGAGGTACTGGTCCCGGTGAGGAAATTGACGGGTGTGGGAGCATCGGGGAGTAAAGGGATGCTCCCATAGAAATGGCCGAGTGGAGGGACCACGGCGGCCCGGCGGCGTGATGACAGGAGGGAGCACTGCCACGGTGAAGGGAGCGGGAGAAGCTTGGCCGATGGTGGGATGTCTTCACCGTGCTCTAAGGAGCTCGAGGGCAAAGGAATTGGGCGGTGGCACTGGTGCGATGATGAGCCGTGGGCACGTGGGGAAGAAGGGGCGCCATGAGCTATGAGGCATGGGAGCTCGATTGCTCGCAGAGGAGGAAGAGGAAAGGTGGAGACGCGTTTGGGAGCTTGGGGTTCTTATAGCGGTGGTCCCGGCTAGCCACCGCGAGGGCGTGGGCGCACGACTGGCCGCTGGGTGGCGATGGCGGGAGGCGGGCGGGGCATGGTGCCGCTGGGAAGGAACACGGCCGGCAGAGGGAGGAGGAGGACACAGGCGCGGCGGGTGCGCCTGGACAGAGGAGAAGGGGCGGTGTTATGGGAAAGAGAGGGGGGTCCGTGCCGCTGAATGAAGGAGGAGGAGGTCGTATGGGCCCAATGCCGGAGGAAGAAAAGGAGGAGGAAAAGAAGAAAAGAAAAGGAGAGGCCACCGAAGAGAAAGGAAAATAAAATGGTAAGGAAATGGAAAAATTACAAGCCTCAAGCATTACTTTAAAGTTTGGATTTTTAGTTTACATTTCTATTTCACATTTAAGATTATTGCTCTCTATTTTTGCACATCATTTACAAGTTAAGCTTTTAAATTTTTAGCTATTAAACAAGTTTCTATTATCATTATTATTTAGGTTATATGTGCATATACAAACATACATATTTTGTTTCTTATATGGCTAAACTTTTCTTTGCATAATTTGTAGATATATATATCTATGTATTTTAGTTATTCACTTTTATTGCTCTTTATGCCATTACTCCCAAATATGAGATTTTATATTTTAATTCAAATTTCTCCTCCTTATGATGGATCATCTTTTCGATTCAGATTTAAAATTTCAGTTTTTCTATTATTTGTATTTGGGGTTACTCTTTGATATTTAATTTGTGTGCCACAAATCTCAAAAAGATTTCAGCCAAATATTCAAAAGAAATTTAAATGCCAACAAAATGCAGGAAATGATTTTAAAATTCCATATTTTTGAAGTAACCCAATTTCAGGATGTTACATGATCCTACTGTAGGATCGAACTGGCAACAGAGAAGAGGTGAATGATGCCTTCAAATCTCTCCAAGTATTCTTATAAATCTTTTTCTCCGATAGCTATGGAGCTAAGAAGGAGATCGATTGCTCATTGGAAAAACGAAAGAAACCAACCAACACAGAGAAAGAACAGTCACTGGCCGAGAGTAAAACAGGATGGTCGAAACCGAAAATAGAGACGAATGACCTCTGGTCCAAGAATAGTTCAGGGCGGTCGAAAAGTCTTGCTGAGATTGAAATAGCTGAGCAGAAGACTGTTTGAGATAGGATGGTCGAACGCCAACTGGTGGTCGATCGAGCCAATCTGTCAAAGACAGCCAGACGATAAGAAGCAGTGACCGAAAATAGAGTGAACAGTAAATACTATGTGGTCGAAGACTAAACAGAGGAAGTGAATGTGCACGACCACAAGAACCGAATTCCGAATGACTTTTGATTCACGGTTCTATTGATCATGAGACTTCAAATACCGCAAGACCACATCCTCTTAAGGAGAAAATACAAAGAATACAAGACTTCTTTGCCGAGCACAAGGCAGAGGGCGAAGTCGAACACAAAACATAGGATGACCGAAGCGCATGACCGCAAGATCCGTTTTTCGAATAACTTTTGATTCACGGATTTTTGGTCGTGGAACTTCAAACACTGCAAGGCAACATCCTCTGGAAGAGAAATTACTAAGAAGATGAAAACTCTATGCTACGGTCAAACATAAAGATACGGTCAAAGAAGAAACAGAGGAGCACTCGAGGCGCACGACTTCGCAAAAAAACACTCTTCGACCCAACTTTGCTCTCGGGAATAGACTAGCCAAATGGCCTTGGGGATGATTCCCAGTTCAGAGCAACCCTAGATCCAACGCAACTAGAAGCAAAACAATCTCAACCAGAAGAGACAAGAGGATAAGATAGAACGAAGAACACGCACACAAATCAACCAAACATCATAAACAAATGAACTCAAATGAAGAACATAGATGAATGATTGATCATGGAGGTTTCTATAGCCACTCCAACCGGAGGTACACGAGCACCATGCTCTAACTCACGCAAAATAGAAACGAAAAACCCAGAGCGACTTGGGAACAACCTCCTCGAACACCTGAGCTCTACATCCCTATTTATAGCCTCACGCTATCGGGGAGGGGGGCAGGGGAACCCGTTAAACCCCCCAACTAACACCGGGTATTAACCATCTGCACCAACAGATTCCGTACTTTACCCGTTTGCACCAACAAACTCAGCGCTTTACCCGTTATCTCCAGCAGAATCCGCTTCCTCAGGCCTGAGTCAATTTCACGAAATTGCCACTCACGCGCCTTCCTGGAAGCTTTCTTCTTGCCTTGCTGTCCAAATCTTGCAACCACCTCGCAAGCTTCATCGTCTTCGGCATCTTCCGACCGTTCACGACCTCAGCACCGCCTGTGCCTAGTCCCGGCCATCCCATGCCTCGCCACGACTTAGTCTCAAAGTCCTGCAACCAACACAGACAAGAAAACATCACATAGTACCGCTCGAAACAAAGATAACACCAATTTACATCAGAAGAAAGTACCCAAAACATACTCCTACAAAGTCGTATACCCATTACGACTGGTCGAAATCACAAGATTAGTCACACACAGCCTACGACCATATTGTACGTCGTTACGACCACCCCAGAGGTCCATACAACTGATTCCCAGATGTTACGACCGCTTCAGGAGCCCATACGACCGGTTAGACGAAAGCTACGACCACGGTCACATGTTTCAACGTGGTCGAAGGGACTTCCGACCACGTCTGACCACACTACGACTCCATCCGAGCGCTTCCGACCACATCCGACCGCGTCCCGAGCACGTTCGACCGTGTTCGACAGCGTCCGACCACGTCCCGAGCACATTCGACCGCATTCGACCACAACCGACCACGTCCGACCGCGCCAGACTGCGCAATGACCACGTCCGACCGAGTCACAACGTGGTCGAAGTCCACCGACTTCCCAATGTGGTCATCAGTCCGACCGTCGACTATCGACCGTAGCGGTCGAAGCTTCGACTTTCCATCGCTTCTCGCGATAACATGGTCGTAAATCAGTTCGCTGTCTTCCGACCACGGCCAACGTGGTCGTAACTGCTTTCGACCATGGCCAACGTGGTCGTAACAGCATTCGACCACGGCCAACGTGGTCGTAGCAGCGTTCGACCACGGCCAACGTGATCGTAAACCTGTCCGACCATGTCCAAAGTGCTCTGCAGCGGTCGTAAACCATGTACACAACTTCCGACCACTGCCATTTGAGGCGAACAGCTTCCGACCATTTGAGAAACACAACTGCTGGCTTCCGACTTCCGACTGAGTGATCGTAAAAGGTCCAGAGATCATCCGATCACGACTAACGTGATCGTATTTGCTGCCGACCACGCCTAGGGAGCTACGACTTAGCAGAAAACGCACAAATCAAACTCAATCTTTCTAAAACAAGTGTCAATTACTCATCACAAATATAGGATCATCTCCACATGGTCTCTCACCTACAAGTACCTCTGATAGGATGCGACATTTGCAAGTCTTGAACACGAGGACAATTTTTTTCTTCTTTCATGAAAAGATGCGCATCACTCCTGCGTATTCTAGAAAAAAAATATGTTCGTAAAGGTAGCATTGCTCGTTGGGCCAGAAATTACAAATTAGATCAGAAATTGCTGAAATATAATTTGTTATTCTGAGCATTTTACCGAAGGAACTACCAAGAAATAATTGGAAGTTGGCTCCATCGCAAGAAACCCATTTTTACCCCAATCCTGGATCAGGGGATAAAACTACTTATTTTACCAGGGTACAAAATCTCAGAAAACCAGGGTACGAAACAACTTATTACTGATCTTGTTTTGCGTTGCAGGTGCATTTAAACAGGCCGTAAGAAATGTTTTTACATTTGACGATGAAAATCTCACCATTTATCTGCTCAGCTTTTATTGGAAACCAGCCAAATCCAGCCCTGGTAATGACAGGCTGCAGTGAAGACGTGTTCGGTCCAGTACAAGGACCACTTTGCCTGCTTCCACTGGCTGACCTGAATCTCTCAATCCGTTACTGGTCATTATACAGTAACATATTTAGGCTTTTACAAACCTAAAAACAGGCAAAGCCACAGCAACCATATGGCAATAATCATACAAGGAAAATGACAGAACATAGAGAAAATCACGCTGTTTTCAAACGGTTTCATCGCCTGTTAATAATCGACACAGTTCTTCTTCCGACTTACACAAGGCAAAAGCATGTACCGAGAGGAGAAGTAAGAACATGCATAAGTTTTTAACACAATGTTAAGTACTAAGAGATTACTAACATTATTTTTGACTAAAGACTGGTAGATAAATTGGTTCAGGAAACCCTGAGCAGGTCTCAGACTAGTGAAGATGAAGTTGCTTCTGTTGAAAACACCCTAGAACCGGAAACACCGGTACTTGTAATGTCCTTAGCTACACTGTCCTTTGCAGTTGGTTGAGCTCTCCGGTCCTAGATAATGGCATGGAACCCGGCAGATTGCAAGAGAACGGCCTTGATTTCATCAGGCAGAAGCCCAGGCCCCTCCTTGCATTGCTGATGTGAAGAAGAAAACGAGTGAGCAGTCGTCAGTTATAGTTAAGCTTTATGTGCCAACAAGTAATTTTTTTAACTCTTTCTGAAAATGGGAAGCAAGATTTGTGCAGTACCTCAGCCTTGAAGACATCCAAGGCAAAGCCATTGAAGCAACTGACAACAGCTTGTTGGACATCGAGACCAAGGCCTTCGATTGCCCTCAAGGCAGAGAGCAGAAGACCAGGCCTGCGAGCGCAGAACATGTGGATGTTGACGGCCCGGCCTTCCCTCATCCTGACCTCAACCTTTTGTAAGAGCAGGAAAATGCATAAGTGAGTCCAATGTTTTGACAGATATGACAATAATTACACAAACTGGTGAATACATCAATCACATTACAGCTTTAGCTGACTTCTTTATATTGCTAGTTAAACATTAGCAAAAAGAATGCCATATCATGTCAAGGCCGGGTTTCTTTGATACGCAGGTTAGCTCATCTGAAGAAAAGTCCTGGTTTAATGAAATTCGGAGAGAACAGATGCTAACCCTTGGCTGCTGACCAGTAGGGCTTGGCAATGCACTTGGGCAAAGCTCTTCCTTCACACGAGATGGCAATGTGGGCAGTGTCGGAGTCAGAGGGTGGAAGCTTGTGGGTGTTGGAGGCAGTGAGGATGTGGACGGGGATGACTCGAGCTCATTCTGAAGATCGTTGATCTTTTGCAGAAGCTCCTTCAGGTACTCGATTGCATCGCCAAGAATGGAAGCCCTGTCCATCTACCAATTGCAAAAGCATAAATCAGTTCATTGGCCAGTCACAGAAAGGATAACTGGTGAATTGCATGCACATAGTTAGAGAAGTACTGATAAGACTAAAGGTGAAATATTCAGAAATAGGTAACTGAAAGAGATGATGCATACATCATAACTCATGCTCTTTTTTCCCCTCACAGAAAAACTTGTTCCCTTTTTCATACGACGAAAAACTAAAAGATTCTCCTTTTTAAAACAAAACTGCAACACTTGTGATGTAGATATTTCTGCAATCTGTTTACAACTCTGTGATAATTGACTGGAAACTGAACAAGAGGCAGCAGAAGCAGATAATGACAGTATGATGGACAATACTTTGCTTGTAGTACAACTAATGCACAGAGATGGCATTTAATTCATATAACTAGCAATAGCTAGAATTACGCTAATCTAATTCTTCCGAGAAATAGAAACATGGTAGCCTTCTAAAAAAAAGTAAAATTACGGTCATGCCGGCAGAAGCTAAACAGAAGAACTGGGGCTGTAGATGCAAAACCACAAGCTTGGCAGACTGAGTGTAAGCCCAACAATTAACTAGAAGCTAAAATTTCTGTAGATGATAAAGAAACCTCCCAAAGCCTATGGACATCCACAGTTCTAAACGAACAATTGCACGTACACGTGAGATGCGCGGATCGACCATGACAAACAATTCATCAAACTAAGTACTCGAAGTTGACGAATTGAAATGCAGTGAACATATTAACATAACATGAACATTAGTAGCAATGCTAGATGCTAACCACAGGATTCTCACTTTTCCAGCTTTCATGGCAACGAAAAAGACACAAGTCATCAAAATTACGCGCTGTGAGTCATCGTAACTGCCCAAGCACAAGCAAGAACTAGTACTGCTCAATTCTTTCTCTGCTTGACTACTTGCACCACTCTGATAGGAGAAGAATTCTCACCTTGCTGATCTTGGGCACGACGGACCGGAGCATGTAGAGCCGGTCATTGAGCTTCTTCCGGCGACGGCGCTCCGCCATGAGGTTCTTGGCCGGCATCCCCTTCTTCTTCCCCTTCCCGTCGCCCGCGCCGCCGCCTGTCACCGTGCTGTTCGCGTTCGACTCCTTGCCGTCTTTCTTGCCGCTCTCCTCGACGCCCCTCCCGTCTTCCGAGTCGTAGTTCAGCCCGGACGCGTCAATGCTCAGGCCGTCGTCGTCGGCGTCGTCGAGTACCATGTCACCGGCGGACAGGCCGCTCACAGCCGCCAACGCCCGCTTCTTGTCGTCGTCCTCTTCGCCGGCATTGCGGCGGAGCGCGCGCTTCTGGAACAGCGTCGGCTGCGCGCCCACCGGCGGGAAGATCTCCAGCGGCCGCAGCACCGCCGCCTTGCCGCGACCGGAGAACGGTGCTGCGGTCACGGGCACCGAAGCAGCGGGCGCCGCTGAGGAGGAGCCGTTTCCGGCGCCGGCGCCCGCGTCGAACATGTCGAACCCGGCGAGGCCACCGAAATCCGGCATTTGCACCGGAGCGGTGCCGAAGCCGCCGAACGAGCCGAGGAACCCAGCGTTCCCAGGCGGGAGAAGGGAAATCGACGAGGTGTTCGACGCGTTCCCGGCGCCAAGAAACGCCGCCAACTCGCTGCCGCCACCGCCGGAGACGCCGAGGTCGAACCCGGTGACGTCGAACGCCCCGGCCCCACCCATGCTGAGCAGTGGGAACTGCTGCGAGCCGGAGCCGGACGCCAACCCGGCCTGGGCTGACGGTGCCAGGAGCATGGAACCGTGCCCGCCGGCGACGCCGCCTGCTCCCGCGGCCACCGCGTCAAAGTACCAATCTTCGTCAAGAAGCGCCGGCGCGCGGAACCCCCCGCCTCCCCCAGCGGCCATGGCCAGGAGGTGCTGGTCGTGGTGGTGCCCAGCCTCCTGGCCCGGCGCCGGCAGCATCCCCATCGCCGCCTGCTTCTCGTGGCCGTTGCCTTGTTCTTGGCCGCCGTCTTCCTGCATCCAGAGCGGATTGTTGAACCGTGAGAGCATGGCCGCGGCAAGCCGGCAATGGCGGCGCGGCGTGAAGCTTCTTTGCTTTCTTGGTGTGGTAATGGCCGGAGGAGGAGTTGGGAGGAAGCAGAGATGGCAGAGCAGAACAACAGAGGATAGCAGTGGTGTCTCAGCTCTCTGGTAGCGCAGTCTGTATATGTATGGAAGGGAAGTACTGCTGGCTGGCCAAAGAGGAGAGTGTGTGCGAGCGTCAAATTACCACAATGCCCACCCAAGTTACCAACCTTCCAAAATTGAAATTGTTTATATGGCCTATCTATATTATCTTTCGAAACAGAAGCCGATATAAACACTCAGTTTTTATAAGCTATTTTTATCGGTCACTACTATTTATCAGTAATTATTTTTTACTTTTACATATTATAATGTATTTTGTATTTTATTATATCATAATTTCGTAAGTCGTATAGCGGTCCAAATGTTGTAATATTTTTTGTTACACCATTTTTCTTATATAATACACTAATATTCATCAACCACTATTATTTATCAGTCGTTTCTACCAACCATTACTATTCATCAATCGCAGTTAAAAGTCATAAGTAAAAACTGATATGTTCTTCCGCGCGTGTGTTTTCGAAATGTCCGTCCTCTCAAGATTGCCTTGCGAGGTGGTTTTCTTTTGTGGGTGTTTCGGAGATGCCCATGCTTCCAAAAATAGTAGAATTGCTTCCATGCCATTATGCAATGCGCAACTTGGTAAAATATCACAGGTTCATCCACCGTTACTAAAACACCACTCTATTTATCTTCCATTACCGCACAATTCCCCCTACATCAATACCTCTATGCGGTCACCTACGACCTCTGACCCTTGAGGGATTACTAAGGTGGTGATCGGTTCGATCGAAAGTGAAAGCAATGAAAACATCTGTAGTTGGTTAAAAAATATCAGTAGTTGATGTAAGTTTATTTAACATAATTAAATTTAAAAATTGAAAAATATAAAAATATGTTAGCCCATCACGCATAAGCAAAACGAATCGAGAAAAAAGAACCGACAAAAAGCTTAAAAAGTCAAAATTTAGAAAAAACCGAAATTATGAATAGTGCAAAAATAAGCTTAAGCCATATTGAACACAGTATAAGCCATAAGCTTAAGCCATATTGAACATAGCCACATCATACAAGTGATCAAAATAGAGAATAATATAAGAGAAAACATGACGGTAACGATATGAAAATAAAGTGTATGATGTTTTGCAGAGTTGCTAGACGATAGACGATTACAAGGTGGAGATGCAAAGATGGATGAAAAGTAGGGAAATATGATGAAACATGGCGGAGAAGGTATTGTGGGCGTCGTGATGGTGGCGGTGGCGTGCTCCTTCTCTCTTTTCTCTGTAGATGTAATTCGACTCCCTTTAATACCAATCCTACTAGGGTTTACCGTCTCTTTTTTTTTCAGTTTTTAAAAGTTATTTTTTTGGTTTTTCTACAGTAACTAGTTTTCAAATAAAGTGTCTTTTCAAGGCGGGTTTACAAGTTTATTTGCAGTATACACTGTAATGACTTCATTTATATTGACTAAAATCATATACGAGTTTTTGTTATTCCGTACTTTCTTTCATAAATAATCTAAAAACTATAAACTATAAATCAAAACTAAAAAAGAACATTCCCCCTACATCAATACCTCTATGCGGTCACCTACGACCTCTGACCCTTGAGGGATTACTAACACATCATACAAGTGATCAAAATAGAGAATAATATAAGAGAAAACATGACGGTAACGAGATGAAAATAAAGTGTATGATGTTTTGCAGAGTTGCTAGACGATGAGACGATTACAAGGTGGAGATGCAAAGATGGATGAAAAGTAAGGAAATATGATGAAACATGGCGGAGAAGGTATTGTGGGCGTCGTGATGGTGGTGGTGGCGTGCTCCTTCTCTCTTTTCTCTGTAGATGTAATTCGACTCCCTTTAATACCAATCCTGCTAGGGTTTACCGTCTCTTTTTTTTCAGTTTTTAAAAGTTATTTTTTTGGTTTTTCTACAATAACTAGTTTTCAAATAAAGTGTCTTTTTAAGGCGGGGTTACAAGTTTATTTGCAGTACACACTGTAATGACTTCATTTATATTGACTAAAACCATATACGAGTTTCTATTATTCCGTACTTTCTTTCATAAATAATCTAAAAACTATAAACCAAAACAAAACAAAAAAAACACGCAAGTAGTATTGTGCCGCCAAGAGAAGGAATGCCACAACCATTCCTTCACAAATGTTGCTCCATTTGATGTGGTCGACGCGTGGATGCCCAGTATGATCTCCCAGACCATACCGACCGAATGACCTTGCTGTAGCCTCTATTTGCTATGATCCAAAGATGGTTTCCTTTCTCTCAGCGTCATCTTTCCATATATGCTCCTGAAATTGCAAGATTCTTTGGTTACCTACAGAAATAGACCGGGTACAAACATTTTGCTAAATTGGAAATTAAGTAGAGGGGAAATGGTTAATCCATGGATGCTAAGTTTAGACCAATATACATTATATGCTAGTATAATTCACCTTAAACTTATAATAAGGGACTGAGGGTCAACTCAAAAAATAAGGGACTAAGGGCCGGGAAAGTATTCTTCTAAACTTTCTTTCTCCGTCCAATGCCAGATTTTCTCATGTGAACAGGAGGGGGAAAACCCCTATTGCATACATAGGAGGATTTGTATTGGCTTTTACTTGAAAAGGCCAGAAGCCAATATAAATACATAGTTTTTGAAGCAGACTTTCCACTCTTCTCGCTCTCGTCTCGCACAGAGAGCAAGACAGGTGGTCACGGGTACATCATATTCCCCACTTTTCTCGCTCCTATCTCTCACATGTATCTTTCCTTTATTTTTTTCCACCATGGTCCCTCCTTCTAAAAACTATTTTCAGCCACTATTATTTATTTTCAGTTAAAAGCTATCAGTCGTAGCTAATACGAACACCTATATATACAATGTTCTACATTTGGTAATTTCTAACATTGACTCAGATCGTCAGGGCTGGTGCAAAAGAGGAAGTTACCACTTTGGATGGTACCTACTGGTTTCTCTGGGAGGTTGCTGGTAATGAGTGGCCAAATTAAATGCCTAAAATTTGAGTGCTTCAGATCACAGTGGGGGGGGGTTCCTGTTTTTCATATATAGTAGTTCCTGTTTGTGAGTAATCCTCTCCACCGGTTTCTGTCATGTCTGTTTCATGCAAAACGGTTACTCATGCAGCCAAAGATCTCATTCTTTTTAATTTATGATTTATAACTTCTCTTAAACAAACAAACGTGACGTCTTCTCTATCATCGATTTAAAACGGTTTATCGGGATAATTTTTTCGAAGCGGCTTTTCGGAACAATCTTTTCGAAATTGCTTATCGGTTTATTCGTACAAATACTTATACTACAACTTAAAAATATCAGTTACAACCATAGACTATCAACTACAGCCCGAAAAACACACCCTTTACCTTCCACAGCTGGTATGCACGAAAGCTAGCCACGGAAGTAACGAAGGCGGTTCCAACTTACAAACTGGAGAAGTGAAATTACTGTCATACCCTTCACTTCAGGTTTTCCGATCTCTATTTTTGTTGCTAATTGTTGTCATGGAAATCTTATACCGCATTATATATAGCTAGGGGAGGCAGCTGGGCGGCTGTCAAGCACTTGATTAGTGCAAGAGAAGTACTAGAGCATGGATCATATCATTGTTGTTTCAAGTAGTCTATATATACATTGGATTTGTTTTTGTTTTCGATCAAGCGTGCAATGGAACCTGATGCCTTGTCACATATTTAGTTCTACTGCTAGGAGCAATTCGATCGAGATTGCCATCGTAGATCTCGGAGTTTGAAGCGTAGGAGATTGCATAACCTTATTGGTAACATTGGAGGCTTCGGTTGATCAGTTTGTGAAAGCCACTATTGCTAAGTTGCAAAAATAACTTGCAATATCTTTCTCTCTCTCTCTCTCCCCCCCTCTCTGTTATCTGAAGTTGAGTGCAAACCGATGAGTCCCTTGTTGCACCACATTAACAAATAATCAACAATTGTTTGATTAACCAAGTGATAGCCATCCAGCCATTAAATAAAACTGCTCTCTTGAACATTTACCAAGTTGGATTAGTCTCGGTTTTTGGATGCCTGGGCTTCTGCGATACCATTTTCACTTTCTATTTACTCACAATTTATGTTGTTAATTTTATCGTTAAAAAGGCCAGCCTTTTATGGAAATCATGCATGTATCACAATTAAATTTGGTACTCATAGTCTCACAAACAACTAATGTCTCCTGCAGATAGATCTGACCCCGCTCATTTCAGCTTGAGCTTTTGGCTTATTTTCCACTATTCTTAGATTTCATTTTTTCTGGCTTTTTTACTTTTTTTAAGTTTTTTACTGGTTTTTCTTTGTCGTATTCGTTTGCGTTGTCCGTGATAGGCTAACATATTTTTTCTATTTTAAAATTTCTTAAATTTAGTTACGCCAAATAAACTACCATCAGTTATAGTGAAATTTCAGCTATAAGATATTTTTTCAGGTAGCTAGTAGCCTTTTTGATTATATCCCTTTGCCCAGCTTTCTGTACTGTAGCAGTCATGCACTGTAGCAGTCATGCAGGCGCGGGCGCTGCATAGGTACATGCAACGGTGCTTGATTTACACTTGGCGTAGGTAAGTGCTATTCACTGCTGCACTATGCATTATTGTACGTGCTACAACTTTTTCCGTGTGTGGCCATCTCCATCTTTGATTACTTCCATATTTTCGCTACTACTGCTGATTATTCCTTGCTCTGGCTGATTTGTTCTTGTTGTTGTTGTTGGTGTTGTTGTTGTGTGTGTGAGAGAGAGAGATGCAAAGGACTAGGTATGACAGTGGCACCGAACCTTTTCCTTTGGCTGCTGCCGTCTACACCACCATGTGGCAGTTAAGGTCTCTGTTTTTGGAGCTACTTGGCTGGTTGATGCTAGCCAGGCAACGGCTACGCAGGGCGAGGAGAGAGGAGATATGGGGGAGCGCGCACGCACCTTGCATAATCTCTACAGTTTCAGTGGACAGCATTTTCCTCGATCGTTTTAGTATAGTTATTTTGTTATTTATGTGCATAAGTAAAGTTAGTATAAAGCATCGAAAGATTGTGCATCATACTACGTGTCAATCATAGTTCTGACACGTTTTGTACCACACTGCATGCATCGATTTTATCCCTGGTAATTAAGTGCATGTTTCCATGTTACCTGTGTATCGAGTTATCCTTGCTCCTACCGTATGCTGGCAGTAGTAAGACTCAGTTTCTAGGCATCTGTACCTGTCTCTCTAGATTTAGCTCCTAATTCTTGATTGAGCATAAATAGTAGTGGTTAAAAAGTGTTTTTAGAAGAAAGATGTGAGCGGTATAAAAAGTGAAAGAGATACATGTGTGAGAGGGAGCGAGAGGAATGGTGTACGTGATGCACCCGTGACCACTTGCCTTATCTTTAGAGTGAGACATGAGAGGAGTGGCGAAGCGGCTTCAAAAAGCTAGTGTTTATATTAGGCTTCTACTTGGAGGATCTAAAAATAGAATCCAATACAAACACCTCTTAGATATACAGAGCATTGCAGAGTTGAGGTTACGTGTTGCCAATTAGATCACCATTGAAAATATTACTTTTCCTTTTGAAGAAATTAAGGTCATTTCACACTTCAAAGGGAAAGAAAACCATCCAGATCTGAACAAAATGATAAAATTAACATAACAATGATGATTAAAAAGTGGTGCTAAAGTTGAATTTACGAGTATTCTAAAGTAGTACAAAAATAAAAAATAGCCCATGGATGATTTGATTGTAGTCATGCCTCCAAGGCTCCAACCACTGTTGGTTTTAATTTTGGGAAGGGAAATCTACTATTACAATGGTGTGCGTCTATGTAGCTGAGTGGTCCATGCCACGTACCAACATAATGAGGGGTGGGGGAGCCATGTTCATGTGACAGTAGTAACAGAAGGGCTTGAGAGAGAGAGAGAGAGAGAGAGAGCGCATATGTGTATGCCACGTGTTCTTATACTCAGGATATTTGTATCATAGAAAGCTATGCTATGGGTTACAAATACTCCATTTTACCAGGGCTTTGTAGGTTTTCACCGACAAGCTCACCTCAGTATCAAATACAATGCCTTTTCTGGTTATCGAATGCCTGGTATTTTCAAAAATAGCTCGAATTTTCTGGTCACTAGATGTGCTCGGAGATGTGCAAGCTTCAGTTGTCGGATGTTGATCCATGTACAACAAAAAGGGTTAATTCTGACAAAAAACCAAGCGCGTGATGGACATCATCCCAAATACAGTTTTCAGACCTAGCCAAACGGCCGTGCAGGCCGGCCTAGGCCGAGGCATGGCACTCTTGCCTGGCCAGGCACAACAGACCTACGAGCTAAACGGATGTGTTATGCTTGATTAGCATTGTGGCCCAGCAGGCTAGCCTGGCATAGATATGACCTGTTTAGACACGATAAGACCTGTTAAGCCATGACACGACATGGGTCATTTAGCTTGTTTAGGCACGGTAACAGGTAAAATTTTGAATTTCTAATCATTTAAAGCCATTAGGAAGTTCAAAAAACCTCGATTTTTGACCTATAAATAGGCAGCAAATACCCCTCACTTATCCACTATCCATCCCTCACTCTCTTCTCTTGATTCTATTGTGAAAATGTAGATCCACTTTGTGATAATATGGTAAAATTTGAAATATTTTTGCCAATTATTTGAAATTTTGAAATCTGGCCACAGTAACAAAAAGAGGTAACAATACTAATTTTTGCATATTTTTATTATTCTTATTTTTTGTAGTAAGGTGAAATAAATAATAGTGTAATTTTTATTTGCAGTTTTCTCGATGAAAAATGAAAATTATTATAATTTTCTATTATTGATTTCAAAATTTCATTGGAGGGCCTTGCATTCTTCGAGAATATTGCGCCTCCATCTCAAATGGAAGAACAAGCAATACCATCATCAAGCTCTATGACTGCCTCTGCATCTGCAAGCATCGGAGCAAAGAGATCCAAGTCCAATACATCAGAAGTCTAGACAAATGTTGATAAGAATTTTAAACCAGACGAAAAATGGAGTGCAGGTAAGATTTATTGTTTGTAAAATATGTGGTCATTAATTATCTATAACGTCTTCAGGTAGAACAGAACACTTGCTTAGACATGTTGCAAGATGTAAAGCAAAACAAGGAGCGATCATGAGGTAGACATAGCTGGAGTACAACCTGGATGGTTTGGTACATCACTGGAATACAATCTTGAGGTAGGTCGAGAATCTTTTTTTTGTTTAGTTACTTCAGAGGATCTACCTTTAAACTTTGATGAATCCATTACATTTGAAAAATACATTAGGACTAGATATAATCCTAGATTTTTTACAGTTTATAGAGACAATAATAAGAGATTTAGTTAAATACTATAATAACTATTGTGTTAAATTAAAAGAACTCTTCAATACCTGCACATTTTCAGTGGCTTTGAACTCAGACACATGGAGTGGTCGGGCTAAGGAGAATTATTTTAGTGTAGTTACTCATTATGTTAATGGCTAATGGAAATTGGAAAAAAGAATTATAGGGTTCAAAATAATTGATGTAGCACATACGGATGAGAATACCGTGGATTGTATTATCAAATTTATGTAACATTTTGATCTTAGTAATAAAAGTTTTGCAATAACGTTAGACAATGAAGCTGCAAACTCTAGGGTAATGGATATTCACACTCCATTACTTAGTACATACGCCAAATCTTTTTTGCTACTTCAGAGATGCGCATGTCATATTATTAATCTTATAGTTAAATGTGGTTAAAGAGGTTGTATCTGTATATGAGAACTTTCCATGATGCAATATATTTCCTAAATAATTCTAACCAACAAATAGCAGCATAGAAGAACTTTTGCATTATAATGAATGTACATATAAGAAAGTTTAGTTTAGACATGCTGGTAAAATAGAACTATACTTACAGGATGCTTAAGAACCTTTCACCCTATAAGGGTATATTTTTTATTCACATGCACAACCACAGCCATGATGACACTACACTATTGATTCAACAACATTAGTTTGTTATTGAAAAGTTACTATCGTTTATGGAACTTTTTTATGATTCCACTATTGCATTTTCTAGAGTGTATTATCCATTATCTAAACCCTTGAAATTGCTACTCATTTGTAGGCTAATGAAAATAAAATAGTGTTACTAGAGGCTATTAGTGCTATGAAGATGAAATATTGAAAGGTATTCCATATTTATATGATTTTGCATTTATTTTAGATCCCAGAGCTAAACTTAAAGGATTCTGTAATGTTCTGCAACTTCTAACTGATGCTATAAGAATAGATTATTCTACCTAATTTTAAGATGTCCATACTAACTGACCGATGTTTATCAAAAGTACGAGCTAAAATTTCAGGGAGTTCGTTTACAACAACCTCTACCACCACCCACCACAGATAAGAACAAAACTACTTAGGGGCAAGATCTAGGGTGTAGGTCCTTCCTCCAAGCTACCATAGCATTACAGAGCTATCCGTTTATCTAGATAGCGATACGGTGCCATGTCAGAAGGAGGACTTCAACATTTTGCAATGGTGGTGCGAGCACAAGATAACATATCTGGTGCTATCCATATTAGCATGAGATGTGTTAACTGTTCCTATCTCGACAGTTTCTTCTGAATCTGCTTTTAGTCCTTCTAGAAGAATATTGGAGGAGAGAACTAATTTAATGAGCAAGATGATGGAAATACTTCTAATTATCAAAGACTAGGAACAGTGATGCACGAGACCAACATTCCGTAGAATATACATAGTTAACAGACTCGTTAGACAATCTTTATTTAGATAATGACACTTAGAACTTTGATGTATGTAGAGCTATAAGTTGTACACTTTTTTCTTTACCAATGTTTTCTAAAGTTAAGTTTTTACTTGACATAGTTTTTAACGAGGCAACCATCTAAACATTAATAAAGCTTTCTATTATATTTTCAATATATTATCTCTTTTTATGGTATAGAATATTTTTTGTAAATTTTAATTTGCATTTTGTAATTATATATATATTTTGGATTTTTGCAAATTTTCAAAAATTTCGAGCCAAGATGGGCTAGACGGGCCTGTCCTGGCTCGTTAGGCTGAACGTGCTCGGGCCATGCCTGGGTCCGAGGCTCAGCCTATGAACTGACATGACACGACTATTTATTTAGTCGGTCAAACAGACTGTGCCTAACTAGGTCCATACCGGGCCATCAAAGGCCGCCCGTTTGGACAGGTCTGTTAGTCTTATTTGCAACAATTTTCATTCCATGCATAGTCCATATATACTAGAGACATGCATGTGTTACTATTTAGTGGTGAAAGATATATACAATGCATCTATAGGCTATAGTTCTCGTTGCATGCATGCATCGGAGGACCAGTAGCTGTACGTACCGGTATAGTAGAAGCCAAAGCGAGACCTCGAGGAGATGCACGCGGCGTGTGATGTGTTAGGTGCGGCGTCGTGCACCGCCTTAACTTCTCTTGTCCCAAGCGAGATATGGAAGTGACCAGACCAACGACCATGCATGGTAATGCATGCATATATGCATTTTCTAGCTCATGCAATCACTGCTAAGAAGTTTAACATGCATGCAATCCCACATTCTCAGTTTCCCATATGCAATCCCACATTCTCAGTTTGGGCACAGCAATTCTACAAGAAAAAACGATACTCAGTTTCCCATATGATTTCTGTGAAATTTCCGCGTTCCAAACATTCGAAGTCCTTCAGGATTACGCAGTAACCACCTAAAAATATCACACTTTGGGTTGAATATGGAACCCTATATATAGCAGTCGGGCTAGTCCAGTTGTAATTTTGGGCCTGTTTGGCAACAACTGCGGTTTATGGCTTTTGGCTAAAATTTTTGCATTTTAGCTGTTTACGGTATAGATTACGGGGAGAGAGATACTCACTTGCGATTTTAGATGGCACAGATGTTGGGTTTTTAATGTGTACATCGTTTAACTTGTAGATCCTGTCTTAAGAAAATACTTCATTTGAAAGTTAGGTACTGTAGCAAAAGTTAAAAGTCACCAGTTTCGGAGAAAAATAACAGGCTCTTTAGCGGTTATTGCGCAACTGCAAAAGTGACGTCGTATGCACTCCTACCTCTTTCAATAGCAACGACCAAGAGAAAAATAGCGAGATGGATGCAAAGACCTAAACTGAAATTTCTTTCTTTAGGATATTCCCTAGCAATGCATTTATCTGTTTCAAACCGAAGTACATCTTTAATTACACTTTCCACTTAAGTACACGCATGTCATGTAGGAGTTCTCAAGAGATTTTTTGTTTAGACACGCAAAATCGTGGAGAAATTCCAGCGTTTTAAACATGCCCTCACACAACAATATGCATATACATAAACGTGATTGCGAACAATTTTTAAGCAATCCATTTAATTTCCTTGGGAATAATCTTTTAAAAACCTTTTATTCCCATACTCAGCCATTCAATTGTATGCAGTTTTAGGAACCACCTCTTCGTAGGGTGGTGAAGTTATAGATGTATAATTCCATCCACTAGAGTTTAAATTTTGTTGTCCACCTTTATACTCACACGAGTACGATTCAGTAGAATTTTACGAGACCGTGAATTTATCCCCAGTATCTACCTTTCAGATATGTGCTAAGAAAGCGTATTCACGTTTGTGTGCGTGTATACTGATGTGTATAATGGTATGTGTGCATCTAGTCTTCTTTATAATAAAAAAATACATGCAATTTTAACAATCGACCTATCCATACTTTTACCATTCTTACTTGGCCAGTATGTACGATTTCGAGACATCGAGGGCAGGCATCTTTCTTTTCTTACAGGGATATGATGGGGCCCACATTTTTAACGTCTGCAAGAGTCCATACGGCAACGGGGCACGTTACTCTTCAATACTGGGACGACAAAAGGTGGGGACTCATGTATACGTGTACGTACGTGTGTACTAGTAATGTACATGTCCCCTACTGTATCGCGTATGTATATACATACACGTACATATGTGAATAATTAAATTTCAGGGTAAGAAATCAATCAAAGAAAGAGAGAGAGAGAGAGAGCCGGGGCCTGGCCAAGTTCCCCGTGACAAATCTACAAAACACCATAAAAGTTGGATCTGTATTTAAGGCAGGTAACAACGTACGAAAGTAACCATGGATTACATTAACCGCCTCTCATCTTAGGTAGCGGTTAATTTCTTGCAGCAGTAAGATTCTCCAAATTCTCCTCCTCCTTCTGATTCTGCTGCCATGCTCTTTAATTTATGCTCACTTTACGCAGTAAATATTACTGCTTTTAATTCTACCTGCTGCTGTTGACTGTAAAATTCTTCTTCGATGGCTGGATTGAGATCTGCGGTAACTGCAAAAGCTCCAGCGGCAGCGGGGGCGGCAGCAACTGCTTGTTCTCCGCTTCCGTCTTGCAGCTTTTCACCTTTTGTTTCTCATCTCAGCTGACCCTTCAGTTCGCCCTGTGCGCTGCCACTGCATGCCTGTGGGGTCTAAATGGTCATGGGAGCTGCCTCGAGATTCGTTTTTTCTGCAGAGTAGCAGATGGATAGGGATGCATGGCTGCATTGCATTGCATTGCTTGGGAGCGTTAGCGGTTAGCACTCTACCCATTAACTGACCGATGGAGCTGAATTGAATCCGGATGAGTTTTTCTAGCTAGGGAAATACCAGGGTGTGTTTGGTTTCGAGACATGTGCTCTCATATCTACTAATATAAAATGAATATTTGCCCGTTCACCACCCTATCCCACCCCTCCCTTTCCGGCGTTGCGCACATTTCTCTTTTCCACCGATCGTACCATCCATGAAAAACGGCCTTAAGAAAATCAGAGAAAATGGTGCGCACTGATAAGTGGACCCGCGTTGTTAGCCTCTCCTCCGGTTCTCTCGCCCTGAACCTAGCCTCACGCTATCGCCCCTCCCTTTCCCCACCTCTAGTCGTCACTATGATCTTATCACCCCTTCCCCTTGTTAGTGATATGCTCTAGAGCAATCATAGAGATGATTGTATCACTTCTATGTTTATGAATGTTTGAATAAAATGTTATTTTGTCCCTTGAATAAATATCTTTTATATTGATCAACAAGTATGTGACTTGTTCGTAAAACTCTTTATTCATGTTTTGATGTTATTATAAATTATCCCTGATCTTATATCATTATATGGGGCGATTATGATTTATAGATCAGCATATGTATTGATTGATGATCATGTTTTACGGATCATGGATATGAGATATCAAATCAATAATGTGGACTCATGTTAGAAAACATGATGTTGTATTGACCCATCATGAGACACTACAAGAATTGTTATATTGTTAAGTGTCATCAGTTGGTCTCATACATAGTGTCTGTATGATCCTTAGACTTGATGTCGTCATTGTTTCCTACATGTGTAATAGTTTGTTTAGGGGTTACCAAATACTACTCCGTAACTAGATGGTAATAAATGTAGCTTTCGGGTTTGCTATGAAACTACAGAGAAATAAGAGCGATCAAGATGGAATTTGCTCCTCCTATATAACAGGGGAGATATCTCTAGGCCCCTCAATGTGGTTGGATTAAGAAAGTGCATGGCCATGCCAAATGTGGTTGAGGAGTCAATCGCAACTGAGTAATCCACTACAGATTCAAGTAAAGGATCGAGCTATCATAAGATGTCACGTTTCTCGCCTTGAGTTCGATCTGATATCATAAGGCAAAGAGATCGGTATATAAACACTATATAGGTTCGTCCGATATGTTCTTTATGTGTGTTTGGGAGTTATTATGTCCTACTAGGGACCGCTACTGACTTATGGGCCGGAAAGGAGTTTTTGGCTCATGGCCAAATACATATGAACCTACAGGGTCACACACTTAATAGGCTGGAATGATAAAGGAGTCGGATAATAGTTTCCGAGTATGATTCGATCTCTACTCGTATCAGATATGGATCCGATTGGAGGCTATATAAGGAAAGGTGCGGGGCTAAGGGAGGCATCCAAAAACACACCCGTTGAAATCCTAGCCGCCACCTCTCGTATCCCTTGTCGTGCGCACTGGTGCTAGCACATCAACGCACGATACCCCATCCCTGGACGTATGGACTTCGGTAGAGGCGCTGCTGTGATTGCGGCGTTGATGGGACGATCACGAAGAAGAGACGGTTGGACGGAGGACGTTCGACTACCACTGCAACACCGACACGCTTTTCGTTGAATCGGCTGCTTCAACCCTACTTCCGCTGCACTGCGCGTCTAGTGGTAATGATCTATGATCTCTTACTCGTATGGCTTCCTGATTCACGTGGTAGAAAAATTTTAATCTGCACTAGTGTAGCCTACCCTATCCCAACATTGGTCACGTGTCGCCCAACGGATGAGTGACTAGCCCAAATCGCCCAACCGTGGAACGACATATAGTCAAAACTGCAAAAAAAATCTACAAGTATAATACTGTAATTCGAAATAAAAAATAGATTATTAAAAAAAATCCTACCGGACCCTACTAGTTTGGTAGTATTGTCAGATTTCTTCAGTGAGAATGAGACGTGTTAAATAGCAATCAGGCTATATTAAGCTAGTTGCACTAGCAAGTTGGTGTCAAAAAGTGGATAATTCTAATAAACACTGTCGCCAATACATGTGAGATGAAATTAGAGGAGTTTAGGGATCAACCAGATGGATAAAATTAGAGGAAGTTGGGGATCGATCTTAATTACAATCAAGATTTTCGATGCATGATTCTGTCGTGATCCTATTAACACAAAAATGATCATACCTAGGATCACCATGCTTACAACCATGCTTGCAACCATCTTTTGTAAGTACATATTTAAGTGCAATATCACACAATATTGGACTCCTCGCCGAAGAAAAGGAAATACATTATTTTATACTCCTACAAATAGAACAGCTCTAGCAACTAAAACTAGTACCTCTAACTTGTTAGTCCGATACCTTGTATGTCTAGTCCAGCTAATTAGTTATTCCAACAACAAAAATACATTTAACACCTATAACTTTAACTAAAATTTAGCTATAATGATAAAACAGAGAAGCTACAACTTTTTATAAGGATTATCTATCTGAATTCTAAAAACAACCCAGACTGAACTTTTTTTTAAAAAAAATCCAGACTGAACTCAAAAGAGAGAAAGAAGTGTTGTAACTTAAAAAGGTCCGACTGCCTAAGAAACCCTGTTTCATTGTCAATAGAATAGCTGGGCCGTTCAGCTGGGCCTCAGATGTTTAAACTACGACAAGTCTAAAAATCCAACCTCACTGGAGTGCTCTTCGAAAGGGCCGACGTTGCACTAACATACGGCCCATCTTGCTATTCTAGAAAAACCAATTTATAAACAGATGAATTGCTCAAAATTTCTCAACAAAACATTGCTCAAAATTTATCTTCTAAAAAAACACACAAAGTTTCTATGTAGAAACTAGTAACCGATCGATTGATTCGTCAATATACAGAGGTGGAAACTGCTAAACGAAAAAAAACACGGTGTGCATTCCCTCTCAGCTGTTTTTTTTTTGAAACGTAATTCCCTCTCAGCTGTCAACTTCAAATTCGAGATACAGAAAATTCAAGGTGGCAAACACAATGCTTGCATTTCCTCATGTACATTGGTCTATATACAGCCTCTATGTTCAGCACATGAGCCACATGCTCGCACATAGTGGCAGACTGCAGTGTACACACATACTAGAGGCCAAAGCAGGGCAGAGATCGAAATGGAGGCCTGCTTGTTGTTTTGCATTAAAGCACGTACAATACAAACGTTTAGAGAGATACGTAGCAATTAAAAACTGATTTTTTGCCGTATAGAATAGATAAGATTCTTATTTTGAAGCATCGATGTTTAAATAAGCATCGGTGCTTAGCAGATGCTTATGTGTATAACTATATCTAATTAAAAGATAATATAACATCTAAGCACCCATAGAAGAGATTGCTTGCATTGGAGAAAGTAATTTTTACATGGGTGCTTGATGATGTGGCTATATTCTCTCTCTTTAAGCATTCATGTATAAACATCTTGTATTGTACATGCCCTTAGCGACAATGCTATGTAGCGTCTCCTACACCAGAAAGTCTCCGTTCATTCCGGCATTTTTAGCGCTTCTAGCTTTTGGCTATTAGCTTTGGTTTAAATTATAATATATTGACTGTTAGCTTTTGATTGAAATTATACTATAGTAGCTGTCAGTTTTTCTGAGTTATTCAATTAAAAGAAAGTAAAGAAAAATAAGAAAAAAATAAAAAATACTATTATATCTTTATAGAACAATGCAAAGGAAAAAAAAATAAAAAAGTAAAAAAAGCCAAACTTGAAAAGTTAACATGTTCATTCTAACTTCTGAAAGCTTGCCCACGGTCAGCCGGAGACGTCGAGGTGGCGCGCTACGGGGGTCAACACCAACCTGGTCTCTTCGACGGTCGCGTGTTAGTTTAGGAAATGGTTAAGCAAGGGTTAGATATATGCATGGGTGGCGCATAAATTTGAGTAAGTTTGTGGGAATAATGAGTAGCTCGAATTTCTAGGTCACATTGTTGTATGTTTCAGAAACGTCCAGCTTTTTCTTTTTACTACAGACATAAGCAGTGAGAAATTCAGAGAGTCCCTACTGAGACACTTATATGCATATAAAAACGGTACTAAGATTTAAATCCTAGTGAGTAGAGTTATACTTCCACGACTCAACACCCCACTAAAGACGGTTCACTAATCCCAAATTGTTTTAGCTCATGTGCTTGATAACCATCCTGTTCCCTTAAGGTCTATTCATATTGGTTGTAGCTAATGATTTTTAGTTATGACTGATGAATTTTGACTTAAAATAAATAGTAGTACTGAAATAAGTGATTTGTAGAAGGAGAAGACAAGTGGTATGAAAAGTGAGGGATAGATGTGTGCGCGAGACGGGAGCGAAAGGAGTGGGGTACGTAATATGTCCGTGGCCTGCTATTTTATCCCCAGAGCGAGACAGAAACGAGAGGAGTGGGGAAGTTGCTTTGAAAAACCGGGTGTTCATATCCACTTCTAGATTTTTCAAGTAGAAGCAGGAATAGAAGAAAGCAAGAAGTAGAAGTCAATATAGATAGACCATTAATTATTGTTTTTTTACTTTTGTGCTCAATAACCATTTCAGCATAAACGTGACCGATACATAGGAATTTCACGAGCCTATGGGAATAATAATTTGATCAAAATTGTACCTGAGATTGTTGCATCATTCAGAAATGCACAAAAGTTTGATGGTAGATTGGGAATATGTGAATTTCGCAGTGGTACATGAAAATTGCCCCTTATTATATGTGCTCATCTCCATTAAACCACCAGAGTTTTGATAACAGGCCAAAAATCGGCCTATTATCGGTTCTATCAGGTTTACCGTTACCCACCGGTAAAAATGGGTGCTGGCCAAATAAATTTGGCCCAACTTGAATTGAAATCCGGCCCAGAATGGCCCATTCACCACCCTATTCATTCGCCCTAAGCCACACAGGCGCAGGTTAGCCTTCTCCTCCCCCTGACAACAGTGGCGTTATGTTCAACTACTCCTCTTCGCCTCCTCATCTCTTCCTCTCCACTCTCTACCTCTCAAGTCTCAAGAGATTGTTAGAGGAGAGGATCGAAGCTATATTGGAGATAATGCAGACTCTTTTTTGCATTACACAGTTGTAATCATTTCCTTTGATTAGTAATCACATAGGATGTAGGGTTATTATTCTCCTAGGAGAAGGTCCTAACCTGTATAAAAATTCCCATGTCTCTGTTCCACAATACCATAACTTAGTCTTCTAAGAGATTCCCTGAATCCAAACAAATCATACGTAAGATCACTATTAAAACACTGATAGTTGGTGTCGTCCGTGGGGATTCCTTCTTCCAAGACTCCGATAATTTCCTTGTCGGCGGGTTTCTCTTTTCCTCCTGATGTCCTCATGGAAGCTGAATGGAACGAGGAAAACTAGTTCGACTTGGCCGACTACATGGATATCGACATGGAGGCCTGCTATGACTATGAGCAGACCATACTTGCTTCCTATGGTGAGTTTGTCCCTGGAGATCCATCCAATGATCCCAGAGACCATGCCGTAGTAAAGGTTGATGAGGGATCCAAATCCCCCATAGCAGTATGCCCAACGGAGGACTCACTTCTCCAAGTGGCAAGGGTCAACCCAACCATGGTGAGGACTCGCAACGCGAAAATGGGCCCGCCCCAAGTGTTCGAGCCCCACGATGACATTCCTAGCAATTTAAGCGAGCCCTGGAATCTACCAATCTGGGAATCCATCACCAACTGGTGGTGGTGACTCTCTGGTCGAATCTGCAGAGGGAATGGGTGGGCACTCTTCGCGTTCGCCCATATTTTCATAGGGAACAGATCCGACCGAGACAGTTATAACCCGAAATTCCCCTACCTAGCGGGGTTTACTCTAGGCCACGAGGCAATCTCGCTCGATGATTCTTCAGATGATGGGACCTCCCCAAGAAGTGGAGATTCTAGACAGGAGATCTTTGCTCTACTCACAGATCCTCATCACCCTCTCAGAGGAAGGCCTGAGGATGCTCCTCGCCGATCACACTTTCCTACCTCTCATGAGGATGGTGAGGAGACCTCCAGTGATGATCCCGATCAGTACTCTGATGAGCGTAGGAGAAATCCTAGAAACAATTGCTCTCCTGTGAGGTAGCCCCAGCCAGCATTAGGGATCAAGGATCCCAAGACCGCTTGAAGGAGGCGACTAGATGCCCAGAGATCTTTGCATGGGCATGTACAATACCAGTTCAAAGAGGCGCGAGAGCTTCAACAGATCAATGACTTGCTCGAGAACCCGGCTCAAGAGCTTGCTCGGGCACTGGGCCATGACTACTTTGTTGAAGGGATTGTGCAAAGGCTCCACGATCTAATGGCCAGACTCAAGCACCCTCGCCGATTTAATTCCGAGAACCGACAATGTATGATCGCATCTAGTCGATCGTGAAACTCACCTAGTTGGGTTCGGCATGATGACAGGGTGTGTCGGACTCCCGATCGCAATACTAGTCGGAGGAGAGTACCTCGAACAGCTCCGGATCAGCAAGTTTATGCTCGGTCACTGCTTCAAGCAAGGAATCTGTAGTAGAAGATAGAGTACGAGGAGTACTACCCTTGTACGGACCAGACCTACTATTGGTCGGGTCCATCGACTGTCGGGCACGTTGAGTACGATCACCTGGTGATGTCAGTTATCCTTTCCCCCAAAGGAGGTGCTAGGAGCTTGTTACCGGATGTTGGGCATTCAAACCTAAACTTTGAACAGTGTGTTGGCGACCGCGATTTCATCCTGTTAACATGGAGAAATTCGATGGGTCTAAAATCCCATCGAGTTACTTTAGACTTACACAACCGCGGTTCGGGCTGTGGGAGGAGGTGAGCACGTTATGGCAAACTATCTACCAACTGTGCTCGAAGGATCTTCTCGTTCATTGTTGCTCAATCAACTATTTGAGTTGATCTACTTGTGGCAACATTTCTGCGATCTCCTGATTGCCAACTTCCAAGGCACATACCATCACCCTGGAAAAGAGGACGACCTACACCGGATGCGGTAGAATAGCAATGAGACCCTACGGCAATTCATCAGGCACTTTAGCTAGGTTCTTAATTCGATTCCAGAGGTCCCTGACGCTTCTGTCATCTTAGCATTCAAGCAAGGTGTTCACAATAGGAGGTTTATGGAGGATATCGCCTTGCATCCTCTTACTACTGTCGTCGAGCTCTTTGAGATGGGAGACCGCTATGCAACTACCGCTAAAGCAGTCGAGTAGACCAGGATCATTGATCAAGTCAATCCAAGTTCCAAAGAGCAAGATGAGGGCAGTAGGAGGAAGGAGAAGGCCAAGAAGTCCAAGAACAAGGCAAAAGGGCAGAAACCTTTGGCTGGAAGTTCAAAGGAAGTCTTAGACGTGGGTGATAAAGAGCCATGCAACTCCAAGCAATACTCCGATCGGGGCAAAGGCAAAGCCCCCATGTAGAAGGATAACAATCCTAGATGGTGCCCTCTTTATAAGAAAGAGGGGCATGATCTTCACAATTGCCAAGTGTTCCAGTGGAAACTCGAGGATTACTATTCTGGCAGGGGACCACTTCCCATGCTCCCGGAGGCAGGACAGTCAAGTGCTCGAAAGAACTCAGATGAGGACGACGACATGCATTTCCAGGATCCGAAGCACACCATCGAGCATATCTACGGTGGATCCTCGGTGTATGAGTCCAAGTGATAGTATAAGGCTGTCGAGCGGGAGGTAAATTCAATCGACCCTCCCCTTGTCAATTATCTTTCTAAGTGGTCGGAAGTCACTATTTCTTTCGAGAAGAATGACTGCCTGATCCCTTCAACTAGACAACTTAATTAGCTAAAGCTAGAGCCTATATAGCACATGTGGTTGTACGGTGTGACTTAGATATGTGGCAATAACATTTGGTACTTAATTGACCTAGGTGAGAATCTCCCCCTATCTACATACGAGATACCCTCTCACATTTGATAGTTTATCATATAACTCATCCGTCTCCAAAAACTGGATTTTTCATTTTGTTTTATATCAAACTAATAGAGCTTTCTCCCCTGGTCCAATATTTTGAAACCACTATGTCCATGTACAAATTGTTTGAAAGTTCAAATTTAGCAGAAATTAGTACGTGGCTAAGCATCTAGAATATGTACTCAATGTAATACACCCAAAATTTGACATTAGCTACTGTCTAACCATGTCCTACGGGTTAAAATAGTGAGGATACAAATTTTCAATGTGGTTCAATGTATACAAGCAGACATAATTACCGATACCCACAATATAGTAATTTTGATGAAACATACATGCATGCATAAGAGAGTTTGCAAAAATATACAATAATTGAAATATTAGGATCAACATGGTCAAATGGGGTGCTTGCCTTGCTATAGTTGTTTAGAGAGTTGTCCAAAATCGATCTCACACATTTCCAGTACGTCGGTATCTAATCGGTAAAAGCTAATCAAGCACAAATAAGAGCCAAATAAATTCAAACAGAGACCAAATTCAAATATTTTTGCATATTCAGAAAGACCATGATTTTAGAGAAATTTACAGATAGAAAACACACAAATCGGAGTTCGTATGCAAAAGTTATTAACAAAACAATTTGGTTAGGCTTCCAATTTCTAAAATTAAACTCCTATTTTCTTTCCTAACTCATGGTCTTCATGCATGTGTTGCTCCACTATTATCAATTAAGGTCGCTCATCATGCACAAACTCACGTATCTAGTCCCCTCATGTTAATTCATTTATCCAACACAGATGTTCAATCCAAGCACATGCATAGCACCCTCCAATCTCATTCCCATATCTTTGGTCAAAATCCCACATAAACATTCACCGAGATATAAATAAGGTAGTTAATCCAATAAATAATGCCCGGACTCATAGTATACCGTCCATTCGATCCATCCAGTAATCATAAATAATCCACCAATTATGGGCACATAACCATGACTCAATCCAACAATCATTCTCTACTAGACTATTTATGCTATATGACTAACCAATACCTAATGAACCTTCCCATTTTTGTTGCACACCCAACATCTAATAGCTCAATAGTCGATTATACACATATCCACTATACCGAATTAGTAACCAAACTTTCAATCCTATGTGTACCACCATGACCATCTCATAATCGTACATTTACAAATCCAAATTGAGGGTACGAGTTTATCGATTTGGCACATAGGACTCATCCACTAATTAAATGGTACTCCAATTAATCACTCACCATCAAATAATCCATTGCTAGTTTCTATCAATTCTAGCATCTATGACTCACATAACTATTGCTCAAGTCATCCAACCAAATTGCGCATGGTTAAATATTTATCTTATTCAATCTCCATGTCCCGTCAAATATCATCACATGTGCTATCCACCGAGTATCAATAACAAAATCCAAGTGCATCTTAAATCCAAAAACTATTAAACCAATTAAAATAAAATCTTCCAATTAATTTGACCTCCGATTGCGGTACAACTCTAAAATAATACTACTCGATCAAATAATCCAATAAAAGATATAATCTGACATTCATCGTTCAATGAAACACTTTTTACTATAATAATCTAATTATTCACATCCATTAACATATACCACTAGATCATACCTATGCATAACTAAGAACTAATGGAGACTCATACCGCTATCAAAAATATTTTATGCCGACATGCGTAAAAAAATACAATGATAAATGATATTAATGCAACATAATATGAATATTTCACCAAGGGCATTAGCATGCCAACTACCACCAGACGTGGTCTACACGACCACTCGTGCGCAGTTACTGACGTCGCCACCAAATCTACATCTCTCTCAGCTACTCGTGTGCAGTCGCTGACATCACCGACGAATCTGTGCCTCTGCCTTTTCTTCTTTTTTCTTTTCTTTTCTTTTCTTTTTTCTTTCTCCCTTTCTTTTTTTCTTTTCTTTTCTTTCTCATTTTCTCTTTCCTCTCTGTTTTTTCCACTTGACAAAAACATATATTGGACTTAACCACGTCGCACTTCGATTTTTTTACATATTTGTCTTTCTTGTCTCACGTTCGAGACGTTACATGTGTTATATGTGGTCCGAGTCATGCTGCGTTCACAACGAGGCCAGAGTGCATGCGTTACGTGAATTCATGAATCACTTAGATGTGGGATGGCATGTCGTAAAGAGTTGGACATGAAGTGTGTGAGTTAAGTGTATTCATGAATGTCATGAATAGCTCGGACGTGGGATGTCATGTTGTAAAGAGCTGGACGTGGCGTGAATGTCGGGTTATTGATTAGCCTAAGTCTACATGTCAGTTTTGTGTTTTTACAGTATAAATAGCAACGAAGAAAACGTCGTAAACCAATTTAGGGGCGATACAAAAACTGTTGTCTCATGAGTTCACTGTTCTCTAGCAAGTCCAGGTATCCGTGTGAGTCGATTCTTTGTGGTCGTAACTCATTTCGAGTACGTTACTTCATGGTCGAAGCTCACTTCGAGTACGTTCTTTTGTGGTCGTAGCTCAGCTCGAGTACAATCCTTCGTGGTCGTAAGTGTGCTCGAGTTCAATCTCTCATGGTTGTAAGTGTGCTCAAATTCAATCCTTCGTGGTTGTTAGTGAGTTCGAGTACAATCCTTCGTGGTTGTAAGTGAGCTCGAGTACGATGCCTCGTAGTTGTAAATGAGTTCGAGTATTAGTTCTCGTGGTTGTAAACTAGTACAAGTACTTATGGTCGTAAGAGGGTTTGAGTCCTCATGGTCATGCGTGTGCGTGTGCTCTAAATTGCTACGGCAACAACCAACCTGGTTGTTCTTCTCTCTCTCTTCCCTTATTTCTTCCTCACCAACACTTGCTTTCTCTTTCTTCTTTTTTCTGCAGACTACATGCTCTTCTCTACTTCTTTCTTCTCTCTCTCTCTCCATTCTTTTCTTCCTCCATTTCTCCATGGTGACAGAATGCAGCCCTTCCTCTCCTTTTTTTATCTTAGCATGTATTCTTCTCTCCTCCATTTCTTTCTTTTTCTACTGTTCCTCCTCTCTCTCATTTTCTTCACTTCTTCCACTGGCTGCCTCTCTCTTCATTTCTTTCTTTCTCTGCCATGAAATCTCTCCTCCACGACAGCTCTCTCTCTTCCTTTTTCTTTCTTCACTACCAGTTATTCTTCTCTCTCTTCTTTTCTTTGGCTCTTCCACCAACAACCACCTCCTTTCTCTCTTTCTTTTTCCACCGTGACAGCAAGAGCATGACACTTCTCTCACCGACGCCTGCTTCTTCCATTCTTCTTCCTCCTCTTCATTTCTTCTCTCTTACCGATTTCTCTCCAGCTTAGCCTCGGCCTACATCCGGCCTCCATGAGGTCGCCCACAACACCTTGCCAATCTGTCTCACCGAGCCACCTTGGCCTCGACTAACATTCCACTGGCCATCTCCTCCTACTGTGCCCGGCCTCAGACTAGTTGGCCAGCGATCCACTGATGCTTGCATGCTGCATGCATGACTCCAGCTGTTGGAACTAATCTTGTTATTATGTGTAGTTGGTGTCGAGTACTGTGTAGGTCGAGTACTCGGTGTGTTCGAGTACTATATAGTTATGCCAAGTATTCGATGTGTTCAAGTAGTATGTAGTCGTGTCGAGTGCTCGGTGTGTTCGAGCACTCTATACTCATGTGTTGAATACTCGGTGTGTTTGAGTACTATGTAGTCAGTGTGTCTGACTACTGTAGCAGTCGGTGAGTCCGAGTGCTACAGTAGTCGCAGCTCCAGGGAATCGGTCGTACGACATAGTGAATCGATCATAGATATAGTAAATCGGTTGTAGCAGTAGTCGAAGCCACAATAGATCGGTCGGTGCTCTAAAGACCTATGTGGTTGAAAAACCGGTAGTATTGGCTCAGTGTGAGCGGTACCAACAGAGAAGCGATTGAAGTGCCATGGTCGACAAGCCGTGGTTGGTAAAGTGGTCAAAGTGAAGCTATGGTCAGAGATGCGGGTCGGTGTAGCAATCAGAGCTGATGGGTTCAGTTTTAACAATTGGTATTAGAGCCTTGGTAACTTTCATGAGTCGGAGGAGGGGCTATGGCGAAAGGCTTCCGCGGTGACCGTGCGTTGGTCGATCGCGAGGGTGCGGCGATATCGCCGCGGTGACCGTGTCGGTTGGATGGTGACGTGTGTTTGGGTCGTGCAGACATGCCATGAGGAGAGTTGGCTTGAGGCCAATGATGGTGGTCATAGCCATCATCACAACAGAGTCGACGCGCAACATCGACAACCGGTAATGCGAGATGCCGCTATGTGTGGCAAGGTAATGCTAATGTCAGGAATGTTGGAGGGAGACCGACAATGGCGTGGGAGTCGCGCAAGATGCTGCCAAGTGTGGCAAGAAGATGCTACTACGTGCGGCAAGACAATGTGGGTCATCTAAGTCGTAAATCAACATGTCAAAGATTGACAACAAGATTAGGGGTTAATTGTTGGAACTAATTTTGTTGTTGTGTGTAGTCAGTGTTAAGTACTCGTGCGTTTGAGTACTGTGTAGTCGTGTCAAGTACTTGGTGTGTACGAGTACTGTGTAGTTGTATCGAGTGCTTGGTGCATTCGAGTACTCTGTACTCGTGTGTCGAGTACTCGGTGTGTTCGAGTACTATGTAGTCGGTGTGTTCGAGTACTATGTAGTCGGTGTGTCCAAGTACTATAGCAGTCGGTGAGTCTGAGTGCTACAATAGTCGTAGCTACAATATACCGATCATAGCTACAGGGAACGAGTCGTATGACACGGTGAACCGGTCGTAGATACAATAAACCAGTCGTAGCAGTAGTCAAAGCCACAGTGGACTGGTTGGTGCTCGAGAGACCTATGTGTTCGAAAGATCGGTAGTAACGGTTCAGTGTGAGCGGTACTATAGGAGAATCGGTCGAAGTGCCATGGTCAACAAGCTGTGGTCGATGAAGCGGTTGAAGTGAAGCCGTGGTCGGAGATGTAGTCAAAGTGTCGTGGTCGACAAGCCATGATCGGTGTAGCGGTCGAAGTGCCGTGGTTGACAAGAGGTGGTTGAGCAGTTGTGGTCAAAGTACTTGTTGTTTGAGTAGCAGCCGTGGTCGAGACACCATGGTCAGAGTGCCGTGGTCAAAAGGACTTGAAGTGATAAGAAGTCAATTTGGTCAGGTCTGTGTGTAATCGTAGACATGGTCAGGGGTGCATGCGGTCGTAAGCATTTGAGTTGGTCTCAGCTGGACCGAGTCTTGAGGGTAGTGCACGGTGTGCACCGAGTCGTAAGGAATTGTGGGCGGCAAAACCAGATCACAGGTAGTCTAACTAGTGGAGTTAGTGGGTGGTGTACAGGTCAAGTGACTGTGCGTGCGTGAGGCTTATTTAAGCCATGTAATCTGTTAAATATTTTGAGGAGTTGTGAGTGAATAACAGAGAGAAGAAAAAGGTGTGTGTTGCCACAAAAACAAGTCCCTCATGTGTTTATTTGTTCTCTCTACTTGTGTGCGTGTGTCGTTCCAAGGAAGAAACTGTGTGTGCATTTTCTCTCGATGAGTAGTGATCGGAGTTGATGGATTCAGTTCCAACACCGGCCTTCGGCTATTGCTCCCACCGGTCGGCCTTGACATGCTCCCTGTGTACCTCACCTCCAGCCGTTGTGTCTCCTGTCGCTGTTGCTTGAGCTGCCGCCAGCGCGCACGTGCATACTTGCCATGGCGCATGCTGCCGCGCCAGCTCCTCGGCTGGCTCCTCTACACCGTCGCCTCCAAGCCAGTGCCGCTGCCACTCGGCTCTTCTCAGCGCGACCTCCCTGCTTGCTGCTGCCACTACTGCTACCTTTTCCTCCACTCTCAAACTATCTTGCATTCAAATTTTTTTTGTATGAATGTAATGCTTGTGTGGTGAGGATCGCAAAGGTATAACATGCATGGACTGCTTTTGTGTTTTTGGAGGTGATTGGAAGGAGATAAGGAAGCATGGATCTTGAGCTCTTGAATAAAAACAATGGCTTGTCTGGTTTGGGAGAGAAGAAATGATAGGGGAAGGATGGCAGTGGGGTGAACAGGGGAGAGGACAGGGGGTGTTCGGTTGGGAGTAGAGAAATGGCAGTGGGGGAGTGAGTGGCTAGTAGGGGTGGTAAATGATGGAAGGATCTACTTTTATAGGCTATAGTTGAAGAAAATAGGAAAAATAATGACTTGCAGATGTTTTCGTCTGTTGTCGGTCGAACTGGTGGAGCAAATAACGAATGAATATATAATGATATGAATTTTTTTAATGCATGCGGTGACTTGATTTTTAAATGCATGCGAAAACATGAAACAAAATTAAATTAAATTTTTAGTGCAACAATGTCAAAGAATAAGCGTTTGGAAGTCTACGACCTGTCCGGAAGAACAAGTCTCTCTTCCCTTTTAACTGCTTCAAGTATTAACCCTTCTTGTACGGACTCGCTTCCTACCTTTGCGAGCAAAAGGACGTCACGTCAAGCAGAACTCTGGAACCTATTGCTAGCCAGTTTAACCCCACTTCTTTCTACTTTACCGTAATCTCGGGGTCGAGATTCTTATTAAGGGGGTAGACTTGTAACATCCTGAAATTTTGAGTCATGAGAAATGTGTAACTTTTTGAAGTATTTGGTAATGTTTCTTTTGCTATTTGGATTTTAATGGAATTCCTTGAATTTTTGGTTGAGGTTCCAACAATTGAAGAAGAGACATTAGACATAAAACTAATAGAAAATTTTGAAAGAAATGTGAAGATATAGTTCTATTTCAAAAACTTTGTGGGTAGAATTGGAAAAGTGAAGGGCAGTGAAAAGCCCCGATTTGTGTTGCCCTGGGTGTCGTCGCAGTGATAAGGTAAGCAGTTATAACGCTGAAAGGTTAGCATATAGTGCAGAAGCCATGTAAAGGTGGATGAAATCTAGATCGCTATTATTATTGCATTCTTTCGCACATTTTGTTTTAGTTCAAACTACTAGGTCTCAGGAATTTCTATGTGTCATATTTCAAATGCAAGTTATGGCAAATAAAATAACCAGAGCCTCTCCTTGATAAGCCATGCATATTATCTAATTGCATCTTGTGTATTGGCTCGCGGAGCACAATGGTTTGTGCTCACCGCCACTCAAATAATCCGAATCGAGTCGATCGCTATGCTTGACAATACTGACTAGACATGATGGTGAAGAATATGAAGATGACAAGAACTAGGTCGCGAACCTCCTGTTAGCTGCATGTGGGCACGTCCTGAGGGTTTCACCTGTGTGGTTTGTTTTCGCTGCTGCAATTTATTGATTTCGGCCTAATCGGCCTATGAGTAAGTTTACTATTATATTTACGTTTCCGCATAATATGTACTTTGATTTTCAGTACTGTGTCTGTGAGCACTATCTACTGATCCAGAGAATAATACAGTAAAATCATAGAGGATTCTGAATTGAAAAATTCAGATCCGACACGATGGAACCACAAGAATTTCACATGAAACTTTCACAGTCCTAGGCGAGACCTAACTGTTCTCTGCCAAACTATAGTAGCTGCGCAAGCATTTGAAATCAATTTCGGTAAAGTTTTCTAGAATACCACAGTACCACTACATCAATCTGACATATTTTTTTTACTATAGCCGTAACCATCGAGGCAAAGATATATACAAAAACGAAAATCAATTTAGAAACCAATTGATTGCTAAAAATCTGTATGGCGACCGACCGGGAAAGAGATACCTTGGAACAGATCCTCTGCACATATTTCTCCATTAATTGGAAAATAATTAAAAATCTTGACATACCATAAAACCGAGACACAACGAATACAGGGTAATAAAAATATGGTAATCCACGCATCACAAAGATACGCTCTTGTTGGCCTATAAATTAGCCGGCTGAAATGCCGAGTGGTGTACAAGCACAAATCTACAGCGTAATAAGCATTGCAGAGAGAGCAGAAGAGATACGGCAGAGGAGAAATGGAGGCCAAGCTTCAGATCTTTGCGTCCTTGTTGTTGTTCTGCCTTTGCAACAGAGGTATTCATGCATGCATCCCCAATATACACCGATTCCATCTGCAAAAATACACGTAATCTGACATGGAAGTTCTGAATTTCTTCGTCTCTGCAGGTGCTGCGATGTGCTCTCTGAAAGATCTCGCCGTGACCCAGACCACCGTACCGGGGCAGATCGGAGGGTACCCGGAGTACTACGTGAGGGTGGAGAACGGCTGCATCTGCACGCAGTCCGACGTGAAGCTGGCGTGCCCGGGCTTCAACTCCTCCATGCACGTCAACCCGGACATCATGAGCCCGGACGCCGACGGCAAGCTCTGCACCCTCAACGGCGGCGGCCCGGTCAGGAACGGCGATGTGATCGACTTCTACTACGCCTGGAGCACGAAATTCAGCTTCGCGCCCGTCTCCTCCGCCATCTCCTGCTCGTGAGTCGTGACCGCGCACACAAGCAGCTTGCGTGCGTCAGTTCGGATACTGGGGATGGCGAATAAGTTTGACGCTACTCTTCAAAATTTTATGATAAAAGATAATTACTCTTCTGGGATTGTTAAGAATGGTTAGTTCTATGTGGACCATAAGATTACTCACAATTACTCATAACATTCTTCTTCAAAAAAATTGTTTAGTATTCTTTCGGTGGACGTATTTACTATTCTAGATATGAAAGGGCTTGCAAGAGGGACTTCTAGTCCAAGCTATCTATATACGTTTTTTTGCAGATTATTATTGTATACAGATACGTGATGTTTTAAATGAAAAGAAAGAAAATCTCATTAGTATGTTTTTTATAAATAATTGCCGGCTGTTTCCTTCCCCCAAAATCATCCAAATTCCTTACCTTAGGATCTGCCTTAGATGGGTGCTCCGGCGTCGTCATCTCCAAACTTTGCAGGACTGTCAAGTTATATTTCGATCACCGTCGGAAAATTGATTTCATTATTTGTTTGTGTTACCGTGAAGAAAATATAGGTCGACGGTTTGAGCAAGTCGACAAAATTAGCGAAACTACTAACATGCTAATTATGACAGATTTGTTCAGCTGACAATGAATTGGCAAACAACTTACGAGATAAGCATTGATATTTAAATCACAACACCATCGTTACATAGATCAAGAAACATATAATTAAACAAACATATAATATGTAGCAGACATTTATCATCCACAAACATGGTCATATTTAGCAGAAATTTATCATCCACAAACATGATCATATGTAGCGAAATTTATCTTTTACAGATATACCTTCGCTACACCAAGTAATATTGTTGTATACGAGAAAACAACATGGACCAAACTAAGTACAAATATGAAGATGTGCGGTGACGCAATGCCTCAAGTGATAGCACCAAGTACTTGATATTGGGACCTTCTTCCTCCTCCAATGAACAAATTAGCACCGACATATGTTGTAAATAGATTTCGTGAATAGTATTATATTAATGTAAAACAATAAATATTCATGCCAGAGGCCCACACCAAGGCAGGAAGTAGGTTTATCATGCAGTACTATTAACTAGGCAATATATTAAGGAGTTAACAAACCCGTTAACGAGAGAATCTTGTGCAACTTGAGGGCCTCCTTGGAATTAAGAATTTGCCCTTTGAACAAGTTGGTCTTGCATTCTTTTCAAGTAAAGAAACGTGTCGCCAAACTTTTGGGCATTTAATGTGGCGAGGCCAGCTCAAGGCGATAATCGGCGCCATGTAGAAATCATTGCGATAGGACACGCTAGCATGAAGTAGGATGGCTCGAATCATCCAAGCGTGCCTTCAACGACTCATTTTGATATTATCACGGTTGCCACGCGCTATAGCATCCAAGCCGACTAAAATATCCCGACTGAGTCTTTGCAATACCAATTCCAAATGTCAAAATAGGAAGGACAAGCGGGCAATTGTAAAAGTACGAGTTGAATGTTCAAGTCGTAATATGAAATGTAAAAATTCGAGTTAACACCAATGGAAGAACATACTATCACGCTTGGAACTTGGAATTCATGTCCACGAACGAAAAGATGCAATGCTTAGAGAAAGCAAGGGACATCAAAATTATTCTCTTTGTGCATCATGAAGGTAGCAAGGATGGAGAATGACAATCTGTTTCATGAATTGTTTCGAGGGCTCACAATTTAGGAGAAAAGTTAGTTTTGAGTCACAAAGGAACAACACCTTGTTGTAAGACGTCCTTGAGAAACCAAACGTACATGCCACATAAGGGAGCTTTACCACATGCCGACCACTATACATCCATTCATGGTGCGCCATGAAATAGTTACGTGTGCATAACATGAATATCGACCACTATATTTGCATTTGTATATCGACCACTATATTTGCATTTGTATATCGACCACTATACAATTGTTTCAATGTATCAATTATCAATGGTCGATGGACATATGTGTATATGAATATACCAAGGGCGAGATCTCACCGCGGCTCCTCGTGGTGGGGTGCCCTTGTGGAGAGTGCATGCTGCCGGGAGGGTGCACGTCACGATCCCAACGTGGTGATCTTCTCCACTTGGCCGTCTCATCTGCGAGAAGATCAAAGCCAAAATCAAATCAAAACTCAAGAAGTGATGAAAAGAGCGAGGCGGCGCGGATTCGGTGGTGGACGGCCAGGCGTCAGGCGGGGCGGTTGGGGCGGCCGGCCGGCGTCGGGGTGGGAGGGCGGTGGAGGCGGGAGGTAGGACTGGGCAGGCTGGGCGTCCGGTCGCCAGGCGAGCTGAGGGAGGCGGGTCAGGTGAGGCGGAGGCTGGGAGGCGGGGGCGGGCGGAGTCTGGTGGGCGGAGCGGAGGGGCGTCGGTCGTCGGGGCAGGCTGGGCCGTTAAGGCGGAACTGGGGCAGGCGGCGAGGCGGACTTGGGGCGCGGGGCGGACTTGGGGGCGTGAGGCGGACACAGGGCATCGAGGCGAACCTAGGGAGGCGGGCGGACTGGGCGGCGGGCGTGACACTGGGTTGGGCGGATCGGAGGGCGTGGGCGAGGATGGGGAGGAGGAGGCGGGCGAGGGATGGGGAGGAGGAGAGCAGATCTATGGGCGCCACGCGGAAGGGCGGACACAGGGAGGCGAGGCAGCAGGGCCAACACAGGGATGGCGGATCAGAGGAGGCGCGAGGATGGGGCGCGATGACGGTTTAGGCGGCGGAGGCGCGAGGATGGGGAGGCGGCTGCAAAATTTGAAGGAGGAGGCGCGAGGATGGGGAGGAGGCGGTGCGAAAATTGGGGCGGAGGAGGCGCGAGGATGGGGAGAAGGCGCCGTGAAATTTTCGTGGTTTCCAGTGCTGAAAACTCTGAAAGTAGAATAGCGGGCCACACATGATCAAAAGCCTCACGGTGGAGAAGTCTCACATGTTTATGTTTAATTATCCTCACGGTTCATATAATACCGTCATAAAAATAGTGTATTTCCTTGGTGGCATAAAGAGCCCGACAGGAAAATATATTTTTCCGACGGTGCTACGTGGGCCCGTCACAAAAATTGATATCCCTCACGTTCTATGCGGGCCCGTTATAAAAATTAAAGCCCGTGAGGGATGATCCGTTTTCTAGTAGTGTCTCTTTAACGGCGGGTTCTGTCCGTGTTAGCAGGAAATCAGAGAAGGATCTCCTTGATTATAATGAACAAAGTAAATAAATAATTGACAAAAGTAAATCAATGCAAGATAAATAAATAATTGACACAAGTACGAGAGAGAGGGAGCAGTCAGTGATTCTTTATTAATCTGAAATTTCTCCTTGATGATAACGAACATCTCTTTCCTATATATAACCTATGGTACGTCCTTTCGGTATACTCTCGTATCTCTTTAATTTGAGTTTAATACGATAACTTCAAATCGTTAGGGATAAAGTTTCTTAACAAAAAACAAACACAAAGGACTCGATCTACTTTGTACACACCGACACGTGAACAGGACCATGCAAAGTCCATGCAAACTCAAACGTAACAGGATTATAACACAAGAGTCCGTGTGATTTCGTCAACAATTAAGTGCTGTATGTATATCCTGTCCTGCTCGGCTCATCGGTCACCTGTACGTACGGACGGACCAGAGTTGCATACGTAGTACACTGTCGTCCGTCGTCGGAAACGGCGGACCGGCCGTAGCCCATCCGGACCCATAGTCACCATTAAAATTAAGCAGCAGCACGCACGTACGTAAATAAATCGCCTCAAACAAAGTCGGATTAGCAGCGTAGGAGATTGTATTCTTAGGAGCTTTAGTTCATCGATCAGGTGCCCGCCTCGCCGGGTTAGCTAGCCTTTGCCGCTGCCGCCGGCGTACTGCTGTACTCCACCGCGCGCCGGCCTCATGGCCTGATAGCATGAAACATCTATAGGTACTTAAATAAATACCATGAAATTCGGCCTAATAGCACTCGAATCAAGTCTTAGTGTAACATGTAGTATCTTGGAACATCTATAGGTATGTTGGACCTTAACCGTATTTTCTGTTCAATCAAGATATAGGTACTTAAAGTACAAACTTTCATTTAACATTGCTTTTCTACCCCTCTAAGAAAAATCTTTGCTTTTTTTTATTTTCATAACTTTGAGATACTACATCCGTTCTTTCTTACTTGATGTTTTTTATTTTTTACGGTCTTCGAGATATGACCTTGACGGCTACTTTTTATAACTTTATACTAAGATATACTAATAAAATTGTAATATTATAGAAGTATTTTTAACAAATCTAATGATATAATTTTTATATAGACAATTTGGATAGTTTTACATTTATTGGCATCAAACTTTAGAAAGTTTGACAGCACATATTTTAGGGACTTAAGTAAAAAAGAACAGAGAGAGTACAAGTTTGACCATTACTTTTTCATAATATACTTGTATATAAAAAGTGACGCACATATAACATTACTTTTAAATTCGACTTGTATTGTTTTTAGGTGATAAATCTAATTACGCAGAAAGAAATCTAACTAGTATAGGTTATAAATAATATCCTTAGAATCGTTTTTACACAATTGGATTCATCGAACAACATGTGGATCCTGGGGTGACGTGACGCTACCATAAGCTTTGCTTTCTACTCAACTTTATAACAAGATTAAGATTAGGGATTGATCGCGTGCCAATATGCGAGAAACTGCCAGCAGTGTGATTGAAGAACAAACCGACTTACTCGTTTAATCCTCAAATAACTCACAAGCCACAGCCCATATTTCCGGGCTAACTGGCTAGTTTGCCTTTGCTTTCGATCACGTACGTGCGTAATTGCAGGTGGAGTATCCCAAAGGAACTGAACCAAGCCATGAGTCTTCACCTGAGGCGAAGGCACCGCGATTCTTCCAGCCATTCAGAATGTTGTTCTGGGAGCGGCCAGGGGAGGAGGGCCTCGTGCCGATGGTGCAGCATCCGCTGTGGGCAAAGCTGAAGGTACTGGCGGCAGTGACAGCGGGTAAGCAGGCGGCAGTGCAACTCTACAATTTATATTGTCGTCGTCTGATGGTTTTAAGGGGGTGATCAATATAGCTTATGGCTTAAAGCTTAAGCTTATTTTTGCACTATTCATAATTTCGTCTTTTTCTGAATTTTTGACTTTTTTTGAGTTTTTTTGTCGGTTCTTTTTTTTTCTCGTATTCGTTTGCGTTGTCTGTGATGGGCTAACATATTTTTTATATTTTTCAATTTTTTTAAATTTAATTATGTTAAATAAGCCTCTCTCATTCTGGTGTTTTTCGACCATTACTGTGTTTTGAGCCATAAGCTTTCGACTTTTAGCGAACCGATCACCACCTAAGATTGCTGGTGTGCTAAATTTCTCAAGGCGTGTGTTAATATGCATTGTTATCACTGCAAGCTTAGAGCCAGATGGTTTAGGGTTGTTTGGATGCCCTAGATTCTCTCCTAACGGATCTTCCGGATTTAGGTGTCCTTAGTGAGTCGTGGTAAATCAGGATCATCTTTCATTTTATTGAAATTCCATTCTGCATACTTAATTTCATTGCATTACACTAGGGACTATCGTTCTAAATTTCTGAATTACTGCAAGCATAAAGTCCCATGGTTTAGGTTTGTGTGGATGTTCTAAATTTGTTCCTACTAGATCAAGCCAGGGCTGGGACTTGGGCCGTGTCGTGCCGGTACGGCCCGGACCCATCGTGCTTCGTACCGTGTCGGCTCGGCCAGTTATCTCATCGTGCCGTGGTGCGTGCCGGCCGCGTCGCCTCGGCGGGCCAAGCACGGCCCAAAGTCCATCGTGCGGGTTAGCGTGCGTGCCGGCCAAGCCCGGCCCGAAATTACTATCTGCGAAGGCGGTGGCGGCGGTCGTCATCTTCCTTTCTCTCGTACCCACCCCATCCACCAGCGCCCCTCCGGCCTCTCCACCGCGCCCGCTCCCCACCGTCCCTCCCGACCTCCCTCCCACACGACCGCGCCCGCCGCTCCTTCGGCCTTCAGGCCTCCCGGCGGCTCGGCCGCCTCCCTCCTCACCAGCGCCTCCCTCCTCCCGAGCGACGGCGTTGCGGCGGCAACGCGGCAAGATCCCGAGCTCGGCGTTGCGGTCGGCGTCATAATGTTAGTGTGTATTTTTGTATGTGTGTTAGTATGTATGCGGTATGCTTGCTTAGTTACTTGTGTGATTGTGTCATCTTTTGCCTTCATCTTCTCCAAGCTCGACGTCGCCCGTTCGTGCCCGCCGTGCCGCCCGAGCCCGTCGTGCCGTGCCCGCCCGAACACGGCCCGATCTGCCGTGCTTGGGCCATGCCGTGCCGGCCGTGCTTCAGGCTAGCTCAAAAAAGTACGGCCTAAGTCCCAGCTCTAGATCAAGCTAATGTATCGAACTCGAGAATTTTAGTATCATGCTAATAAGTTCTAAGTGACTAAATTAAGTTCACGGTGCGTTGCTGGGCTGGTTGGGCAATGTCACCATAGGCAGAGTACTCGCGCACGACGATTGTTTCTATTGGACTCTCCGATACTACTAGCTTAAAAGATGAGGATGGCAGATCGGAGCATTGCCATTGTCGACCATTTTCGATCATGCCCCCTCGTGGAGATTGGTGTTTTCCAGTCTACACATCCTTCCAGATTTGAAATCAAGAGTCGAATAAACGCTCCCATGGCCTCCCCCACCTTCATTGGACAAATTAAAGGGATCAAACATTTCATTGAGTTCATCGATTATTTGACTTTGCCCAGTTTGCGTGTTATGTGTTATCTTGTGGTGCCAATGTAGAATTTCTGAATTTGTCGATTCACTACATACATGGCGCTCGCCGCCGCCGCGCTGCTCCTCACGGCGACTGCCACCGGCAGCGCCCTCGCCTCCAGTGGCGGAACCAGAAATTATATAGACCCGGGGTGAATTTAGTGGCTCACCAGCGCCGCAGCCTCCTCGCCGTCACCGCCTGGCGCCGCAGCCTCCTCGTGAGAACGGCGGCGCAGCGAGCGGCGATACGCCTTCCTCTACAGGGAGTCCCTCCTCAACTGCTTCCGCTACAAGCTCTTCCGCTATTGCCTCCTCACCGTTGATTTCTGAGTACTTGCAATATACGGAAGTTTTCTTGGTTCAGAAAGCCATGATATTGTGGACGATGGATCCGGCAGAGAGAGATGCAAATCTCGTGCACGAAGCGCTGAAGAAGAGAGATGATAACTACATCTCGGCGCTGATCGAAGTATCGTGCGCTTCCACTCTGGATCATCTCATGGCCGTCAGGCGGATCTACCGTTCCCTCTTCGGCTGCTCCATTGAAGAAGATGTCGCGGCTTCTTCTGCATTCCAGCAACCTCTGAAGAAGGTCGGAAACTGAAAGAATGCTCATGTTACTTTCGCCAGTTTGCTAGACATGTTCAGACTTCAGAAAGGATAATTCGTTGTTGTTGTTGTCTTCTGCAGATGTTGGGGACGCCGGCGGGCTGGCCGGGGGTCCTCCCGGGGCAGCCGCCCTACGGTAGTTCCACCACTGCTCGCCTCGTACCATGAGGAGACGACGACCCAGAATACAGGAAATTGCAATGCACCTACTAGTGCACACTTTGGTTCTAAAATTCTTTTAAATATTGCCCAGTACTACCGCAAAGATCGTAGAGTTAGAAAATACCATCCAATGTATTACTGTCAGTTGATCCTGGGCACCATATGTTATTCTCACCAACGATGATATATTCAAACTTTGTGATATTTGCGATGATACTAAACAAAATAATTCTTTTTAAACATTGCTTTCTACTCTCTTTGCTCAATAATCAACGGTGACAAGATTTTGTGCCTCTGGTCTCTAGCCGTGTATGAAACACAAGTTACAGAGCAACGTCATTCCTCTATAAATACATCATAGACATGGTAGCTCAATGTTACAGCGAGTGACTGATTGTTACCGCCAAATTTTGGCAGGAAATTAAGAGGGATTGACCAGAAAAGGAAAGAATTTCAGCGTAAGGAAGCAGGACCGTCTGACACGAAGGAAAGATTTTGTAAATCATTTTTAAAATTCATTAATTGCCATGCAAGGAACTGATGACCCCTGCTGTTGTCCTAGCGATGGCAAAGAATAGAACTACATTCATTTCACAGTGGCGTGAAGTGAAACGTGATATTCAAAGTCATGTTCTTTTTTTCCGAAGCTAGCGTCTTTTAATTTTTGCTATAGTACCTAACTTTTAAACTGAGTATTTTCTCAAGACAGGGTCTACAAGTTAAACGATGTACACGTTAAAAGCCTAATATCTGTACCATCTAAAATCGCAAGTGAGTATCTCTCTCCGTAATCTGTACCGTAAATAGCTAAAATTCAAAAATTTCAATCAAAAAGTATAAGCCGTAACCGTTACCAAATAGGCCCATGGTCTTTTCTCCTGCCGTAAACAAAGGGCCATGGACGGAGAAGTGATGTAAAGAAAATTTGGAATCCAATAGCACAGAATGAAGAGGGAGTTATTGGACTGTACATCGTGAATATTTGATGGCATATAATTAATCTTCTATAAAAGAGAACGGTGTGCTAATTGTGTTTTTGTTGCTTTCCTACTCATATATTTGAAGCGTACTCGGCATATTACTAAATGGTGGCTAAAAGTCTACACCACTTTATTTTTTTCCTTAAAAAGATATGTCACATATTTTTGTGCAAATGTTCTGATGCAGATTAGTGAAAGTTAGAAATTAGTTTTACTAGAAACAATCAGGCCATGTTTGGCACTACTGAGCCATAATAAATTCCTTCTGAATTTATGCACTCCAAGTAGGCCTAGGGAGAAACGTTGGTCAATAACGTAGGAGAAACTCTGCATGTACCACATTGAAGTTGAGACATTATTCTAGATCTACCATCACACTTTTTTTTTTGTGTATTCTCGAAACATAATTAAGTACACAATTAACCCGGGCTACAACTGTTATTGTCCCCACAAAGTGACACAAACAATTTATTCATTGATCGCCCATAATTTTTCAGTTAGTCATTTGCACTCGAGCGTCGAACTGACGGGCGGGAACTTGAACTGCTCGCTCCAGGCGTAGAGGAACGTGAGGTCACGGCCCCGCACGATCGGGTCGCCGTCGTTGAGGAGGCAGAGCCTGCCGTCGCCGACGGGTCGGAACGTGGCCGGATCGGCCCACTGGGTGGTGTTGAACCCGTCGCACGCCACCTTCACGTTGGACTGCGGGCAGCTGCACGTGTTCTTCACCGTCACCGCGTACTCCGGCTGGCCGTGGGCCCACCCTCCCGTGCCCCTCTGGGTGACGACGATGTTCGACAAGGCGCAGCCGGCCGCATCGCCTGCTCACGGGAAAAAAAAAGTATTTCTCCCTTATTTTTTTCTACCGCCTGCATTCTTCTTTTTAAAGTCACTTTTTTCTAGCCATTATTATTCATTTTCAGTAAAAAAACATTAATCGCAGTTAAAAGATATCAGTCGTGTCAATACGAACGACCCTATTACGATATGCCTAACACATCTCTGAATATATATCCCAAACTTCTAGTGTAGCAAAATAATACGTACCTCTGTTGATAATGCAAAACAACAGGCAGGACACAGAGATCACTGCTAGCTTGATCTCCATGTCGATCGATCTCTACCGTGCTTGTCTCGAGTATGTGTACACAGTGCTGCTTTATATGGTTTTGCTGTTTTGCATTAGATATGTTGCGGTTGTTGTAGACCAATGTACATGGGGAGCAAGTCTTCGTGGCTAAGCTATGCATTTACGGACCTAGGATTTGCGGTTACTCAAAATGTGGAGAAAGTATTTGGTTCACAGCTCAGAGGGAATATGCACCAAATCATTTTCTTTATTAGATTCCATCTTTGGATATTGAGCAATCAACCGGTTTCTAGATTGGCCTTTCTCTATTAGTTTAGGTATAGAAATTTGGAGCAATTAATTGGCTCCTAAAATGATTCCTTTAGACTTCTTCTCTGTAGGATCGTCGATGGCAATCAGAGGAGGTAAATGATTGCAGAGCCTAGCGAAAGCCTTTTCCAAAATCTACTATTTTTTCTGCTAAGAACTGAAAGTACAAAAAAAAACAGTTAAAAAAATAAGAAAAAGAAATATTAATCTTTACCTGTTGCTGTTGGTGGCTGTCTTGTTTTGTCTTTTTCTTCTAATCTCTTTTTCCTCTCTCCTCTAATCTTGTTTTCCTCAAGTGACGCTGGATCTTGTCTCTTTTGCTGTTGGTAGCTGCCTTGTTTTGTCTCTTTCTTCTAATCTCTTTTTCCTCTCTCCTTTAATCTTCTTTTCCTCTCTCCTCTAATATGCATGCGTCTGGTATCTTCACACCAGCCAGCAGTTCGCTTGCTTCTCTGCGTGCGCTTGCTCTCTGATTTTTCGACGCGTGATGGTGCTCGCCAAAACATTGCGTCAATAACTCAAGCCAAGAGAACCATGCATGCGTGCAGCCTTCGAAATTTCAAGCTGCCGTCGACTACTCTTTTTTCTTGTTTGCGACAGCCCCAAAAAGAGATCATACAAAGCCACGGCCGCCGCCGATCACAATTTTTTATTCAACCCAATAGCTCGACTGGCGTCCCATATATATGCAGACTCCTATAACACCTATTCGATGTCTACTTAAAACCCTAACACAACTCATCCAAGTGGATCTAAATCTTTTTTACTTCAATTAAGCTTTTGGCTCACTAATTTTCAAGGGACCCGAAACCCTTCCTAACAATGATTTACCAAATTCCAACTTTTCTAACACGTCACATGTCGAAGCCTCCGGACCGCACTTTCCATAGCTTTTCCATGCATCATCCACCACGTGTCGTAGCCTCCGGACCGCACCTCCGTAGCTCCAACACGTATCATCCATCTCGATCTCCATGCGCCTAAGCATGAGCCCGACCATCTCGTGATCTCCTTGACCGTCGAACCTCGGATCTCCCCATCCTAGTCTGGTCCACCTCGTCACCGACCATACTCGTCTCCATGCTCAACTTGCACATGCAAGACCAAAGAATATTCTTTCGGCATAAGTTCGTTCCAACTTGACCAACATCAGTCCACACACCACACGTATCGCATAACACCGATAAGCAGTAGTATAAAATATTTATCATAAATTAACTATTGTCAATTATTCATCACCAAAATATCCTAGACCTAGCCACACGGTCTAACATTCTCATGAACTGACTTATATTATCCTCCTTAGAGACCATTCTGATAGTTCAAAAACAAAAAGATTATGAGACCATGTGGAGGTCACCCTATGGTTGTAATGAGTAATTGACTTTCGGATTAGAGTATCTGCGGAGGTTGAGTTTGATTTTTTAGGATTTTGCAAATTAAAAGACTGCATTCTGGTTGGGCTGTCTGCTGGAATCTTCAGGTTAATCAGTCTGACCGCTTTGTGTTTGGCGGTCGACCGTGAGACTTCGATCGCTTAGGTCGACCTCTCACTAGTAGTTGTTCACGCGGTCGTATCTCAACCTGCTTCAAACACTGGGTTTGCTCGAAGTCTTCGACCACGTGAATTACGATCATATTGGTCTTCGACCGCGTGGTTTTCGACCACTCGGGTTGTAAGTGGTGTGATGCACTTAAGAGTGGCTAGTTGTTAGGGTTAACTGTGAGGTAGAAGCCTCCACTATGTAAGACTTGTGTGACTTGAGTGATTTATCAAGTCTAGAGTTAGGGTTTTCTTGTGCTGGAGCCTTTTGTGTGCGTATACTCTAGGCTTAGAGCACTGCCATCCTGAGGTATTGACAATAAAACATTCGTCTCTAAGAAAAAAATATCCAAAGTTTACTCAAGTGAGTTGTGTCATGGATCCTTTCTTTGTGTTTTTTATTTGCTTGGCTTTCTTGTTTGGAATTCTCCTTTTTTGTTCCTTCCTGGAACCAAAGACGTGTAAGAGGTGAAGATGCCTCTTATAAATCGAGATCACATCTATCTAGGTGCCTTCTAGAGGAAGTTTTTGAGTTTGCCCGATTTTACTCAAAAGAGAGGTGATTTGGGATTTTGCTCTTGTGAGAGTTTTGGCTTGCATTCGTGCTATGATCTAGGTTTCTATAACATATGAGAACATATTCAAGGTCATCTAGGTCATCAAGGACTCATGAGTAAAAGCATATCAAAGTTTCCCTCTTTTGGCTAGTTTGGTGCAACTCTCGTTGTTTTGGATAACTGTCGGAACTTTGACATCAATATTCATGATTCATGATTGGAATAGGTTCCTAACATTCTATGGAGGGTTTGCACCAAGTTTCATTGTATTTGGATTAGTGGTTTGTGAGTTGAATATTTTCTTGGATTGTATGCAGTGCGATGCACTATTCCTCGATTTAGCGGTCAAACCACAAGGAGCCAAGCGGTCCGATTGAGTGCGGTCATTCAAAGACGATCAAACCAGCAGTAATACCGGTGCAGTCATTACGGCTAGCGGTCGAGACCGGTTTGAGACAGAGAGTCTTAGTGGATTTTGGCTCTAGGATGTACAAACTTATGAGTTTATGTTTTCTATTTATAGAGTTGAGGCCTAGGAGGAAAGTTTTATAAGAGCTATTCATCCCCTCTGAGTAGTCATACCCGATCCTATAGGCGCGGCATCTACAGGAGGTTTTGCACTCTCAACGGCGGCGGCCTGGTGAGGAATGGCGAAGCGATCGGCTTCTACTACGCGAGGCGCACCAAATTCGGCTACGCTCCGTGTCCTCGCGCGACCATCCCGGTGATCCCAATGCTCATGAATGTTCTAGCTGAACCCGTCTGCTTCAAATTTTTTGTAGTCTAACCTTCTGTTCATTCTTATTGTTAGAGTATAATATATTTGATCGTGTTCACACCTGATTATTCGGTTTGGTCTCGTGTTCACACGACGATTCGGTTCGGTCTTGTGTTCACACCAACGGTTCGGTCTCGTGTTCACACCGACTGTTCGGTTCGGTCTCGTGTTCACACCAACCTCGACCGACTATATATGTACCTTAAACTTAAGATCAAATCTATTGCATCATTACCCAAAACTCTATACGCTTTCATGGTATCGGCGTCTAGATTTAGATCCTAACCTTAGCCGCATTGCTTACGCCGCGTGCCCGGGAGATCTATCTCCTGAGCGGCGGCGCCCGCTTAGCGGCATATCCTATTGATCCGGCCGCCATTATCGTCGCCACCACAGATCGGGCGCCTCCACCGACTTCTTCCATCGTCGTCCGCCTCGCCGCGTACTCGGTACGATCGGCCGATTGTGCGCGATCCACCCGCCTCCGTGGCGTCCATCGTCGAGTACTACGCGCATCTTCTTGAGCAACAAGGCTATTGGACCTTAACCGTATTTTCTGTTAAATCAAGATGTAGGTACAATGGTCTTAAAGTACAAACTTTCATTTAACATTGCTTTTCTACCCCTCTAAGAAAAATCTTTGCTTTTTTTTTATTTTCATAATCTTTGAGATACTTCCTCCGTTCTTTCTTGATGTTTTTGATTTTTTACGGTCTTCGAGATATGACTTTGACGGCTACTTTTTATAACTTTATAGTAAGATATACTAATAAAATTGTAATATTATGGAAGTATTTTTTAACAAATCTAATGATATAATTTTTATATAGACAATTTGGATAGTTTTACATTTATTGGCGTCAAACTTTAGAAAGTTTGACAGCACATATTTTAGGGACTTAAGTAAAAAAGAACGGAGAGAGTACAAGTTTGACCATTACTTTTTCATAATATACTTGTATATAAAAAGTGACGCACGTATAACATTACTTTTAAATTCGACTGGTATTGTTTTTAGGTGATAAATCTAATTATGCAGAAAGAAATCTAACTAGTTAGGTTATAAATAATATCCTTAGAATCGTTTTTACACTTGGATTCATCGAACAACATGTGGATCCTGGGGTGACGTGACGATACCATAAGCTTTGTTTTCTACTCAACTTTATAACAAGATTAAGATTAGGGATTGATCGCGTGCCAATATGCGAGAAACTGCCAGCAGTGTGATTGAAGAACAAACCGACTTACTCGTTTAATCCTCAAATAACTCACAAGCCACAGCCCATATTTCCGGGCTAACTGGCTAGTTTGCCTTTGCTTTCGATCACGTACGTGCGTAATTGCAGGTGGAGTATCATATCCCAAATTAAAGGAACTGAACCAAGCCATGAGTCTTCACCTGAGGCGAAGGCACCGCGATTCTTCCAGCCATTCAGAATGTTGTTCTGGGAGCGGCCAGGGGAGGAGGGCCTCGTGCCGATGGTGCAGCATCCGCTGTGGGCAAAGCTGAAGGTACTGGCGGCAGTGACAGCGGGTAAGCAGGCGGCAGTGCAACTCTACAAATTATATTGTCGTCGTCTGATGGTTTTAAGATTGCTGGTGTGCTAAATTTCTCAAGGCGTGTGTTAATATGCATTGTTATCACTGCAAGCTTAGAGCCAGATGGTTTAGGCTTGTTTGGATGCCCTAAATTCTCTCCTAACGGATCTTCCGGATTTAGGTGTCCTCAGTGAGTCGTGGTAAATCAGGATCATCTTTCATTTTATTGAAATTCCATTCTGCATACTTAATTTCATTGTATTTACACTAGGGACTATCGTTGTTCTAAATTTCTGAATTACTGCAAGCATAAAGTCGCATGGTTTAGGTTTGTGTGGATGTTCTAAATTTGTTCCTACTAGATCAAGCCAGAGCTGGGACTTGGGCGTGTCGTGCAGTGCGGCCGGGCCCATCGTGCTTCGTACCGTGTCGGCTCGGCTCAGTCATCTCATCGTGCCGTGCCGTGCCGGCCCGCGTCGCCTCTGGTCAGGCCCAAGCACGGCCCAAAGTCCATCGTGCAGGCGTGCCGTGCCAGCCCAAGCCGGCCGAAATTACTATCGCTGAAGGCGGTGGCAGTCGTCATCTTCCTTTCTCGTACCCCCCATCCAGCGCCCCTCCGGCCTCTCCCTGCACCCGGCTCCCCGCAGTCCCTCCCGGCCTCCCTCCCTGCAGCGGCCGCGCCCCCAGCTCCTTGGCCTTCCCAGGCCTCCCAGCCGGCTCGGCCGCCTCCTTCCTCACCAGCGCCTCCCTCCTCCCCGGCGGCGTTGCGGTGGCGGCCTGACGGCAAGATCTCGAGCTCGACGCGTTCTGATCGGCGTCATGTGTGTTAGTGTGTTTTGTGTGTGTGTTAGTATGTATGCGGTATGCTTGCTTAGTTGCTTGTGTGATTGTGTCATCTTTGCCTTCATCTTCTCTAAGCTCGGCGTCAACCCGTCCGTGCCGGCAGTGCCGCCCGAGCCCGTCGTCCCGTCTTGGCCGAGCACGACCCGATCTGCCGTGCCGTCTGCGTGCCATGCCGTGCGGTTTTGAGGCCCGGCCCGGCCACGGTCTCGTGCGACGGCACACGCATGCCACGTGTCGGATCGGGCGTGCCGGTTAACCAAAAAGTACGGCCTAAGTCCCAGCTCTAGATCAAGCTAATGTATCGAACTCGAGAATTTTAGTATCATGCTAATAAGTTCTAAGTGACTAAATTAAGTTCACGGTGCGTTGCTGGGCTGGTTGGGCAATGTCACGATAGGCAGAGTACTCGCGCGACGATTGTTTCTATGCGACTCTCCGATACTACTAGCTTAAAAGATGAGGATGGCAGATCGGAGCATTGCCATTGTCGACCATTTTCGATCATGCCCCCTCGTGGAGATTGGTGTTTTCCAGTCTACACATCCTTCCAGATTTGGGAAATCAAGAGTCAAATAAACGCTCCCATGGCCTCCCCCACCTTCATTGGACAAATTAAAGGGATCAAACATTTCATTGAGTTCATCGATTATTTGACTTTGCCCAGTTTGCGTGTTATGTGTTATCTTGTGGTGCCAATGTAGAATTTCTGAATTTGTCGATTCACTACATACATGGCGCTCGCCGCCGCGCTGCTCCTCACGGCGACTGCCACCGGCAGCGCCCTCGCCTCAGTGGCGGAACCAGAAATTATATAGACCCGGGGTGAATTTAGTGGCTCACCAGCGCCGCAGCCTCCTCGCCGTCACCGCCTGGCGCCGCAGCCTCCTCGTGAGAACGGCGGCGCAGCGAGCGGCGATACGCCTTCCTCTACAGGGAGTCCCTCCTCAACTGCTTCCGCTACAAGCTCTTCCGCTATTGCCTCCTCACCGTTGATTTCTGAGTACTTGCAATATACGGAAGTTTTCTTGGTTCAGAAAGCCATGATATTGTGGACGATGGATCCGGCAGAGAGAGATGCAAATCTCGTGCACGAAGCGCTGAAGAAGAGAGATGATAACTACATCTCGGCGCTGATCGAAGTATCGTGCGCTTCCGCTCTGGATCATCTCATGGCCGTCAGGCGGATCTACCGTTCCCTCTTCGGCTGCTCCATTGAAGAAGATGTCGCGGCTTCTTCTGCATTCCAGCAACCTCTGAAGAAGGTCGGAAACTGAAAGAATGCTCATGTTACTTTCGCCAGTTTGCTAGACATGTTCAGACTTCAGAAAGGATAATTCGTTGTTGTTGTTGTCTTCTGCAGATGTTGGGGACGCCGGCGGGCTGGCGGGGTCCTCCGGGCAACCGCCCTACGGTAGTTCCACCACTGCTCGCCTCGTACCATGAGGAGACGACGACCCAGAATACAGGAAATTGCAATGCACCTACTAGTGCACACTTTGGTTCTAAAATTCTTTTAAATATTGCCCAGTACTACCGCAAAGATCGTAGAGTTAGAAAATAACATCCAATGTATTACTGTCAGTTGATCCTGGGCACCATATGTTATTCTCACCAACGATGATATATTCAAACTTTGTGATATTTGCGATGATACTAAACAAAATAATTCTTTTTAAACATTGCTTTCTACTCTCTTTGCTCAATAATCAACGGTGACAAGATTTTGTGCCTCTGGTCTCTAGCCGTGTATGAAACACAAGTTACAGAGCAACGTCATTCCTCTATAAATACATCATAGACATGGTAGCTCAATGTTACAGCGAGTGACTGATTGTTACCGCCAAATTTTGGCAGGAAATTAAGAGGGATTGGCCAGAAAAGGAAAGAATTTCAGCGTAAGGAAGCAGGACCGTCTGACACGAAGGAAAGATTTTGTAAATCATTTTTAAAATTCATTAATTGCCATGCAAGGAACTGATGACCCCTGCTGTTGTCCTAGCGATGGCAAAGAATAGAACTACATTCATTTCACAGTGGCGTGAAGTGAAACGTGATATTCAAAGTCCTGTTCTTTTTTTTCCGAAGCTAGCGTCTTTTGATTTTTGCTATAGTATCTAACTTTTAAACTAAGTATTTTCTCAAGACAGTGTCTACAAGTTAAACGATGTACACGTTAAAAACCTAATATCTGTACCATCTAAAATCGCAAGTGAGTATCCCTCTCCGTAATCTGTACCGTAAATAGCTAAAATTCAAAAATTTCAATCAAAAAGTATAAACCGTAACCGTTACCAAATAGGCCCATGGTCTTTTCTCCTGCCGTAAACAAAGGGCCATGGACGGAGAAGTGATGGTGAGAGTATATTGTAAAGAAAATTTGGAATCCAATAGCACAGAATGAAGAGGGAGTTATTGGATTGTACATCGTGAATATTTGATGGCATATAATTAATCTTCTATAAAAGAGAACGGTGTGCTAATTGTGTTTTCGTTGCTTTCCTACTCATATATTTGAAGCGTACTCGGCATATTACTAAATGGTGGCTAAAAGTCTCGGTTCAAAGCCTACAAACTGTGTATTATGTGTATCTATTTATCGATTCTCTCTTTTTTTTTTAACTTATATTTATGAATATCTCGGTTTGCCAAGCCTGAAGGTGACTACTAACCGAACACCCCTTTATTTTTTTCCTTAAAAAGATATGTACATATTTTTGTGCAAATGTTCTGATGCAGATTAGTGAAAGTTAGAAATTAGTTTTACTAGAAACAATCAGGCCATGTTTGGCACTATTGCGCCATAATAAATTCCTTCGGAATTTATGCACTCCAAGTAGGCCTAGGGAGAAACGTTGGTCAATAACGTAGGAGAAACTTTGCATGTACCACATTGAAGCAGAGACATTATTCTAGATCTACCATCACACTTTTTTTTTGTGTATTCTCGAAACATAATTAAGTACACAATTAACCCGGGCTACAGCTGTTATTGGGGCTGTTCTTTTCCTCCGAACCATTTGCTTTTGGCTTTTCTACTGATCTAACTTTTAAGCGGGTATTTTCTCAAGATGGAGTCTCGGGTTAAGCGATCTACGTTAAAAGCCCAACATTTGTACTGCCAAAATCGCAGTGAGTGTCATCTCTCCGTAATCATCATACAGTAAGCATAAAATTCAAAATTTCAATTAAAAGCCATGGCCAGCACCGAAAGAACAGGCCCATTGTCCCCACAAAGTGACACAAACAATTTATTCATTGATCGCCCATAATTTTTCAGTTAGTCATTTGCACTCGAGCGTCGAACTGACGGGCGGGAACTTGAACTGCTCGCTCCAGGCGTAGAGGAACGTGAGGTCACGGCCCCGCACGATCGGGTCGCCGTCGTTGAGGAGGCAGAGCCTGCCGTCGCCGACAGGTCGGAACGTGGCCGGATCGGCCCACTGGGTGGTGTTGAACCCGTCGCACGCCACCTTCACGTTGGACTGCGGGCAGCTGCGTGTTCTTCACCGTCACCGCGTACTCCGGCTGGCCGTGGGCCCACCCTCCCGTGCCCCTCTGGGTGACGACGATGTTCGACAAGGCGCAGCCGGCCGCATCGCCTGCTCACGGGAAAAAAAAAGTGTACCACATCAGTATTTTTAGGACTGTATGTATTGGACTCTATTTTTAGTTTCTATTTAGAGAAGTCAAAATTCAATATAAATATTTGGCTTTCGAAGCGGTTTCTTCGTCCTCTCACTTCTGTCTCGCTTCAGGATAACGCAGGGGTCACAATGCATCATAAACCCTACTCTTCTCGCTCCTGTCACGTATACGTATTTCTCTCTTATTTTTTTCTACCGCCTGCATTCTTCTTTTTAAAGTCACTTTTTTCTAGCCATTATTATTCATTTTCAGTAAAAAAACATTAATCGCAGTTAAAAAGATATCAGCCGTGTCAATACGAACGGCCCTATTATGATATGCTAACACATCTCTAAATATATATCCCAAACTTCTAGTGTAGCAAAATAATACGTACCTCTGTTGATAATGCAAAACAACAGGCAGGACACATAGATCACTGCTAGCTTGATCTCCATTTCGATCGATCTCTACCGTGCTTGTCTCGAGTATGTGTGTACACAGTGCTGCTTTATATGGTTTTGCTGTTTTGCATTAGATATGTTGCGGTTATTTGTAGACCAATGTACATGGGGAGCAAGTCTTCGTGGCTAAGCTATGCATTTACGGACCTAGGATTTGCCGTTACTCAAAATGTGGAGAAAGTATTTGGTTCACAACTCAGAGGGAATATGCACCAAATCATTTTCTTTATTAGATTCCATCTTCGGATATTGAGCAATCAACCGGTTTCTAGATTGGCCTTTCTCTATTAGTTTAGGTATAGAAATTTGGAGCAATTAATTGGCTCCTAAAATGATTCCTTTAGACTTCTTCTCATGGGATCGTCGATGGCAATCGAGAGGAGGTAAATGATTCGAGCCTAGCGGCCTTTTCCAAAATCTACTATTTTTCTGCTAAGCACTGAAAGTACAAAAAAAACAGTTAAAAAATAAGAAAAAGAAATATTAATCTTTACCTGTTGCTGTTGGTGGCTGTCTTGTTTTGTCTTTTTCTTCTAATCTCTTTTCCTCTCTCCTCTAATCTTGTTTTCCTCAAGTGACGCTGGATCTTGTCTCTTTTGCTGTTGGTAGCTGCCTTGTTTTGTCTCTTTCTTCTAACTTTATTTTTTCCTTAAAAGATATGTCACATATTTTTGTGCAAATGTTCTGATGCAGATTAGTGAAAGTTAGAAATTAGTTTTACTAGAAACAATCAGGCCATGTTTGGCACTACTGAGCCATAATAAATTCCTTCTGAATTTATGCACTCCAAGTAGGCCTAGGGAGAAACGTTGGTCAATAACGTAGGAGAAACTCTGCATGTACCACATTGAAGTTGAGACATTATTCTAGATCTACCATCACACTTTTTTTTGTGTATTCTCGAAACATAATTAAGTACACAATTAACCCGGGCTACAACTGTTATTGTCCCCACAAAGTGACACAAACAATTTATTCATTGATCGCCCATAATTTTTCAGTTAGTCATTTGCACTCGAGCGTCGAACTGACGGGCGGGAACTTGAACTGCTCGCTCCAGGCGTAGAGGAACGTGAGGTCACGGCCCCGCACGATCGGGTCGCCGTCGTTGAGGAGGCAGAGCCTGCCGTCGCCGACGGGTCGGAACGTGGCCGGATCGGCCCACTGGGTGGTGTTGAACCCGTCGCACGCCACCTTCACGTTGGACTGCGGGCAGCTGCACGTGTTCTTCACCGTCACCGCGTACTCCGGCTGGCCGTGGGCCCACCCTCCCGTGCCCCTCTGGGTGACGACGATGTTCGACAAGGCGCAGCCGGCCGCATCGCCTGCTCACGGGAAAAAAAGTATTTCTCCTTATTTTTTCTACCGCCTGCATTCTTCTTTTAAAGTCACTTTTTCTAGCCATTATTATTCATTTTCAGTAAAAAACATTAATCGCGGTTAAAGATATCAGTCGTGTCAATACGAACGACCCTATTACGATATGCCTAACACATCTCTGAATATATATCCCAAACTTCTAGTGTAGCAAAATAATACGTACCTCTGTTGATAATGCAAAACAACAGGCAGGACACAGAGATCACTGCTAGCTTGATCTCCATGTCGATCGATCTCTACCGTGCTTGTCTCGAGTATGTGTACACAGTGCTGCTTTATATGGTTTTGCTGTTTTGCATTAGATATGTTGCGGTTATTTGTAGACCAATGTACATGGGGAGCAAGTCTTCGTGGCTAAGCTATGCATTTACGGACCTAGGATTTGCGGTTACTCAAAATGTGGAGAAAGTATTTGGTTCACAGCTCAGAGGGAATATGCACCAAATCATTTTCTTTATTAGATTCCATCTTTGGATATTGAGCAATCAACCGGTTTCTAGATTGGCCTTTCTCTATTAGTTTAGATATAGAAATTTGGAGCAATTAATTGGCTCCTAAAATGATTCCTTTAGGCTTCTTCTCCGTAGGATCGTCGATGACAATCAGAGGAGGTAAATGATTGCAGAGCCTAGCGAAAGCCTTTTCCAAAATCTACTATTTTTTCTGCTAAGAACTGAAAGTACAAAAAACAGTTAAAAATAAGAAAAGAAATATTAATCTTTACCTGTTGCTGTTGGTGGCTGTCTTGTTTTGTCTTTTTCTTCTAATCTCTTTTTCCTCTCTCCTCTAATCTTGTTTTCCTCAAGTGACGCTGGATCTTGTCTCTTTTGCTGTTGGTAGCTGCCTTGTTTTGTCTCTTTCTTCTAATCTCTTTTTCCTCTCTCCTTTAATCTTCTTTTCCTCTCTCCTCTAATATGCATGCGTCTGGTATCTTCACACCAGCCAGCAGTTCGCTTGCTTCTCTGCGTGCGCTTGCTCTCTGATTTTTCGACGCGTGATGGTGCTCGCCAAAACATTGCGTCAATAACTCAAGCCAAGAGAACCATGCATGCGTGCAGCCTTCGAAATTTCAAGCTGCCGTCAACTACTCTTTTTTCTTGTTTGCGGCAGCCCCAAAAAGAGCCTCATACAAAGTCACGGCCGCCGCCGATCACAATTTTTTATTCAACCCAATAGCTCGACTGGCGTCCCATATATATGCAGACTCCTATAACACCTATTCGATGTCAACTTAAAACCCTAACACAACTCATCCAACTGGGTCTAAGCCTTTTTACTTCAATTAGATTTTTAGCGGCTCACTAATTTTCAAGGGACCCGAAACCCTTCATAACAATGATTTTCCAAATTCCAACTTTTCTAACGCGTCACATGTCGAAGCCTCCAGGACCGCACTTTCCATAGCTTTTCCATGCATCATCCACCACGTGTCGTAGCCTCCGGACCGCACCTCCGTAGCTCCAACACGTATCATCCATCTCTGATCTCCATGCGCCCTAAGCATGAGCCCGACCATCTCGTGATCTCCTTGACCGTCTGAACCTCAGATCTCCCATCCTAGTCCTGGTCCACCTCGTCACCGACCATACTCGTCTCCATGCTCAACTTGCACATGCAAAGACCAAAGAATATTCTTTCGGCATAAGTTCATTCCAACTTGACCAACATCAATCCACACACGCCACACGTATCGCATAACACCGATAAGCAGTATTATAAAATATTCATCATAAATTAACCATTGTCAATTATTCATCACCAAAATATCCTAGACCTAGCCACATGGTCTAACATTCTCATGAATGACTTATATTATCCTCCTTAGAGACCATTCGATGGTTCAAAACAAAAGATTATGAGACCATGTGGAGGTCACTCTATGGTTGTAATGAGTAATTGACTTTTGGATTGGAGTATCTGCGGAGGGTGAGTTTGGTTTTTTAGGATTTTGCAAATTAAAAGACTGCATTCTGGTTGGGCTGTCTGCTGGAATCTTCAGGTTAATCAATCTGACCGCTTTGTGTTTGGCGGTCTGATCGGCAGACTTCGATCGCTTATAGGTCGACCTCTCACTAGTAGTTGTTCACGCCGGTCGTATCTCAACCTGCTTCAAACACTCGGGTTTGCTCTAAAGTCTTCGACCACGTAGATTACGATCATATTGGTCTTCGACCGCGTAGGTTTTCGACCACTCGGGTTGTAAGTGGTGTGATGCACTTAAGAGTGGCTAGTTGTTAGGGTTAACTGTGAGGTAGAAGCCTCCACTATGTAAGACTTGTGTGACTTGAGTGATTTATCAAGTCTAGAGTTAGGGTTTTCTTGTCTTTGGAGCCTTTGTGTGCGTGTACTCTAGGCTTAGAGCACCGCCATCCCGAGGTATTGACAATAAAACATTCGTCTCTAAGAAAAAATATCCAAAGTTTACTCAAGTGAATTGTGTCATGGATCCTTTCTTTGTGTTTTTGATTTGCTTGGCTTTCTTGTTTGGAATTCTCCCTTTTTGTTCCTTCCTGGTACCAAAGACGTGTAAGAGGTGAAGATGCCTCTTATAAATCAGATCACATCTATCTAGGTGCCTTCTAGAGGAAGTTTTTGAGTTTGCCCGATTTTACTCAAAAGAGAGGTGATTTGGGATTTTGCTCTTGTGAGAGTTTTGGCTTGCATTCGTGCTATGATCTAGGTTTCTATAACATATGAGAACATATTCAAGGTCATCTAGGTCATCAAGGACTCATGAGTAAAAGCATATCAAAGTTTCCCTCTTTGGCTAGTTTGGTGCAACTCTCGTTGTTTTGGATAACTGTCGGAACTTTGACATCAATATTCATGATTCATGATTGGAATAGGTTCCTAACATTCTATGGAGGGTTTGCACCAAGTTTCATTGTATTTGGATTAGTGGTTTGTGAGTTGAATATTTTCTTGGATTGTATGCAGTGCAGTCTGCACTATTCCTCGACGAGCGGTCAAACCACAAGGAGCCAAGCGGTCCGATTGGAGTGCGGTCATTCCAAGACGATCAAACCAGCGCAGTAATACCGGTGCAGTCATTCTGGCTAGCGGTCAGACCGGTTTGAGACAGAGAGTCTTAGTGGATTTTGGCTCTAGGATGTACAAACTTATGAGTTTATGTTTTCTATTTATAGAGTTGAGGCCTAGGAGGAAAGTTTTATAAGAGCTATTCATCCCCTCTGAGTAGTCATACCCGATCCTATAGGCGCGGCATCTACAGGAGGTTTTGCACTCTCAACGGCGGCGGCCTGGTGAGGAATGGCGAAGCGATCGGCTTCTACTACGCGAGGCGCACCAAATTCGGCTACGCTCCCGTGTCCTCGCGCGACCATCCCGGTGATCCCAATGCTCATGAATGTTCTAGCTGAACCCGTCTGCTTCAAATTTTTTTGTAGTCTAACCTTCTGTTCATTCTTATTGTTAGAGTATAATATATTTGATCGTGTTCACACTGACTGTTCGGTTTGGTCTCGTGTTCACACCGACTGTTCGGTTCGGTCTTGTGTTCACACCAACGGTTCGGTCTCGTGTTCACACCGATCGTTCGGTTCGGTCTCGTGTTCACACCAACCTCGACCGGCTATATATATGTACCTTAAACTTAAGATCAAATCTATTGCATCATTACCCAAAACTCTATACGCTTTCATGGTATCAGACGTCTAGATTTAGATCCTAACCTTAGCCGCCGCTTGCAGACCGCGTGCCCGGGAGATCTATCTCCGGGGCGCCACCGCTTAGGCGGCATATCCTATTGATCCAGCCGCCATTATCGCCATCGCCACCACAGATCGGACGCCCACCGACTTCTTCCATCGTCGTCCCGCCGCACGCATTTCGATCCGATCACCGACAGCGCGATCCACCGGCTCCGTGACGTCCATCGCCGAGTACTACGCATCTTCTTCGAGCAACAAGGCTGTTGTTGTGTCGCCTCCTCGGGCCACAGCACCGCTGCACGTGTGTCCCCTGCCGTAGCATCTACATCGCCGCCCCCTGTGCATCGACGACTGTGCTGCGCAACCTCTTGTGCGCCATCTGTCTGCACCTGGTCTTCATCATGCTGATTGGGACCTCATCGCCGACATCGAGCGCTACCGCCGCCGCCGCATTTTGTGTCGGGATCGCCGCGCGGCAGCGGCGCCCGCCCGGACCGCCGCCGGGTTGGAGCGTCCGCTCCCGCACTACTCTTTCTTCGTCCGGCACAACCACGCTGGTTGGGGCCTCTCCTTGTACGTTTGATGCGGCAACACCGGTCGCGTGTTCCCCCCGACGCTGCCGGGTCGGCAAACCTAGCACATGCCTCGTCTCTGGCGGCTTGACTGCATCGACTTTGGCAGCGACCCTACCGTTCCCGTCCCGTCTGCCTCGATTGCATCGCCGTTTTTCTGGTCTACATCCTTGATGGCCCTGACTACATCGACCTCGGCATCGCCCCCTTCCACGACGACTGCCTCGACGCGTCTCCGTCATCACCATGGCGCCTCTTTTGCGCCCGCGGCTTCATGAGCGACCGCCTCGACATCGGTAACCTGACCACGACCACGGCCATCTCCAGCACGGCATCCTCGACCACGTCTACTCTACCCTAGCGCTCGTCTACCTCGACATCGGCACAAATGGCTACCGCCTTGCTTGAGCTACTCGTCGGTTCTGCTCGATCCACAAGATACGCGCGATCGACGGTTATGACTACGGGGATGTTGGCTCTTGGTTTCTTCTCCGGCCTCACCGTGCTCGCAACGCTCCTGTAGATGCGGGGATGTTAGAGTATAATATATTTGGTCGTATTCACACCGATTGTTCGGTTCGGTCTCGTGTTCACACCAACCTCGACCGGCTATATATATGTACCTTAAACTTAAGATCAAATCTATTGTATCATTACCCAAAACTCTATACGCTTTCACTTATAAACATGCGCAAAGCCTGCAAGTGGACTATGCCTGCGGACAGCAGACAGCGACGCCATAAAAGCTTGTACCCGTGCAAGCACCGAATAGGGATGTCCGTCGAGAGCTTGAGCTTGACTAGAGCCGGGCATCGGCCGGGCTTTTGGGCCCACCCGGCACGGCGGTAGGCCGGCACGGCCCAAGCACCAAGACTGACACGACACGTGGCGGGCCGTGCTTGGCAAGACGAACAATGGCCGGGTGGGCACGGACGGTAGCGGCACGGTGGGCGGCACGGCAAGACGGCGAATCGTGTGCATGTCGGCCCAAGACGCAAGACGGCCAAGACGGGCCAAGACGGGCCAAGACGGGCGGGCACGCCACCGGGCGGCCTCGCCCTCCACCACGGCGACTCGGCGAGCACGGCCTGGACCACGTATCACGGATGCAAGAACCAATCCCAATCTCAAAGTTTCAACTAGTAAAGCTTGTGCATGCAAAGTAAAGAGGAGAGGAAAGGTAGCACCAGAGGCCATGCATGTTCTAGCCACCAAGCCGAGCAGCGACGGCCGGCCCACCACGCACCGAGAGCCCAAAGACCCCACAAGGTGCAACCTCCGGATCCGGCGAGCTCGAGTCCCGATCTAGCCGTGGGGAGGCCGACAACCTTAGATCCGTCGAAAACCCACCGATCTGGACGGATCCGCCCGGATCCGAGCCGAGGAGGAGGCGTCATGACCGTGAGTAGAGGTAGTAGTCGGTGGGAGGTGAGAAGGGGAGGGAAGGTGGTGGCGAGGCACCGTGAGGGGTGGGTGCCGGTGGAGAAGGGGAGGAGGCGAGGCGGTAGGGAGAGGAGGCGCGGGGAGGCGAGAGAGGCGACGGTGGAGCCAAGGGAATCGAGGAGAGGAAGAAGAGAGCGAGGCGACGCGTATGAGTAAAGAGAGAGGTGTGGGCGTCGGTGAAAAGAAAGAGGAGGCAAGGCGTGCACAGCGTGAGAAGGCCGTGGGCCGAGCGAAGAAAAAGAAGAGAGAGAAAGAAAAAGAGAAAATAGAGGATTTAATTGCAGTTTAGCTATTTTAGTAGTATTGTTGTCGCTATTAATTTCTTGTTTTTCGTTAGATTTAGATTTAAAAAGAAAATCGAAGTATTATGATGTTATGATGAGTAAGATGAGAAAAGAAAAGAGGAGAAAAATAAAGAGAGAAAGAGTAAGATGAGTTAAGAGATGGATGAAGCTCGGGACCGAGAACGCAAGTCGGAAGTGAGAAAGTCCCGACGCTATATGCGTTAGGTGGAGTGTTGGGCCGGGAGCCGGTCCAACCAAACACTATTGGAAGTCGGTGGAGCCCAAGTGAGCGACTTGCTAAAAAAAGAGAAGATTGGATGGGAAAAAACACTGAAAAAGCTGAAAGTTTTGATTCTATGTTTATAACGTATAGTAGGCAACGTTCACATAACGTATGCAAGAGCTCCATTTCTTCACCAAGGAGGTTCTTCTCCCTTTTACTTTCTTGCTCGCCCCTCGAAGTCCGATTGCATCGCGGTTTGATCTGTGTGTATATGAGATGAGGATGTGTGTGTGTATGTGATGAATGTATATTATTTCAAACAAATATCGTATGTTATATATATGTATGAAACTACATGACTTAGAACAGAACACTACAACAACTTACATCAAAGTGTGTTACCTTGTGAAATACGGCATGGCTGATAGATCCAGTAGAAAATGAAACATCTACCCCCTTTTATCATCACACAGGGGAAAGTGGCTTTCTACTTGTTATTACAACTCTGGCGTAAGATTCCTTCAAGTTCTAACATGATCATGTGAACCAGAAGTCTCAAGTCCAATCTTGCATCAACCATATATAGCATACACGAGTATATCCATGTACGCCATACTGCACTCATGACTCTCCTTGAGCTTTTCTATTGACTAGTTGGGCATCCCTATACTAGATTGTCGGACGATGAGCTAGATATCCACGCACGCCACGTCTAATTTGCACCAAGGTATGCATACTATTGGACTAGATAACCAACTTCGGAGGTGGAATGACATTAGACAATAGTATCGAATTTTAAGTATGTTTTAATAAGACGGGTATAAGAGAAATGAAGATGACGGTCATCGCTACCATTGTCGCCATCGCTTTCGTCGTGTATAGTTACTTTGGGTTGGGTGGCACGGCACGAATGCCGACGGTGGGCTTTGGGCTTGCCAGGCCAAAGCGACGCGGCGGGCACGCACGGCACGGCAAGATGACCGAGCCGAGCCGGCACGGCACGGCACGATGGGCTTGGGCCGTGCCGCACGGCACGGCCCAACTCCCAGCTCTAAGCTTGACGACGAGTTTAGTTTCAGATCTCCGTCTAACCCCGCACCAACCCAAGGCGCTCCACCCCGATCCAGCCATGACCCGCTCCGCCCCACGATAGCACATCACCCGAGCACATAAATGTTGGGGCAGTTTGCCTGCGTGTTTGCCATTAGGCCATCAGAAGGTTAAGGGCCGTACGCACGGGATTGAACTTGGACTGAATAAAAAGTTTCAAAAAAAAATAAGCTTCCGGTTTGGAATAATAAACACGCCAGAAGAGTACTCTCATTAGGGCTATCTCCACAAATTGTTAAGAATTTATATGCCTAGCACCACCTCCACAAATTTTTGAGAATTTTGCTAGTTGATCCGACATCTAAGCAGAAAGGCTAGGACTTGAACCTCCGCTTCTCCTGAAATGTTTAACTGACTCTAACATAATGGCTCTATGCTTTTGTGCTGTGGCTGATAGTTTTGACTCGCACCACCCATGTCCGGCATGCCTGCAGTCGGTGCCTCCGTCGTCACAACTCTATCCTAGTGAACAGCTCATAATTCTAACCCACTGCCGCTGCAAAAGATGACCACCTTGCGCTAACTGAAGCACTAATCTGTAACGACCCTATTTTTGGAACAGAGTTGTCATCTTTCCGTAACAGCCCAGTAACTCAGTTACGGATAAAAAGAGTAATATACCTGCTCATGATCATTTAAAAAGGGTTAGTTTAATTGAAATATGACCTAATGATCAACTTTAGTAATTTTACAGGTGTCAAGCTCAAAACTTAACTTACAGTCGAAAGAATCGAAGAAATATCTACTTCAATACGATCGTAATCCTAACACAAAAGTTGAAGCATCATTTCTTCTTTTGGTATCTGCCAAAGGCCTCGAAGGGGGAGGCGCGGGTGACCTGCCCCCAAAACTAGGGCCCATATATATATATATATATATATATATATATATATATATGTATATATATATATATATATATGTATATGTATGTATATATATATATATATATATATATATATATATATATATATATATGTATATGTATGTATATGTATATGTATATATATGTATATATATGTATATATGTATGTATGTATGTATATATGTATATATGTATGTATGTATGTATATATGTATGTGTATATATGTATGTATATATATATATATATATATGTATGTATGTATATATATATATATATATATATATATGTAGATTTATATTTAGATATTTAGGTTATGTTCAATATGGCTTAAGCTTATTTTTGCACTATTCATAATTTCGTTTTTTCTGAATTTTAACTTTTTGAGCTTTTTGTAGGTTCTTTTTTCTCGTATTCGTTTGCTTGTCTGCGTGATGGGCTAACATTTTTTATATTTTCAATTTTTAAAATTTAATTATGTTAAATAAGTCTCTGTCACCACAATGTTTTTTCCCATTACAAGTGTTTTCAAACCATAAGCTTTCGACTTCGGTAGAACCGATCACCACCTTATACTAAGGCCCTATTTCTAGTTTCGCCCCGGGTCCCTAAAATCCGGGACCGACCAGATCCGCCTAATGGAAATAAAGCTAGATTAAGTACACTAGATACTCAGTAAGTTTATATATCAAAATGCATTTATAGGGGCTAATATCTTTATGCAAGACTTAACTAAAGGATATCATTATGTTTCTTTAGCGTGAAGCTAATTTGCCAAATATCATATTATAACTATTTTCCAAACCTATGACTTAGCAACTTATAACTAAAATCAAAATATCCAATTTCAATTAACTTTGTGAGAGCAGCTCTCCTCACAGCTACCTACCATGTTCAGTCCATGGACATAATTCTATATCCATTTTCTTACCACCATACCATGTCTATAATCAACATTAACTAGAAACAATCCTATGAAAACTACACACTATGGTATTTTCACATTTTTGTCTATGACCGGGGGTACAGCTATTTGAATAGATTATAATACTCTACAGAGGTATACAAATTTACCCACATAATATGATTATCCCAAAATGTCGGCCATTATACGCTTCGTAGGCGTATGACTGAGAAATAATTACATGACCGTTACTATGTTTAGTTCTAATGCTTTCCCCTGCTCTGGAGGTTTAACCCTAAACGGTGAGGAACCCCCATTGTTAGCTCATTGGTCGAGTACACTCTCCAAGGGTAGGGATTTTCGGGTCCTTCCTGGGCAGTGACCCCTATAGGTTCACTCCCGCCATTTTTACCTAGGCAATGACCACATAGGCCATTCCTAACTTTGTTACAATGGTGCAGGAGTCCACACCGAAATTAAGCAAATTAGTTAACCAAGTCCATCTCATACTAGACTTGTGGTTGCACGATAGGGTGTAGAAATAAGTGTACACAGATTCGATCCTTGATCGACTCAGGCGAGATAAACCAACAAACCCAAACCTGGTGCTATCCCTGCACGGTCTCATATCCACCACTTGTTCGAGTCCCCACCATTTATAAAATATTCCATGTTTTCAATGGTAACCCACGTTACCACTACTATTATCATGTTCCAAGATTCTGATGGCAATGTTCATATTTTATTTGACTCTACCACTAGAGCATGTCTAAAGACAACCATAATCTAGCGTTATTACTATTATGAGTATCCTATGGTGACACAGGAAAGGTATTATCAAAGAATGGAAATAAGAATTATCAACAATATGGTATAGCTAGGCAATCTACATAAACACCAATGGTAAGCATGCACTTATATTTAAAAGTAAAATATTTGCATTCAAAAACTATGTTCAACATGATCAATTATAAGAACGTGCCTCCTCCAAGGTTATCGATCACTTCTCTGTAGGCTTCGAGCCTGACGCCAACTACTTTATTTGCTCCTGTAGCTCCTCCATTGACCAACTAGTTAAATTCGGATGCTAACACAAAAGAACAAATTTAAATAAATTTCTGCTTTGCAGAATGCAAGCTAAGAATAAAATACAATAAAATAACCAAAAACACATAAAGAAAATGGATTTGGACGGATAGGATTTAAGCGGTGCTTGGTTTGGCTGAACAGAGTTTAAAACATGTTAAAGGGCTCGAGATGGTTGAAATGGGTATATTTGTGTTAAACGATTTTATGTGAATAGTAACGGTCATGTGCAGTATTGGGCTTAGGTTCGAAATAGTATTTGGGATAGCTAGGATTTTATCAGAGTATATTTAGGCTAAACGGAGTTGAGAATGGGCTTCACAGGGGGTCAAACTAAGTATAAATATGCCTATTGGGTTTTATGAACAATAATGGGTTAACATTATTCACAATGGATCGGGTTTAGGAATAGTAATGATTCGGTTTAAATAGTAATGGGTCAGGCTTGGGAACAATGGTGGGTTTGGATTTAAACAGTACTGGGCCTGTTTGAACGGTGTCGGATTCAAGCCTTAAATAGTATCAGGTTGGAGCAGTATTGAGCTCGGCCTAGTTTTCCTTTGGCTTTTGGGCTAGTTAGCCTGGCCCAGGTGCACATGCGCGCACAACCCACCAAGGTCTAGCCTGTTTTGGTGATGGTGGCCAAATGTGGTGTCGGCGATGGTCGTCGATAGCAACCGAAGGTATGGCTAGGGTCAGCAAGGTAAGGGGTTTCTATTTTGGGGCTTTGCGACCATCGGGGCGTACTATAGACGGCCGGTGGCAAGAGAAGCTCTGTGGCACTTGAATGGAACATGAGCTATCTGAGGGCTAAACTGCAAGGGCGAGAGAGGTTTGAGCATCTCAGGGACATGGAAAAGGTCATGGCAGTGAAAGCTTCAGCTCTAGGCATTGAGGAGGGCTGTTGACAGTGAGGTGGCTCGGACGGGCGGAGGATATGGTCGTCGGAGATTTAGGGGCTTATAAATGGAGTGCAGATAGCGGTGGTTTCATCTTCACACTGTACGAATCAGCAAGTGTAGATATTCGTCTCTGAACAATCGGCCAACCCCACCCATTGTAAACCAACAGACAAGAAGCATGAATTGTGGGAACCGTACGTATAGACTCTACTCTATCAAAAAACTGGAGTCCTTAAGAGTAAAATTCAGAACAAACTGCTCAACACTAAATTAGACTCTGAATAAATAAAAAATGACTAAATCTTAACTATCCTTAGTAATCCATGGCCTTGAATCTTGATCAAGGTAGATGACGCAGATTAGATCCTTTTCTAATGCTTCGTCGTAGTCAGTTGCTCTAACTAATGATTAATTAGGACAACTTCTTGGCATATTGCTTCGCTCTTGTTAGTAGATGTGTTTATCATGGACTCATGGGTGTAACTCATCGTATGTTTGATCCCGTAATAATATATTAAAGCGAGGTAAAATTGTTTCACTATCCCAAATTCCCAATAGCTCAAAGTTGACTCCAGTGATATAAGCAATGTGATTGCAAGTACCTGACTGATCGAAACACCGATTTATTAGCCTCTGACAGTCAAATTTCATTCCCCAACCTAGCTACCCCATGGCAATGAGAACATGCATGTGAGCGGCATGTGATTGCTCAGTCATTGGGTCCATGGAATGTCAATGAGTAAATCATGCTAGAACTGTTCAATGATCATGAAGAATAAACTGTTGGTGCTGATAACTTCTTGCCATAATCGCTCATTGTCCCCTTGTCCTCTCATGCATGGCACAGCTTGGCACTGTTGGTATACATGGCATAGCTTGTGAATGATCCACTGGTGATGCTAATGATAGTGAGCATGCAATCAAGTTCCAGTCTGATTGAATTGATCCGACAGCTTAAATAGAGCTGGTTGTGAACATATATGTCTGAAGGTGTTCAGTCAATGTCACCAACAGACTGCATATATTTGAGCACATGGCATTTTCCTGCCAATCTGTAAGTCTAGCAGCTAGCTACCTGATCCCTTGCTATGCAATTGATTGAGTTGCCCTGAAGAAAAAAGGGATCTTGACTAGGGAAATGGATAACTTAGTTAAGCTGAAAACTGTCCAAGCTCTGCAGAGGTCTAGATTCTGAATTTTTAACAGAAGTTAATGTAAGACTATATAGTGACAACCCGACGTGAGGGATGAGAATTTGACATTGGTTGTGTTTCGCTTTCATTGCTTGAGTTCAATTTTTGCGAATTTCAATTTCGGCATGTGTTGTTCTGGAGTCCCGGTCAAACCGGCCTGGCCAGGTGGTCTGACCGCTAGGAGCATGCGGTCAGATCGACCTTTGGTGCTGATCTGACCAGTGGACTTTGGTCGGGCTATGTGGCGGTTCAACTGGTCCCAGTGTAAGTTTGTTGAGCTGAGTTGTTCTGTTGGTTCTATGATTTTGGTTATAAGTCATGATCGTGTACATGCAGTGTTAATCACAACAGGTGTTGTGCAAGTGTTAGTCATGGGGAGTCCATGCATGATGAGTCATGGCGTGTGTCCATGCATATGGTTTACAAATGAAAAGTCAAGTGCATATCATTTGTGCTCGGATCAATTGCTTTTTCTTTGGTGTGCAGGTGCTTAGATGGTTGTTGCAACCAGAGGTGAGACTGAGGCTATGGAAGGAATCCCGAGGCCATGGTGTGTCGCGTAAGTCTGGGTGGAGCAATATCTCAAAACGAGCAACACAAAAGAAAGACAAGGGTTTTGATGAGGTAATGCATACATGTGATGTGCCAATTGGACTTGTGCATTTCAAGTGGTGATGTTTTTTGGTGCAGGCATACAATCTTGATGGCAAGACGTTGGGCATCATAAACTGTGGAGTGATATTGGTGTGCCATGAGACTTCAGCATGCAAGTGGTGATGGCCTTCGCGTAGACGTATGATCTTGGCGGTAAGTCATGGGTATCACATTGTTGTGAAGACTAGCAGGTAGCAATTTAGGAGATTGTTGGAAACTGGGTGGAGCGGTGGTTTGCAAAACCATGGCACTTGCCTAAGTAATTTAGGTCACATCCTTATTGAAGGAATGTCTTATCGGGCTATTAAAGCCTTTGATAAGTTGCACTCTGCGTGCAAATATGTGTCATGCTAAAATCTATTTGTGTGTAGATTACTGGGTTTCTCCAAGTGTAAGTGGTGTAATTCATTAATGAGTAGCTAGTTTAGTGAGAGGTTAGGAGCCTGCACTATATAAGCCTTATGTTAAGTTGAGTCATGTAAGGCTCCAAGTTTAGGATTAGGGTTTCCTTATGTTGGAGGCTTATGTGTATGCTCTAGCTTTGGACCTCTACTATCCTAAGGGATTGGATATAAAACATTGCTCTCCAGGTGAAATGAACATCTAAAGTTTGCCCAAGTTAGTTGTGCCATGGATTCTCCTATGTGTTTTGATTTTTTTTTTGGCTTTCTTCTTTGGATTTTCTCTTCTCTTGAGATTTGCCGGTGCCAAGGACATGTAAGAGGTGGAGATATCTTCTGGAGACAAGATCCTATCTATCTAAGTATGATCTAGAGGAAGTTCTTAAGTTTGCTCCAGTTTTCTCAAGAGATATGATTTTTGGGTTTTACCCTTGTGGGTGTTTTGGATTTAATTTGTGCTATGTTCTATCTTGATATGATATGTGAAAACCCATCCTAGGTCACCTAGACCATTAGGACTCACAAGCAATAGCAGATTTAAGTTTCCCTCTTTTGCCTGGTTTTGGTGCACCGTTCACTCAAATAGATAAAGATCACAAATTTGGCAACAATTATCTCAATCATTGATTGAATAGGTTCGTAACATCATAGAAAAGGTTCATGCCAAGTTTTACACCATTTGGATCATCAGATCAAAAGTTACGCATATTTTAGGATTTGAAACCGTGTTGAAATTACTGTTCATTTGCCTAATTTTACTGTTTATAGCGGTCTGATTGCTAAGGGCTGGAGGTTTGACCAGAAAGCACTATTTATATACATGAAATCACTGTTCATACCAGTATGACCAATTGCAGATTCCGGTCTCACCAGTGAGGATTTGGATTTTTGGAAGTTTTGAAATTTGCTTAGGGCTTTGATGAGATTATGAGTTTGGTTTTCCGCTACATATTGTTGTTGATATTTGGAGAAAGATTTTGAAAGTCATTCACCCCTTCTAACTGGCCATACTCAATCCTATAAGTGGTATCAGAGTGAGGTTGCTCTTTGTTGATCTTAAACGATATGAGCAATGGCGTTGGAGAGGTATCAAAACAAACCTGCTATCTTCGATGGGGCTGACTATCCCGATTGGAAGACAAGGTTGGTGATGAGGCTCAAGGCTTAGCCATTTGGAACAAAGTGAGAAGTCTTTTTATTGTGCCTGCCGATGACGTTGTCCTTAATGTTATTCAGTCAGTTGAGGTTGAGGAAATTCTAAGTCACACAACCTCTTGATCCAAAGCTTAGGAAGATCTGAGTTCAATCAAGTAGCTCATCTTGCATCCACACATAAGATCTGGACGACCCTATCTAACTACCATGAGAGAATGTTGGAAATCAACAAAGTGCGCGAGATTCAATTCAGGAGAGACTACCAGAAGCTTGAGATGGAACATGGAGAGTCCATCGATTCCTTCTTTGGTAGATTCCAAAAGATCCCAAGTGATCTGAAGTCTGTTGGTGTGACCTATGTTGATGCCAACAATGCGGCTCATACTTTGAGTGCTCCTAACATGAGTGTTTAGGAGATGAAAGTTACATCCATCAGTGACAATGCAAACTTGGCAACTATGACTATGGATAAGCTATATTCACGCCTTAAGAGCCGTGAGATGAGCATCATAGCCAAGAATGTTGTGACTGATTCTGTCAAGAATGCACTTCTTGTGAGAATGTTTCTTCTAGCTTTCCTTTGTCTTGTTTTCAAGCCATGAGCGATGGGCAACTTGAGAGCCTTCTCATAGATGATCTAGCCCTCATTACTAGCTGATTTATTTGTGCCTACCATAGAGCAAGAGAGCGTAGGAGAGGAGGTCCAATTGTGTGCTTTGAGTTTGGTGAGATGGGTCATGTTCGTACTAGATGTCCTAACCTTGTGAACATGAATGGAGATAATCATGGGAGGAAGGACTACAACAGAAGACTCATTGACCGTTCAAAAACAAGGATGCAATCAGTGAGGCAACCATGTCATTGCGCACATCTTTCAATGGTCACAACATGAGAGATGTTGATCCTACCACTTCAAGTGATGAGGAGGAGCAAAGGAAGGAGAAGAAGTTTGTTGGCTCCACCGGGTTGTGCCTCATGGCTACTAGCGATGTTGATTCCCACAACACACATGACAAGGATAATCCCTACACTGAGGATGATGATGAGGTAGATTCCTTTGACCCTCTCATGCTTAAATACTAGAATCATAGGCGCAGCGCCAGCCACCGTACGTACCAAAATAAAAGAGACGATAATTCGTGAGGAGTTTTTAAAAAACCGGGGGCAAAAACGTATTTTCGGAAAAGGCAAAGGGGTTATTCGCAAAAAACGAGGACCTGTTAAAAAAACCGGGGGCAAAAACGCATTTTCGAAAAAAGCAAAGGTTTTTTTGCAAAAAACTGAGGACCTGTACGAAAAAACGGGACCGTGCGCAATTTACGGAAACGCGGGGGGCCATCCTGCAAAACGGAGGGGCCAAAAAAATCCAGGGACCTTTTCGCGAGAACCAAGGACCTGAACGTAATTTTGGGAAAACACAGGGGCTTTTTCGCAAAATGGCTCGCCAGACCGTACGCAAATTCTCGCGCCACGCGGCGGGCGGAGCATCGCGCGGGGCGACGTGGCCATGCCCCCCACGCGCGCTTTCCCCGGGTCGTAATAGTGGTTATGATAAAATGGTAGCTGATCATGTTAAGAACATCAAGCACTTAGAATGATTGGTGAAAAGAAACATAAGATTAAAGCTAAAAATGAGGTCCTAGTTTTCCAAATGGATAGTCTTAGAATTACTATTCCTGATCTTTATAATTATGATACTTGCCTTACTTTGCATGCTACAATTGAAATATTGAGATATTCTGAGTCATCGTTGCTGGGATAACTAAAAAATGCTAGAGCTAAAATTGTTACCATCAAGGCTAGTCCATATTCTAGTTGCTTAGGAGCTGGGGACATTTGTAGAGCTAGTGCTTTGCCATACTTGAAGTATGATGATTTGGAAAAGAAACTGACCATGTAAACTAAAAAATTGTTCCAATTCAGTCCTAAATATTCTTATGCTCATTATGAGTTTAGAGAGGAAAAATTAAAAGAATTAACTGACAAGCTTAATCTTACTAGATCTGAACCTTGTGATAGTTGCACTAAGCTCAATTCTAAAATTGAAACTCGCACTGAGATGTTGCAAGACAAACATGATAAAGAATCTATTAGTCTTGTCCATGCTTCAAATATTGATTCTATTACTCCCATTTCTTGTGCATTTTGTGATGAAATTAAAAATGATTTAGATGATATGCATGAAGCATTTAGAGTTAAATTTGATGAGCAATTGTGTAGAATCAAGAATGTGTCTTGTGTTTCTTGTGAGGCATGAAAACTAGTGGTGGTTGTGCATAAGGAGCGATATGCTAGAGCTATTAAGAGCCAAGCTTGTGAGTCTTGTCTCACCCTTGCCAAGGAGAATGATTATTTGTAGAAAACCCTTGAGAAGTTCTCTAGTGGGAAAAAGAACTTAAATCTGATTCTAGATCAATCGAAGGTTAGTAAAACCAATACATGTTTAGGTTTTAACCCCTATGAGCATTCTAAGAGTCATTCTCCGAAGGTAGTAAGCGTAGTTGAGAGTGGAAAGTTTGAGGTTGCCCCTCCTGAGCCTACCAAGATTGTATTCAAGTTTACAGGATTTGCCCAGTCCCCTTCTATCAATGTACGTGCATCTACTTCAGCAGGTATGACCCCACAAAAGGCCAAATATACCATTGCACCTTTTGTGAGAAGGATGGCTATATCATAAAGTTCTATTTTAGGCAGATTAAGAAACTACGTTGTGACCGTGCTAGATCTTTAAGGAGCTTTCAAGATCAGTCCTATCTAGCTAGTGCCCCTAGAGCTATCTATAGACCTCGCTTTGTAGATGGGTTCTTTAATTATTTTTGGTGCCTTTAGAGAGCAACGTGGTTCTAGGTGAGTGGGATTAGGTCTAGAGCTACCCCAAGATGGGATTTCCATCGTTTTGGTCCACGACGAGGATTTTAGAGGGTTTTGGTAGCTCTAGGTTGCATCCTGTTGCATATCATGCTAACCCTATTTTGGAGCTTTTTCTACTAGTCATGTGTCTTAGTACTGGATTTCTTGCTCTTATATCAATAAGCCCAGTACGGAGGCACAAGCTTCTTCTATCTCTTTAATATAGGATTTATGAGTGAGGGGAAATCATGTGGATCATGTCAGTCTCTTTGGATCTCCTACTTCACTCTTAAGCATCTGATGATGGCTATCACTTCTCAGGATGTGGCTTGCTCAGCTTCGACTACATCATCTACGTGACGCAGGTTGAGCTATGTCAATTCCCTGCTTCCATAGTCAGCATTGCATAGTATTTGAGAGTATCAGGATTTTTAGGTCAGTTCAGGGTATTAAGAGTCACAAGTTCTGCCTAGTGTCTTTCTTAGGTACTTCTCTTCCCTACTAGGTTATCAAGGATCTCTTACCCTATCTAGGTTGAGCTTGCTTCTTCTTTCACTAGCTTCTAGTAGTGGGGTTACTAGTATGGTAAATTCGCTCCTTAGCAGTACGTGTTCCTTGGGTTAGAGACCATGTGGTGGAGAGGTTTTCCTTTTGCAAGAGTTTTTTCTTTCTTTTAGCTCTTGTTTTTTATTTCTAAATATGTCATCGGTACGACTCCGAACAGTAATCGTAGAAGCACCCCTAGTCGAATACGTAGACCGTCGTGGGTGCCAAGGGACCTCGAAGTAGCACAACCACCAAGTGAATTCAAGAGAAGTGTATTAGGGTTACAAGAGTGGCCTCCCCACCCAATACAAGGGGTCCTATTTATAGGGGGAGGCTAGTGTAGTTACAACTTTGCCCTTAGGGCTTAGCTCACTTCCAGGGGTACTTCGGTCATTTGCTCTACACGGGCCCCACCACGTCCAGGACCCCAGGGTCGGCCCAGGGTCCTCCAAGGCACGGTCTTGTGTACTTCGCTCGGGGTTGGCCCGTGGTCCTCCTAGGCACAGTCTTGCATACTTCGCCCGGGGTTGGCTCGGGGTCCTCCTAGGAATGGTCTTGCGTACTTCGCCCGAGGTTGGCCTAGGGTCGGTCACACGTACCTTGCCCGGGGTTGGCTCAAGGACTTGATTTGGCGCGAACCTTCCATGGGCCCAAGGTAGCGTGGGGACCCTCCCCCAACAGTAGCCCCTCGTTGATCCCGGCGGTCGTCAATTGTCCGCCCGAGCCGGTGCACCGATCTCAGAAGGGGTCGGCATGCGGCCTCAGGCCAACGGTTTTTCCAGCAGTCCACAAGAATTTTGCAAGGCGTTGCCTTTGCACAAGAGCAAGTTCGGAGGAGAAATTTATAAGGAGCCTGACCTCAGTTTGGTGCGCTCTACCTTTGGGGTGTCAAGCAGTATGAGGCACTCCCCTATCATCGGAATTACCCCGAGGAGGGGCATTTATGGTCTCGGTCCATGATGAACCAAACCTCACTAGGGGGCAGTGGGCAGACCAAGTCCACCATGAGCCGGCCTAGCCCTATAAATATCCCCTCCCCCTTCCTCATTTCCTCCTTTTCCCACTCATCACCTCCTCACTTCATTCCCATCTCATCTCTCCCCAAATCTCCCCAGCTCCTTCCGTGCACCATAGGACATCAGGACACCCTTCTGCCGCTACCACCGAGCCTAGGGCCATCTTCCTCGGGGTGCCTTCCCATCGCCGCCACTGACCCCAGGATGCCCTTCTGCCGCTACACCAGGCCTGGCCGTCTTGCTCTCCCCGACCACCCGGGGGACCCACAATCTTCATTGCCTTGGGGCACTCCGCCCAGCCTATCATCTCGGTGCTTTGCACTCCTTGGCCTGCCCTAGGCAGCTTCCACACCTATCACCTTGGGCCACTTCACCGCCGACCACCCCGTCATCACCCTTACCCGGTGCCCTGGGCCGCACCTCTACCCAGGATCTGCTGTTCCCGAGGATAGCACAGACCTTGCGCTACCACTCCATGCCCCGGTCGCTCTGGGACCTTCCATTGTTATGTGACCAAATTGTTTATTCAAAAATTTTAGTAAAAAATAAAAAAAACAATTTAAGTTAATTTAAAATAAAACAAGTGTTCTTTGGTTGCCTAAATTTTGCAGATTTTATTTGCCTGTTTTTAGCTTTTTAAAAAAGGCTTTTCTTAAAAGTAATTTAATTAAAAACATAAAAAATATTATTAAGTAAAAGATATTTTGGATTTATATAAAAATCCTATTTCAAATTAATTATTTTAAAGCATTTGGCTTTTATGTGGATTTTCTGTGCTTTTCTGGATTTTTAAAAAATCAATTTCAAAGCTAAAAAGTATTTTTGTAAAAAGTAAAAACTGAGAGACCATGTGGAGGTGACCCCATGTTTGTGATGAGTAATTGACACTTATTTTAAAAACAATCAATTTCAGAGCTAAAATGTATTTTCGTAAGCCTTTTCCAGTGGTCGGAAGTCTATTGGAAGGCGTATGACCACTCTGGTCGTGGTCGTAGGTTGATACGACCACTCTAGCCGTGGTCGTAGGCTGTTTCGACCACATTGGTCGTGGTCGAAAGCCCCTAGTCGGATTTATGACCACTCTAACCGTGGTCGGATGGCTGTCGAAGAATTTACGACCACATTGGCCGTGGTCGAATGCTGGTACGACCACGATGGCCGTGGTCGAATGCCTCTACAACCACGTTGGCCATGGTCGAAAGCTGGCTACGGTCGGAAGTTGTAGCTTCGACCGCTGCGATCGAAAGTCGGCAGACTTCGACCTCGATCACATTGGGAAGTCGACGGACGTTGACCACATTGTGAGGTGGACGAACGTGGTCGGATCACAGTCGGACGCAGTCGTAGCGTAGTCAGGCGCGGTCGGATGCGGTAGTATGTGATCGGACGGGTTCTGGACGTGGTCAGATTCCCCACCTTCTTTGTATCATGCTTGAGCTCAATCATCTCACTCAGTATCCTTGATCATTATGCACCTCAGCTCCTCCATGAGCGTAGCCTTGATCCTCGTCATTGGACATGCTTGACTCTAAGCGTCCACACAAATCCAAAGACAAAAAATTATTTCTAGGCACAAGTTCTTTATAAATTGACCCACATTAGCTAAAACATACATCATACAACACATATGTATTGATCTAGGTTAAACCAAATCAGCCCATAACACAATTCCTCAAAACGTTAAACTGGTTGAAGGAACATAGCACAGCCGGTTAGACTGCTAGCCTCGGCTGATCTGTCCGCTGGTGATGGCCGGTTAGACCACTAGGACCAGCCCGTTTGACCGGCAGCCAGTCTAACCATCATATCAGGCTGGTTAGACCGATTTGACTGATAACCACTCTGAAAAAACATAAATTTGTAAAATCTAAATTTTCTTTACTCTAAAATGACAATGATTCATCACAACAAAATCCTGAACCTTCTCACGTGGTCCTTCATGTGTTCTTCGAATGAAACCGGTACATTACTAATGTAGTGTAAGTAATTAGACTGAATTTTGGATGGTGTTGTTCAGGTGGCAGATATTGTATGGTCCTTTCAATCATGTTTCTTTCATATGTTGACTGCACATCCAGATTTCTGGCTGAACCTAGTTTCTTTCTAGGATTGGTAGCATCTTTACACCAAACACAAACAACATGTTATGAATATTGTGTATCTATTCATGAGGCCAAAAGGGCAATATATATAGGGAGTACAAGCGAATATACAAAGGAATATGCCATATACAGATAAGGAAACCAAGGCATATATGGAAACGAATAACAATCATATTCTATCCTTAACACACCCCCTCAAACTTATAGTGGATCATGCATATTGAGTTGGAGAGAAAATACAAATGTTGTGCTTTAGTTTGTGGCTTCGTGAAGAAGTCAGCAAGTTGTAACTCTGATGGCACGAATTGTAGAGCAAGTACTCCCTCCTGCACCTGCGAGCGAGTGTATGAAGCATCCACACCAATGTGCTTGGTGAGCTCATGCTTCACTGCATCACGAGCAATACTGATAGCACTTGTACTGTCAGATATAAGTGTCGTAGGTTTCCTCATAGGTACTCCAAAATGTGCAAGTAGCCACCTCAACCAAGTAATCCCTATTGTCACTACTACCATAGCTCTCAACTCAGCCTCTACACTCAAACGGGAAACTGCAGTCTGCTTCTTTGTCTTCCAGGCAATCAAGGAAAAGTCAAGAAAAACACAGTAAGCAGAAAGAGAACGACGATCAGAAGGATCACTAGTCCAGGCCGCATCAGAGTACGCTTGAAGCTATAGTGAGGTGGAGCTAGGGAAAAACAAGCGATGAGAGATTGTCCCACGCAAGTAGCAAAGAACACGAAGGAGGTGACTGTAGTGAAGATGAGTAGGACGAGACATGAACTGACTCAAGATATGAACAATATGAACAATATCAGGGCGAGTGCTCACAAGATATACCAGACTACCAACAAGATGGCGATAACGGGTAGGATCCTCAAGAAGATCACCATCAGTAGCACGAAGCTAAAGGGAGAGCTCCATAGGAGTTTCAGTAGTGTAAGTGTCAGTCAGACCAGACCGATCAAGAAGATCTTGGATATACTTCTGCTGGGAGCGGTAGTAACGCTTAGGCATGGAAGAAACCTCAATCCCAAGAAAGTACAAAAAGAAACCTCAGTGCATGTGCTCACTGAGATGCTTCTTCACGTATATGATGAATGAGGAATCATTACCAGTAATGAGCATATCATCCACATATAGAAGAAGTAGTGTCCTACCTCGAGGTGAAACATGGACAAAAAGAGCAAGATCATGCGCACTGATAGTGAAACTGACAACGGTAATCACTGAGGTAAAACGCGTAAACCAGGCATGAGGGGCTTGTTTGAGACCATGAAGAGCATGACGAAGAAGACAGATATGGCCATCTGGAACAGAATACCCAGGTGGTGGCTACAAGGAAACCTCCTCATGCAAAACACCATTAAGAAAGGCATTCTTAATATCCAGCTGAGAGATAGACCACCGGTGAACAGAAGCAACCACAACAAGAGTGCGAACAGTGGTCATATGGGCAACAGGGGCAAACGTCTCATCGTAATCATGACCATACACCTACTGGAAGCCACGAGCCACAAGATGAGCCTTGTAGTGCTCAATAGTACCATTATACCTGGTCTTGATCTTGTACAACCACTTGCACGTGATAGGACGAGCATGCACAAGCGTCGGTACAATATACCAAGTCTCCGTATGTCTACGAGCATCAAGCTCCTCTGCCATAGCGAGCTGCTACTCAGAAAGAGAAGCATCCTCACAATAAGAACTAAGCTCAATGACAGAGAGAGCATGAGCAGTTGAAGTAAAACCAAGACGATTAGGAGGTCGAAAGGATGTCCGGTCATGAAGGGTGTAACGAGGAGCATCATCAGAGGAATCAAACATTGATATCAGCAAGATACCAGAAGATTAGTCTGGTGAAGAACGAGGACGTCTAGAGTAGTGCACCCCAGAGAAATGAGACAATGGTGCTGCAGGAGCAAGAGGCGGTCTGCAGAAGGCAACACAAGAGGTGAAGGTGCAGAAGAAACCACTGGAGACAAACTAGAGGAAGGCTGTGAAAGGGGAGAAATGGGTGCAGAGTTAGAGAGAGACAACCAAGAGATCGTCTCGATGGTGGAAGCAGGACGAGGAGCTAAATCTCGATAGAAGAAAGGTTCATCAAAGGCAACGTCTCGTGAGATCCTAATTCATCAAGCAGAAGGATCATAGCAGCGATAACCCTTATGCTCAGAATTGTACCCAAGAAATACACACTCAACTGACTGGGCTGATAGTTTGGTGCACTCATGAGGCTGCAGCAGGACAAAACAAGTGCAGCCAAAAACACGAAGGTGACTGTACTGAGGGGCTCTAGAGTAGAGATGCTCTATAGTGCTGACATCCTTAAGAGCAGTGGAAGGCTACATATTGATGAGATATGCAGCCGTAGAAACAACCTCCACCCAGAACTTTGGTGGAACGTGAGAGGAAAGAAGAAGAGTGTGAGCAGTCTCAAGAAGATGATGATGCTTGCGTTCAACAACCTCATTCTAAGCATAGGCACTAGGACAAGAAGACTAGGAAAGAGTGCCCTATCAGAAATAAATTTTCTGAAAGCACCAGAACAGTACTCTCCAGCAGAATCACAGCGAAAAGTACGGATAGATGACTCAAACTGAGTATGAACCATCACGGCAAAGCTACGATAGATCGCAAGAAACTGACCACGATTAGACACAGGGAAAAGTCAAGTGAAATGGGAATAATCATCAATGAAAATTATGTAGAATTTATGCCTACCTTTTGAGATAATAGGCGCAGGTCCCCATACATCTGAATGAACTAAATCAAAAGGACAAGAAGACATGGACTCACTAGAATGATAAGGAAGTTATATCTGCTTGCCCAACTTACAACCCTGATAAAACATTAATGTGTCAACAGTAACACGTCCAAGAACACCCTAGCAAACTAATGAAGAAAGACGGGACCCACATAGGTGTCCTAAATAGTGATGCCACTGCGCAAATACTCCAGAGGTGGTGGCAGCAGTGGCGGTAGAGGCAGACGTGGTAGGAGCAATTGAAGTGGACGGAATGTGGAGACAGTCGAGAATATAGAGACCCTGATGATCCCTACGATGCCAGCCAGTCCAAAGAACCGTCCCTGTCTGTCGATCCTGGACGAAATAGGTGTGAGAGTCAAAAACAACCTTACAACCAAGATCGGTGAGCTGTCACATCGAAAGAAGTTGCATGGTAAGCTGGGGAACATGAGAAACATCTAGAACAGAAAAGTCAGTGGACAAAAGAATGCCCTGACAGCTGACATATAAGGAAGTACCATCAGCTGTCTGAATAGAGATAGGAAAATTAGGAGGTCTGACTGAAGGGAGAGATGTGGAGTCCAGTGTCATGTGAAAAGAGGCACCAGAATCTAGAACCCAAGAGGTACCTGGAGGAGACGTCTGAGCTAGACTGGCAGAATCCGCTGAGCTGTAAGAGAGCTGCTAAAGTAGAGCATAGCACAGCTGCTGAACAGAGTCACCTTTCTGAGCAGAAACTTATGAGCTGGTCTATCCTCCTGTGAAGGAAGCGTCTCCCTGCTCCCCTTTGGTCGCCCACCCCCATGTACCTTATTTCGCTTTTTCCGCACCGCATAACTCTAGTAGTCATGCCCGAAATTCTTATAGTAGTTGCACTGAACTCTAGTTGGTGCGAAAGTAGGAGCAGAGATAGGCACCTGGGAGAGGTCGTAGTCAAAGCAGATATCATTGTCGTAGTTAAAGAAAGGGCAACAAGCACAGTCGGAACAGACTGTGCTGCTAACCTGAGACGAAGCTCTTTAGCCCAAAGCTTCGAAAGGGCCTTTGTAATGGTCGACCGTGGAGAGTAGCTCAGTAGCTGAGCTCTGATAGGCTCAAACTCTGGGTGAAGGCGACAGTCGAAGTCATAAAGGCGAAGGCGATCATGATCCGCCTTCTGCACTTTGTGACAATCCTAACAAAGTGGAGAGGCCAGCTCATCTAGCTGGTGCCAGAGACTTGCCAAGGCCTGAAAGAAGTCGTCAACGGAAGAATCTCCCTGACGAAGCATCTCTAACTCACGCTGAAGCAAAAAGAACTGAGCATCACTGCTCTTCTGGTATTGCTCATGAAAGTACTTCCAGATATGTCGAGTAGACCGTAGACCAACAATGTCTGGCTGGAGGGAGTCATCGACACTGACCACCAGGATGGCATGAACATGGGGCTTGTCAGCACACCAACGCTCGAAAGCGTCAATGGCATACTGAAAAGTCTCATCAGTAGCGTCATCAGCAGTTTTGACTCCTTCTTGGTAGCCTCACCTGCTGTAGGAGGTGCAGAAGTAGACTGTCTAGGAGGATGCTGATCCAGCTGTGGCGGAGAAGGGCGTGCATCGGTGACATGTCCCCAAAGGCGAAGACCTCTTTGGGAGAAGACCATAATATGTAGTTCGTTCCATGGAGCTTTGTTCCTGAGAATGGGATCGTAGCAGATGGAATGGAAGCCATCGGTAGATGGTGCTGGACGGCACGACGACCAAGGCAACAAAGTTCAACAGGCGGCGCTGGACGGCGCGGCGAGATCAACGTTATGTTTTTTTTCTTTTTTTTTTTTGCGCTAATACAAAATGAGCGTCGACCGAAACTTCACAAACCAAAACAAACGGCCGGCTAGGCTCGAAAGTCACCGAGGCGATGAGCAGGTGGAGCTGGTGGCTGGCGGAGCGGCAGCCGGAAGATTGGGCGGCCGGCAAACCGTCGGTTGGCAGCTCAGGGGCAACGTGCGGGCAGACGACAGCGAAGCAGCCGTCGGCAAACCGACGGCCGAATCGGAGGCAGCTTCAGTCGGCGACGGCGATGATGAATCGGGCAGCAACAGTGCCGGATCTGGTGGAGACGACGGCGGCGGGCGGCGGCGGCGGCGACGACGGCGAATCAGCGGCGAAGAACGTCGGATCGGCGGCGGCGCCAAATCAAGCGGGTAGCACCGGATCGGGTGGAGACGACGGCGGTGGCTCGGGCGGCGGGTGGAGACGACGGCGGTGGCCTAGGCGGCGACGGTGGCTCGGGAGGTGACGATCAAGAGGTGGCGGCACAGGCGGCACGGCGGCTGGCGGCGGCGGCGGCGGATGGCGGCGTCGAAGGCAGCAAAAGAACAAGGTCAGAGCACTAGCTCTGATACCATGTTATGAATATTGTGTATCTATTCATGAGACCTAAAGGGTAATATATATATGAAGTACAAAGGAATATACAGAGAAATATGCCATATACAGATAGAAAAATCAAGGCATATATGAAAATGAATAACAAACATATTCTATCCTTAACACAACATTCCCATTAAGCCATGGTTAGGTGCACGTTTTGTACAAACGCGGCACGAACACAAAGTTGAATCAACTTTTTGTATGCGCGCAGTTAAATCAAAAGTTCCACAATCTTTTTGACTGAATCCAGACACCGGAATCTTTTCAGGATTCACAGCCTCTCCACATTGACCAGACAAGAACTGCAAATGCACATCTCCTTCTACTGAATCCACTGTCTTTCCAGGATTCAGAACACCTGTAAACCAAATCACACACATTTTTCTTCCTCCTCCTCATGGTTAGGTGCAGTTTTGTACAGAGAAATGAAACATGAACAAAAAGCAAACTGCCCTTGAAGCTCAATATCAAACCCGGGATCAGCTGCGGCCAAATCACTCCTGTGGCTTGGGGAACGGCAGGTTCAGGTGCTTGTAGCTGGTGAACCCGCCGTCCACCACCAGGTTATGCCCGGACACGTACTTGGAGTCGTCGGAGGCGAGGTACACGGCCGCCCTGGCCACGTCGACCGCCTCGCATGTCACGCCCCTGAGCTCGCCGAGGCCCCTGATGATCGCGGCCACCCGGGCCTCGTCGGCGCCCCGGAACATTTGAGAGAACTGCTCCACCACCATCGGCGTCGGTATCGCGTACGGCGATATGCAGTTGATGCGGACGCCGTGGCGGGAGAGCTCGGCGGCGGCGGTCCTCACGACGCCGGCGATGGCGGACTTGGAAACCGAGTAGGGGTACGTGCCGAGGCCGCCCATGAGGCCGCTGATGCTCGCCATGCAGAGGATCGAGCCGGCGCCGGACGGCGCCATGATGCGCGTCGCGTGCTTGATCCCGGACAGCGTGCCGCGCACGTTCACGCGCATGACGGTGTCGAACTGGGCTAGGTCCAGGGTGGCCATCTCCGACGTGCCGGCCAGCGATCCGACGACGCCAGCGTTGTTGAACATGACGTCGAGCCGGCCGTGCCGCGCGACGGCGGCGTCCACGGCCCCGGCGACGCTGTCCTCGACGGCGACGTCGCAGTGGACGAAGTGGGCCTGTGGGCCGAGCTCCTGGGCCGTCTCGAGCCCCAGCTGGGTGTTGACATCGGCGAGGACCACGGATGCGCCCTCCTGGATGAACTCGTGGGCCGTGGCCTTCCCGAGCCCGCTTGATCCTCCGGTTATTAGTGCAATCTTCCCCTCAAGCCTGCACAAAATTAGGTATCCGGTGTTAGAATTGGTCGTGAGTGAAATTTGCAAGATTTGTTGGGGCTTGATTGAAAATTTTGGAGATTGATACTTGTAGTTCCAAAAATGGTAAAAAAGGGGGATAACTTGCAATGATTTTACGAGGAATTAGATGGAAATGAAAATATGTGAGGTAAAAACAGCCAATAAAGTAGGTAAGATTTGCAAAAAAATGATATCTTCACATTTATATATTAATAAAAGCATTTTGCAATATCTAGATAAAAAATACATGTAATGGGAAAAAGTAAAGAAATGCATCAATTTTGAAAAAAGAAGAAGAAAAGCTTGCATTTTTTTTCGGAGGACTGAAATGGGATTTCAAATATGTGAGGTGAAAAGAGCCAACTACATGTTGATAAAAAAATATGTGAGGTGAAATGGGATTGAGTAAAATGTTCAAAAATCAGTGATCTGTTTCAACATACATGTTGATAAAAAATTGCAATGCCTGATAAGGCTGATAAAAAGAAGAGGGTTAGATCATTGTGGCTGCCTTGTTCTTTGGAAACAGCACTGCACTGTTCTTGGAAGCTGCCGAGATTCCAACTCAAGCAAACTTACACTGGTACACATGGCCCCACACAACCCCTCTCTCTCTCTCTCTCTCTCTAAACACAATCACATGACCAACTAACAGTACCAGCTGTGTTAGGACCTGGAATCTTAACACCCTGGAGAGATCTCTTAACCAAGATAATACAAAGTTTGTGCTTTGATTTCTTGTACTATTAGCTAGCTAGCTACACAACAAATGGTAGCAAGCTATGCTAATGGCTTAACCAACTAGCAGGCTAGTAGTAGCTTTCCACTTACCTCCCCTTCGCCGCCTCCGCCGACAGCCACCGCCCGCCGCCGGCCACCTCCGCGGACGCCCTCCTCCTACAAATAAGCCAAGGCAAGGAGCGCAAGTCAAACAACCACGTAGCTAGCTAGAATTGTTTTGTGCGTGACATATATATGTTCAGCAAGAGCTAGAAATCAAACAACAACGTCATAAATACGCATGTACGTGACAGAGATCGATTGAAGTCTCCTTCTCTTTTGAGAGGGAAGAGCATGGTGTAGTGTTGAACAGAAATGATTGGGAAAAGATGAACTTGAGGACATGAAATTAATTAGCATGGGATGTGACATGACAATAACAAGGAACATTCATCCCATCCACAGATGTTATATAGCTGTTGCTAGCCAAGAAATAATGTGTGGAGAAATTAAGCTAATTAAGCGCGTACCTAGCTTCACCGACGAGCCGCCGGAGCATCATCTCGACCTAGGTATTCTTGGTTCTTTAGGTGTGTATGTGTGCAGAGCGAGAGAGAGAGAGAGAGAGAGAGAGAGAGGGAGGGAGAGAGGGGTGGTTGTTCCTTTGTAGTACGAGTGTGTGAGATGGTGGTGCGCTTGGAGCTTGTTAAATAAAAACGATGAGGACCTCCTCTCCTCTCCAGTCTCTCATGCATCCCCGTGAAACCAACCACCTATATTTATTATACAGTCAGTTTGGTGATCCATGTAAGGTGGTGATCGGTTCATTTGAAAATGAAGCTTATAATTTGAAAACACTGTGGTGGTGAAAAAAACATGGTGGTGAGAGGCTTATTTAACATAATTAAATTTAAAAATTGAAAATATAAAAATATGTTAGCTCATCACGAGACAGCATAAGCGAATACGAGAAAAAAGAACCGACAAAAAGCTCAAAAAGTCAAAATTCGAGGAAAAGGCGAAATCATGAATAGTGCAAAATAAGCTTAAGCTTTAAGCCATAAGCCATATTGATCACCCCCTAAGTTCCTACTACTATTCCATTTTCTCTTGTCCCATAGAAAAAAAATAGGAGCCCTCGTATTAGGAGTACACGCCATGGGTGCATGCATCGATCTGTTTTGCCAGGAGGAGGATAGCTAAGCTAGTTAATGCTGTGTGCTGGCTCATGTCTCTGTGTGAGTAATGGACTTGGTGTTGTAGCATCTAACCAGCTAGCCAGCTTGTGGGCTGTGTGTGGAGGAGTTGTTGCCGACTGGACCGGCAAGGATGAAAGCACGATGTGTCCCCTTATCATTCACTAGTTTTGACCAAGTAGTATGCAGATACATCAACTACGCACCGCTCGGCTGTAACAAGGATCTCACTCGGTAGTAAAAAAATTATATTTTAATGCTTGTGGTTGTTGGTAGTTGGCTGGTGAGGGAGAGAGAACAACATGATTAAAAGAAAATTGTATTTTAATACTTGTGGCAGATCTTTAGTTTAAGGACCAGTCTTAAGCCTTTTTGCTTATGGCCTACTTAAGATCAACCTTGTAATGTATAAGATCGACCTTAAGGTGGCTTGTGACCCTCTATTTTTTTATACTATGGATGCCCTAATACACTATATGTACATGAGGGCTGTTCTTTTCCTCCGGCCGTGGCTTTTGGCTTATATTACTAACTTTTAACCTAGTCTTGTTGAACGATCTACACGTTAAAAGCCCAACATTCCCAAAATAGTGAGTATCATCTATATGTCAAGTAAGCACCAAAATTCAAAATTTCACCAAAACCATAAGTCGCGACCGAAAATGACATAGCTGTATGCACCATGCATGGTGGTCAATTCACTTTCTGTTATGCCCATGGTAACCCCCTCGATATACCAACATTAATTTTAAGGAGACAGAATGAATGTGTGTATCTTCAACAAACATCAGTATTGAGATGCGAATTGAAAGATTGTTAGTGCTACTTTTATTATACACTACTACAGAAAGCCTAATACTAGACGGCCAATCACGACGGTTTGACAAAACGGTCTGTAACCGACACTAACACAGACGGTTTTAATTTGGATACCGTCTGTGTAGGCGGCGTCGGAGAAGACGAGTATCACAGACGGTTGTTACCGATGAACCGTCGTGATATTAGTATCACAGACGTTCAGATTAAAACCGTCTGCGTGATAATTGGAATTATCACGCACGGTTTTTATTACAAACCGTCTGTCATAGTAACAACCAATCAAATTCGTATAGAGACAGGGGATCACAAATAAAAGACAAATTTATTAATTTCAATTCAAGGCAAATTTATTACAAAAGTCGCAGAGATAAAGAGATTGCCAGATTCTAATCTTCTGGGCTTCGTACGCTTCTTTTTCGACTTTAGGACTTGGAGGAGCGCCCGCTGAGTTCTCGAACGCCGTTAAGATTGTCCTTGTCCTCAGCACTTCCTCCTCTAGCATTGGTAAATTATCAGTAGCGTACGCCATAAGCTCGTAGAGGATAGTATTATAAGATTCCTCGAATCATCGTTTCGCTTGAGCGGCAATGCTATCCATCAATCTCTCCATTGCCACAAATGCTTCCTCCGCTTTGTGCACATTGTAGAGAAGAACGAGGTTAAGCGCGGTTTCCCTTTCCGAGCGGCAAAAAAACACCTCCGTCGGCGGATGATGAGGTCCAATGACGGATGGAAGCGAGTCGAGGAGGAGAGCAGGCGTGAGCGAGGAGCTGCTCTAGACGTTGATTATTGGCCTTTGTGTAAGATTACTACCGAATAACTCATGATGGATAGATGAGAGGAAGGAGATGAGCAGAAGAACAGTACTAGAATCCATATTAATTGGTAGCTAGTAAGAACAGTACGTAGGAGATGTGATCACAAGAACAGCACAGATGAGAGTGTACGTATGTAGAAGACCCTGGCGCGCATATTTAACCTTCAGCACAGACGGTTCGTATACCAAACATTAATGAAATAGACGCTTCGTATAACGAAGGAGATACGTGACACGAAACACAAGAGATACGTTCTGACTTTTCATTATCACAACTGGTTATCGCAGACGGTTTTGAATAAACAACCGTCTGTGTTGGCGGCGTCGCAGACGGTTTTGAATAAACAACCGTCTGTGAAAAGCAGCTTTTCATAGACGGGGTTTAATATAAAATCGTCTGCGATAACCAGCTTTTCACAGACTGGTTTTAATATCACAGACGGTTTGTAATAAAAACCCGTCTGTGATAATGCCACAAAGCATTTAATGCGCTGCTCAGGCCGCCTCGTCTTCATTTCGATCCAGATCTATAGCCACTGATGCGCACTCTTTCGCTCACGCGAGCCTAGGCGATTTCAGTCCAGTCTGTGATATTTCAATATCACAGACGGTTGTTCGACAACCGTCTGTGATAACCTTCGATTATCATTGACCCATAAATTCAGACGGTTCACAAAACCATCTGTGATGACGTTTTTGAACCGTCTGTGATGACCTTTTCTGTAGTAGTGATAGCGAAAAGCGTATAAGCACTTACCTTGCTATATTTCCACATTTTACAAAAAGAAATTTCGAAGTCTTAAAAATTACTACCACACATTCTTGGTTGATTCTAGAGAGGTGGGGTGCACGTTGAAGAAGATGCTGTCGATGATGCAAGGCGGATTGACTAGCTACGGAAACCTTTGCTAGAGCTCTACCGTGGCGATCATGACCGGGGGCTCTCTAAAACAACAAGCATGTCGCCCTGTAGATGTGGCCTTCTTGGCTACTTGGAACGATCGATGCCGACGGAGATGGAGGTTGAGAGAGATTGATGAACTCGGAGCGAAACAACTGGAGCGTGTGAGAGAGGTGGTCAGTTCACTGATGTAGCACAAATGATAAAGCGCACAGTATCATAATTGCTTCAATGGAGACTAGGGCCTGTTTGGGGAGTCGGATATTCTGAATAGCTAGCTGGTCTGAGTAGCTAACTGGCTGGTCTGAGTAGCTGGCTAGTCTGAGTAGCAGCTGGTCTGAGTAGCTAGCCTATTTGGCATCCTAGATTCTAGCTGTGCAGTTGGTATCCTGATAGATATATTGACTGAAATGCCCTTATGTGAGTTGATGTCCTGATTATGTAATTGATAGAAGAGATATCCATACTGTAAATTTGTAGTACTTAGTTCAAACATTGAAAAACTAATATTAAAATTTCATGACAATAAATTTGATTCCAAATCATAATTTTAAATATTAATATGGATAACTACCATGTCTCCATACAAAAGGAACATACAAAAGGTGTTCATAGGCATATAAGACGCACATATCACCATCAAAAGGAACTTCTATGGTACTATCTATATTCTTGAAGCCATCAAGTCGTTAGTTATGGAATCACGAAAGGCACATATATCACCATCATCTTGTGCCGTGCCAATGTAACCACCTCCTGTGTTTGAATCAACATGTGGCATGTACTCTTCATCATCATCGCACCTCTCAAAGAGATGGTCACTCAGAGCACTGTCTCAAATGAAATTATGAAGCGCCATACAAGCAATGATGATCTTCTTTTGCCTCTCAACCTTATAGCTTGGCATATGCAATAAAATTCACCACTTCATCTTTAGCACGCCAAACACACATTCAATCGCATTACGAAGAGAGGAGTGAGCATGATTGAAGACCTCCTTTTGGCCACTTGGGCGCCCTCCCCGTTGAAACTCCGGCAAAATGATACTTTTGCCCTTTGTACGGAGCGATGTATCCATAGGTGTGTAATGGAACTTGGCATAGTCTTTGTTGGCCTGGAAAAAAGATATGCAGAATTATTTACAAAATGATGCCACAAAGCATTGAATGGAAAATAATTTTACAAATGTCAATGGCATACCGCTGTTTTTTCTGTCCACCATTCATCATCTGCAACAATTGTTCCATTTTGGACATCCCAACCAAGACCGGTTGCATTCTTTTTTAGCTCAATCCATAATATGTATTCCCTCTTCAAAGTATCCCAATGATTCTTTAGCTTGGTCCGGTCATAGTTTCTATTTGTCTTTGCATTGAATTTTTCTTGTAGATTTTTGTAACCAGTAGCACTCAAGGCTACATTTGGCCTATTTCCAGCTAGTACTTCATCCCTACATATTTCACAAAAAAAATTTTGTTGCCTAGGCATCCCAAGTTGCTTTTGGTGTCTTCCCTTTCTCCATCTAGTTTCATATAAATATACAAGATGTTTCACAAAAAATATACAAATGGCGGCGGGGAGGAGAGAGGCGTGGGGAGGAGGGGGCGGCGGAGGATCCGGGAGGGGGCCGGGGAGGGGCAGGGGTGGGTGGCGGTGGGGGGGAGAGGAGAGGTGTAGGGTAGGAGGGATCCGGGAGGGGGGCCGGGGAGGGGCCGGGGGGGGCGGGGAGGGAAGGAGAGAGGCGTGGGGAGGAGGGGTAGGAGGGGCAGCGGGGGATCCGGGAGGGGCGGGGGGGGAGGGCCAGGTGGGTGGGCGGGGAGGAGGAGAGGTGTGGGGAGGAGGGTAGGAGGGGGGGGGGGGATCGGGAGGGCGCTGGGAGGGCGCGGGGTGGGCGCCTGGGAGGGGGAGGAGAGAGGCGTGGGGAGGAGGGTAGGAGGGGCGGCGGGGGATCTGGGGGGGCGGGGTGGGTGGGGCGGAGGGGAGGAGAAAGGCGGGGGATCGGGGGCGGGGGCGGTGGAGTTTATCTAGTGTCATTTGTGGGTAAATAACTTCAATTTTAAGTGGCATTAGCCCGCAGAATCTGTGAGAAGCTCGGCTATTGCGGCTACTCGGTCCTAGTACAATTGTGCCTTCCCAGATTTTCAGATTTTCAGTAGCTATCCCAAAAGCTGGACTGTTTGGAAGAGCTTTTGGCTACTAGAAGTAGCTAGCTTGCTTAGAATCCAAAACAAACAGGGCCTATGATTCAAATCATGAAACCTACGAGGTCCTATTTAGAGCACACAGAGTGGGAAATTTGAGGCATTTCTACGAAATTAATGTGTTAATTTCTATATAGGTCATTTGTTATTATTCAGATTTCATCGCATGATGACACTATTACAAAAAGGATCATCACAGACGGTTCAAAACTGTCATCACAGACGATTTTTTGAACCATCTGAATTTATGCGTCAGTGATAATCAGAGCTTATCACAATCGGTTTGTAAGCCGTCTGTGATAAATACATCATAGGCGGTTTATAACTAGAACTGTTTATGAAGAACACTATCATAGACCGTTGTAACTACCAACCGTCTGTGATACTCACACATCATAGACGGTTCTAGCTACCAACCGTCCGTGATGTGTATCACAGACGGTTGGTATATAGAACCATATGTGATACTTTCTCATCACAGACGGTTTCTAGTTCGAGCCATCTGCGATAATTGTTCACAGACGGTTTGTACCACAAACCGTCAATGATAATTCATTCTATCCCTAAATTTTTTCTATTTTTGGGTAGCCGCAGGAAATGTTAACTATATCATTTGAAAACAAGCAAATACAGTAACAAACATAGAAACACATTCTATTTTCATTAAGATTAGAATTCACCATTACAACATCACAAGATATCAAGTAGTTACTCATAGCACTGCATACACAAGAAGACACTTACAATTTTACAAAGATAAGCTTCATGGCTACAAGTTCAAAAAATGCTTACATTACAAGAAACTTCAGGCTAATACAAGCTAGACTTACACAACCTTCATTAAACTACAATCTAAAACAAGTGGTGCGGAAAAAATTTCAAGTAGCAGAAACAAAAAGGCAACGAACACTATTTTCAGCTTCTATGACAAAATCAATAGCTTCTATGCTGACGACTTACAATAGTACATATTTGCCATTGCCTACTTCCTTTCCATCTTGCTTTAAGTGAAATTTCAGTCACTTTGCCGAACCCCTTCCCACCCTTGCCGCGCACAAATGAGTTGGAGTAGTACTAGTGGTATTGGTTCTTCAAGTAGGGAGAGGGGGTTAATAAAGGGCGAGAGGTGGGGATGAGAACAGTGCCTGTCGTTCGATGTGGAGAGAATGGATGGGTGAGATCGGGATCCTGGGGATATATCGCGGATTGGTGATGTGGCGGGACATCACAGACGGTTCGGATTACAAATCGTCTATGATAGAGACATCACAGACAGTTCATAACAAAAACTGTCTATGATAACATGAGATATTACAGATGGTCCATAACAAAAACAGTCGGTGATAATAGCGTCACAAAGACAATATATCGATACAATATAAATAGCTAGTCTCAAAAGATAAAATTGCAAACTAAAATGGCTTATATATACTCGTTTGAAAGGTTTCGATGAGATCTACAACTTTGCAATTGGAGCGAAACCCAAATTCCAAAGGGAAGATCAAAACTTTTGGCAAAAATAGAAACTGAAAACTTAAAACGCAAATTTGGGGCTAAAGATACCGATTTTGAGGGTCTCGGAGGGCGACTAGCACAAGCCAGTCATTTGTTTTCAATTGGGTTCATCGTTAGCTTATCAATGAGTATAAGAACATCGAAAACGGACATCATATGCAAAAGTTATGCCCGTTTTACTAAAGATGTCTCAAAATTGAATCCTACTCAGACTCAAGCGGGAGATTATGAAATTTTAGGGATTACGAGGCGGGAAACATATCACAGACGGTTTTTAATACAAACCGTCTGTGAAGTATCACATATGGTTTAAATAAAAAACTGTCTGTGATGTCTTGTATTATCACAGACGGTTCATATAAATAACCGTCTGTAAAAATACCACAGACGGTTATTCGTATAAACCGTTTGTGATACTTTCAGCACAGACGGTTCTTAGAAACCGTCTATGATGTAAGCGTCTAGTTTAGCCTCTTTTGTAGTAGTGTAATCTAGATATTAGGGACTACTTTGTATTGAAGTGTGCATGCATGGGTCTACCCTAACCAATTAATGAGTTCTTCCAAGCCCCAGATGGAGGGACGAAAAATTCGAATACTCCAAGGTGAGGAAACCTGAATGCTCGTTAGCAATTTCCAAGGATGTGTCTAGGTGGGATGTGAGTGTTTTTTGTTAGTGGATACTTGAATTTTGAGCTATTAGATCTAGATCAAATGGATCTCATCCCTCCCACAAACTATATAAATTCTCTCCTTGCCTTCCTCTCCTCGTCCCAAACCGTAGGCGCCTCCCCACACCACCACCACCACTGCACCACCACCCACCGCCGTGCCATCATTGCCGCTCCTCCCTCCATCCGTCCTAAGCACACTCCCGCGCCACCTCCTTCTTCCTCTTCTCCGGTTAGATCCCCACCGCCACCCTTCTTCATTGTCTCTAGCGGCTACCGCCTCCCACTGCCTCCTAAACACTCTCGTCTTTGTCGTCCTTATTGATGTTCACCATCCATCGCCCTCCTCCGACCCGTGGCACCAGTGGTGCCACCGCCACCACCGCCGGTCTGCCGATTCGTCACTCCCTCGACCTCCATCTATACCCTAGGGCTCCGATGAACCCAACCCTAACCAGAACACTAAACCTAACTCGGCGGAGTTCATCGCCGGAGTTATGCCATTGGTCACTGGAGGCACCACCGAAGGCATGAATCTAGTGGCAAATCGGAGAGATGAAAAATTCAAGTACCCTCAAGAAAACACCTGAATACTTAGCAATTTCCAACTAAAAAAGTATATGTACGCATGTGTAACATATGAAATCATATACTATATACTACCACCAGAAGAGTTAATTATTTATACAGATTAAAGCTTGATATACACAATTTCTAGTTTAATTTCGTCAAAGGAAGGACATGGAGCAAAAAGTATGTATAGCTGTATACAACTGCATACCGTATATCTGTTGTTCACTCTGGATATTCCTCTAAAGCCGTTTCAGGGTTTCTTTTTAAAAAAGCCTTTTCAGGTACCTTAATTTGCTCACCAGCTGAGTGCTGTATACGCGCTCATCCATTCTGAATCGTCTAAATTAATATTCAAACATCTCAAGAACATGGGTATTCTTCAGATAGTAGTAGAAAAGAATACATGATTCTCTGACCAAAATATATGGAGGAGAGAGAGGGCATGCACCAACTAACTTCTCTAGAAAACACAGACTTCAGAAACTCATTGACTTGTACTGCTCATCAGTGGAGTAGCAGGTGATATATGTGGTCAAAATATTTGACAAAATGGAAAGCACTCGTATATTAACTGCAAGAATTGAGGAAACATCATAATGAACCATGATCCAGCAGATCGATGAATGAGTACCTATATATAATCTTTCCCGTCCAACTCTTTTTGGGAGAAAATTGAAAATGTGTTTTCCGGAAGAAGAAGAAATTAGACATTAATTATTAATTGTAGTTAGGCCATGTTGTGTTGGGTTATGACTAGTGGCTTTTAGCTACAGCTGATAATTTTTGTATAAGCTTTTTAAGACGGCAACGGACGGTAGAGACGCCGATGAGGATAGCTTAAACAGTTTTGGGCTCAGAAAGTCATTTAGAGAATCCGTTTCGAAAAATCGTTTGAAGAAACTGCACTATTTATTTTAACTTCCAAAGAAAACAAGCCAAAAATCACCCTAAAAGCTCAAAAGAACTGGTCTTTGATCTAGCCAAAGCCTTATGGGCAATTTCGTCATTTTACAGCCGCACGTACAGTACTGTAATACGCAATCTTGGACGTGCATGGTGGTCTGCCTGTTTCCAGGTACCCTACGCAGCTGTGCCACCTCGTAGACGCTAGAGGCCAATGAACAATATAATAAAATATTTTTTGGAATGTAAACTAATTAAACATCTTTAGCCATCACTTCCAGCTTGGTCAATGAAATTCTGATTATTGCTTACTTCAAGATTGGTTCTAACTTGGTAGTTTTGTTCCATCTGTGTGGTTTTTAATGAAGTTATCCGGTACAATTAGGGATAAAAGGATCGAATATGGGTCAGACTTTCCTCTTTTAAGGTCCGTTATGAATAAGAAAAAATGTAGGAAGGGCGTGCCATGTACAGTAGAGTACCACATGAATTTAAAATGTATGGGAATGGGAGAAAAGATGCGTTTGGATGGTTCACAAGAAATGTACAATACATGAATTTTGGAGGAAAACATGTCTTAAAATGAGAGTGAAGAGAGAGAGAATGCTTTAGACTTGTCGAAGGAAAATTAACATCAGACTTGAGCTCATATTTGAATTCCTCCAGAATATATATATATATATATATATATATATATATATATATATATATATATATATATATACATATATATTATATATATATGTATATATATATATATATATGAAGAGTTCCTGTAGGTTTTAGGGACAATTCCTACAGTCAAGACATCTTTGTAGAAAAAATCCTATCGCACAAAATTTGAACAGAGCCCTTAGAGTAGCCATCAAACGAGACAAAGTCAGATTTGGCACTGTTGTACATTGTATCTATAAAACTAGTCGTATGCGCACCATATTTGCAAAAATGACACTTCTATCGTCCGGTAGGCGGAGGTAGCGCCGGAGAGGCGACACGTGGCAAGGCCACCGGTGCCCGCCCCGCCAGCAGATGGCAGGCAGCCTACCGCCCGGTGGGGGGACGGTGGGTGATTAAGTCGGCTGATTAGCCGGCTTAATTATCTGTCTTAATTTTTTTGCATTTAGTGTTATTTAAATTTTTAAATATATCAAATGAGCTCAAAAAATAACGAAAATTTATGTACGGTCTCTCGACACAACGTACCTCATAGTGTAATTTTTGGGTAATTTTATCCATTGTGAATGTTGCTCAAAAACTCATAAAATTTTGATAATTTTACGAGTTTACATATAGCAAACGAGCTCCAAAAATTACAAAACTATATGTGAAGTCTTCGACATAGGCATAGTTATTGTGTAATATTTTGGGAATTTTATATGGTCTCAATTTTTCATGTTTATTCGGATTAGTTTAATCATGAATTTACGAATATTTCACGATTATTTTTACAATTTTATACATTAGGAATAATTGTACAAGTAAAAGTAACTATAGTAGTACAAAAAATGCATCACACTAGATGTGATATGGCTCACCCATCTGAGCCACTGCTATCTCCTCGCCGCGTCTGCCTCCCCGTCGTGGCCTTGTCTTCCGTTGATCATGAGCATGTCCCGTGGAGTACGTCAGTCGGTCCGGAAGTTGTGTCTCGAGTCGGAGGAGGTATGGAGACCGTTCTATTTGCTTAGTAGCCGGCGGTGATCCAGTAGGCTGGGTCCGGTAAGAGTCAAAATTCTCCAGCTGAGACATGTCAAACTACGAGCCGCCCGCAATAATGTCGTGAATGAAGAACTCTACAAATCCCCCTCGTGGTGCGGAGGAGCTCTTGCCTTGACCGTATGACGTGGCGTAAGCCGAGGAGCTCGCGCCACCAAGTGTCCAAACCACAGGTATCTTTGTGAACGCCGAGCTCTGCCTTGCGTACGCTACAAACCCTGGCGTCATGTACTGCTCTCTGGAAGCATCTGGGAAGCATGTGTCATCATCGGTGGACTCGTCGTCACCCCCACATTGATTAGAGGTTGCAAGATGAAACAATATTAGTCATAATAAATATTATCTGTGATAGTTATACCAGAGCTAAAAAGGGTAATTTTACCATGCTTTGGATGCCCAAAATTTGGTAAATCATGCATTTTTACCGTGGCTTGGATGCCTAAAATTTGGCCAAGTCTTCATTTTTACCATGGTTTGGATGGCCAAAAATTTAGGAATCTAAGTTATAGCAAAATGTCTTCATTTTTACCGTGGCTTGGATGACCAAAAATTTAGGAATCTAAGTTATAGTAAAATCAGTCTTCATTTTTACCGTGGCTTAGATACCTAAAAATTTGGGAATCTAAGTTATAGCAAAATCCAAATCACGGTAAAATTAAAATTTAGCCAAATTTTTAGCATCCAAGCCACGGTAAAAATGCAGACTTAGTTAAATTTTGGGCATCTAAGTCACGGTAAAAATCAGACTTAGCCAATATTTGGGTATCTAAAGCATGGTAAAAATCCAATCTTAGCCAAATTTTTGGCCATTCAGATTATAGCAAAATCAAATGGATGGGATTGAAGAAGATGTGGGGAAAGGAGGGGTGGAGTAGAGAAATGAGAAGAGAGAAGAGGAGATGAAGAGAAGAAGAGCTGATCGAGCCTTTTATTTTTAGGGAAAAATTTGGCGAGGAGAAGCGGAGGAGGAGAAGTGAGAAGAGAGAAGAGAAGAGTGGAGAAGTGAGAAGAGAGAATATGAGATAAAGAGTAGAATAGCTGAGCCTTCTATTTTAAACAACAAATCCAGTGAGATGAGCCGAAAATTCAAATTCGGCGAGAGCGGTAAGTTAAAATATTATCACAGACGATTCTAAATAAAGAACATCTGTGATAAGTAGATCATCATAGACGGTTTTTGTTTTGAACCGTCTGTGAAGTCATCACATATAGTTCTTTCTATCATGGTAAACTTAGAATGTCTATCTTGTAAAATCATTTATGATAACTTTATTACTAACGATTTGTATTGAACCGTCTGTAATGAAGCGTTTAAGATAACTTTTTTTGTAGTAGTAAAAGCTCCAAAGGAATAATCTACACGTACCACAACGTTACGGCAGCTAGCAAAATTCGCCCGGTTTGGGATTCGATAGCATATAATTGATTAAGTAATCTCACCTTGCTAGGCGATCGAGCATCACATTACCCTCCCACATGTACGTATTCCCCATAGGCACATCTTGCTATACGTACACCACAATACGTGCGTGCCTACATGGGGTGGCATACCAGTGATAGGCATGTGTTATGTGGCAGAGTAACGAAGTACGACCTTGCTCCGATAGAATCAAATAATATCAAGATGTGTACGCATGGTTCGAAATAATATCACGACCACGTGATAAACAAACTGAGGAACCCCAAACCGTAGAGCAAAGAGGCGCGATGCCTCAAGAAGATACGAAGAAACGGTACCCAAAAAAACTTTGCTTCAGCTCTTTTATCTACACCACAATTCAGAATCCAAATGCACGCGGCCAATTTAGTTTACATGCTTCTAGGAACGACGGTTTCTGCTGAGTTCAGGCTCAACGGTGTGATGAGCACATTTTAAGTCTTGTTTTTGCGGTTCATTTTCGATCGGAATTCATACAGATAGACTGGGATTTTAGTTTAAAATCCTGACCATCCATATGGATCTCGACGGAGAATGGGCGTCCAAAACAAGGCATTAGATGTTCCGAACGGGGCACAGCGCGTCACACTAAGTAATCCGACATTCTATTCGGCAACGACGGATTCCTCATGATGCTCTGGCCAAGTCAATACACGATCGAAGATTCCTCTAGACCGGCAACATCCTGAAAAGGGCTATTTGTTGTTCCAGAACCGAAAGGAAGACATAGATACTTAATAAGTCGATTCAAAAGGCATTGTTCAACCTAACCTAACATTGGACTGCATGGTTGGCCATTTTGTATCTAGAGCAAAAGTGAATTGAATGCTAAAATTGTTGTGTGAATATTTCATACTAATTAGATACTTCATATGTTAAAATTTTCGCATATCCTTTTCTTTTGCGTAGCAAATCCGTAGATAACTCCACCTATCTTTTGTGTTGCATAATTAGATGATCAACTCCTCGAAGAAACAATTTGTCATCTCTCCCGCGCCCGTACGTCAAACGGAGTAGCAAGATTACACACGTACCTCAAGGCCGGCCGGGGAAAGCGACGCATAAATATACCGTACGAAAGATTGCGTGCGCGCGGGGAGAAACCATCGGCACGCTTGGAATTATTCTAAGAAGTGAAGGCAAATCTGGCCCCGCCCACGACGTGATACCGAAAATAGCTTCCCGCTCTGTGAAATGGCAGATTTGGCCTCTTAGCGTGTCAGGGCACAAAGAGACCACGCCAGGAAGGTGGCGTGCCCAGGAGGAGCGCCAGGCCAGGTGGCGCGCTCGGGTAGGGCGTTAGGTTAGGTGGCACTCTCGGATAGGGTGCCAGGGAGATGGCGTGCCAAGGGAGGGTGCCAGGAGGTGGCCCCGGTATTTATTTTAGATTTATTATTTATTTGTTTACCAAATTTATAAATATAGCAAATAGACTTAAAAAACTATAATTTTTTAGAGAGCCTTTGGGTATAATTATAATTTAAATTGTATTATGCAGAGATACAACGTGATGTTACTGAAGATAGTATACGTGAAGTCATAGTGCACCCGGCCGTCGTGGCCTCGGATAGCGTAGGTAATCCTCAGATAAGGTGAACCTAGCGGGGGGCTAGTGTGCATCTCGGAGGTCATAGCTCGAGGCCTGCGTCGGAGGAGGGGTTGTGGATGACTCCACGTAGGGGTACGGCAAAGGGCCGAAAAATTATTGAGCCAGTCATTCACAGTTGGGTTAATATCCTACGCAGATGGTACAGGTGTGTTAGGGTAGACATTGTGACATTTGCAGTATGTAGCACTGTTGGAAGACATGTACCTGGGAGTGGAAAGTGCAGACGACGAACCCTGTCCTGGATAACCGAGCTGCCTGTCCAGACATGTGGATTTTGTGCGATGCGTTAGTGCAGTGCATATGTTATATATGTAGCTATAGCATACCGATGTATTTGGTAGTGCGGACGATGATCTCCCGGTGCAATCACCATTGTAGCGTTGCACACTGTATCCTCATACATTTGGGTCAACCGGGGTCACCCTCACGTAGGTCGAATGGAGCCCTGTGTCCAAACATCGGCAACGCGTTGTCTCGACGCAGCGAAGAGTCGGGGTCGCTGTGTTTACTCAGCTGCCGTCAACCCGGTGAGGAAGTCCGTGCACGCATCTTCCTATGTGATGAAGATGGTTGTAGCATAGTGTTGGCCCATGTCAAATGCTTGAAGAAGAAATGATAGTAAGAGATACGTTACAATGGAGTGCACAAAGATAAATAAAGGACAACACATGTGAACACCCATATAGCTGGCCCGGAGCACATGGAGGAGGAACGACCGTAGGTAGGATGACTGTCGGTGGATGGACGTGTGGATGGAGCTACGGAGGGTGGTGTGGAGGGAGGCAAGGAGGGCGGTGAGGGTAGAGGCTGCCCTCGGTGTTCGTGTCATGGCACAACAACGTCGATTTGTACACCACAACTGATAGACCATTGCCCCGCCCTTGCGTGGTCATAGATAGAATGTATCGTGCCCTAGATCCGGTCGATGGTAGTGTTCTTCCTACATCGCAGAGCATCAGCAGCCTCGCGGTGGACACTGTCGAGGTGGTCGTACTATAAGGAAAAGAAGAACTAGTTAGAAAGGTGTTGCCGTTAGAAATTTGTTAGAAGATTGCCTTATCGTCTCATCGTGGCGTGCTGTCCGGTGAGCATCTGGACCCACGAGTACAGCGTCATCGTGCGTGATCTCGGCTGGATGGTGCGATGTTGGCCGAATAAGCCTGCTCTTGGTGCACGGAATGTACCACAACAAGTACGAAGCGTACATCTCCACATCGCACGGTCGCGCCTCTTGCACGACGTCGATCGTCGCTCGCTCGGCCCACTGTGTCACGTACGATAGCTGAGCCTGGGTCCAATCATTGCTCTTGTAGCCTTTCGTTGTTTGTTTGCAAGTCAGTACGGACGTCATAAAATCAAAAAGAGACATGCAGGAAATAGGGCAATGGAGGAAAACAAATGAGGACACACCTGTGCGCTTGGTCTCAAAGTGGTCATCCCCATGCCAATGGCACCTCTTGGTACATCCCGAACTGTCTTAGGACCCACTGAGGATTGTATGGCTCGACCATGTGGGAGAATACCAAGTGGTAGGTCGTAAGCTAGTACTTGTGATCCTAAAACCACTGAGAGGACAAGCCGTACAGGAACCTGGCTACAAGGAACTGTGGAGTCCACAATGTATGATCGAGGAGGCCGACTAGAGGGTGGTGAATAAGCGGTCTAAAAAGTTCTTTCAATTATTATCGATTTCTATTTGTCTGAACCAAGTATATAATACGAAAACATAAATTAGTTAGCACAAATAAAGCCTAAATCAATTATGTTCACCTAAATGCACATCACCCTAAGGCTATGTCAAGGTTTGCAAACCTAGGATGACAAGCAATTAATTTAATTCTATGAATCTAAATTGCTTGAATATAAATTGAGCATAAAAAAGTAAACCATAATTGGCACGATTCTTCTTTACCATAGTGTTTGGAGACTTACCGATATCCCCTAGTCCACATTGAGGTAAGCCCAAACGAATTAAACCGGCTCCATGAATTAAGCCTTCTACCATAAATCCACTAGTAGTAGCTCTTTCCCACTCCAAGTAGATGAGCTTCTACCTTCACACTTTGCTAGGTCTTCTCACAATCTTCTTTGAGTAGATCACCGTGTACGACGCCTCCAACATCGTATAGGAGTCAGCAAACTCCAAGAGTAATAAGTCAAGCCACTTGCTTGACTCTTACCATGTGCAACAAATGCACAAGCTTGAGTGAATAATCAATCACCTCTAGGTGCAACATATGCAATCTAGAGCCTTCCTCCTTGCTCACAAGGTGCAACATATACACAATTGAGAGGAAGACCTCACACTAGCTCAAATGAATGAAATAGAGTGCCAAAGGTTATTCTCCAACTGGCCACAAGAGGGTATTTATACCCCACACCATGAAACTAGCCGTTGGGGATAGAAAACAAGATTTTGAGAAGTACCGCAGGCAAACCATCGGTAGTTCCGCTCCCCTCGCAAACAGTCAGAAAACTAGCCGTTACAGTAGGCTATCGGTAGCTCCGCCGACTAAAAACCGGTACTGCCAATCATCGAAAGTAACGTGCCGCACAAGAGAAACTACCAATTCACCGGGGACGAGAAGACTCCCAAGTGAGTGTCTCCCTGGAAAAAACATACCACTACACAGTCGGTCGTTTTGCAACTCAAAAATACCGCTCACATAGACTCGGTAGTACCGCTCACTAGTCAGACTCTCACACAAAGCCAGAACTTCCGATCTTCGACTACACTGGTCCTCGACCACATCGTATGTTTCAACCACTCAGGCCTCGACCACATTGGTCAGTTCGACCACGTAGGTCTCCGATCAAGCTGGTGTCCAACCACGCTAGTCACATACCACGTTGTTCGGTTCGACCACACAGGTCTCTGACCATGTTGGTCTCAGACCACGTTGGTTTCGACTACACGGGTCTCTGACCATGCTGGTCTCCAATCATGCTGTCTGGTTTGACCACATAGATCTCCGACCACGTTGGTTTCGACCACACGGGTCTCGATCACTTTGACTATATCTTTCTTCGACCACGTCAAGCTTCGATTACATAGATCTTCGATCACCATGTCGATCTTTGCCTTGTTGTTTCAACCACGTCAATTCGACTACGTTGGTTTTGACTATACAGGTCTCGACCATGTTGGTTTCGACTATACAGATCTCGACCACATCGGTTCCAACCACGTCGGTTCGACCATGCTTGTTCGACCACGCTGGTTCCGACCATGCTAATTTTGATCACACAGATCTCGACCACATCAGTTTCGACCACACGGGTCTCGACCACGTTGGTTTGACCATGCTGGTTTGATCACATAGATCTCGACCACATCGGTTCTGACCACACAGGTCTTCCGACCACCAACGAACGCGGTAGTTCCGTGATTGCAACATCGGTAGTTTCGTCCAGCAGGAGTACCGTGCCTCATAGGCCGGTAGTTCTGATTATCCTAACAAGTGCATATACTTCAATAAATTTTGTAAAACATATTTGCAAACTATAGTATCATGCACATAAGGATCAACCATAATTCGCAACAAGTTGCGAAACATATTTGCACTCTTTGGAATCATGACACAAGGATTAAATATAAGCTTCAACCATTTGCAAATATAAGCCTCGTACTACAAGGAGTAGGAAACATGGACTTTAAACACTTACAAAACACATTTGCAATGTATAGTCCCATGTTACAAGGATTCAACATATGAGCCAAAACTATTTGCAAATATAGGAATCATGCTACGGAGAACTAGAGCAAGTGAGGTTGAGCTATCAATACATGATGAGACTTAAGCTACCAGACATGGCCTCTCTTAATAGTACGACAACCTATACTAGTAATTCGGTCTTCCAACCAAACATCAAAATCGGTAAAAGACTAGGAACACATCTTTAACTTCAGTTAGTCATACTTTTGCCTTAGGTCATTGTCTTGATATGCATCAACCCGTAATGCATTCTTCTCTTGACTTGATGACGAACTCATAATCATCTCTCCTTAGACATGCATCAACTTTTGATGCATCCTTCACTTGACTTGATGATCTTCAACACATGAAGTCATCTCAAGTCATCCTCATTTGTAGAATCTAACCTATTCATCCAACTCATAGAAGATATTTGTCCACAAACTAATTGACATTAATTACTAAATTTTACCATTAACTCATAATGAAGGGGCTAGATTATACAATCTTCTCTTTTTGGTAATTCATGACAATCTCAATAAATAATGAGATAGAAATTGAATTGCGAGTATAAAACATATACACGACAATTATATACTCTAAGATAAGCATCTTAAGCAAAGTTTACGCATCCAATTGTTATTTAATCATCCAACCATTAACACATAATGGAAAAACTAGATGATAACCGATTATGAGTATATATGAACTACAAAAGCTATATATACTCAAGGGATATATTTCAAAGTAAAGATCTTTAATATGTAGCAGATGGAACATGGATCAATACTAATGAACGCTCAAAACATAGAGTGAACTCCCCCTAAATGTGTGCATACAAAATATATTGTGAAAGCATATGCACATATTCAAGTTAGACTATGTGGTGAAGTTCAATATATATTTTGGATCCGAGGAATGCAATAAGATATAAGAAATATGATGTCGAATGTAAACCTCTTATAATTTTTACCTTTTCATCCAAATGAGACTAAGTAATATCATAATAAATAAACAAGTTAATCTCACAATTATATTTATCATTATCACAAAAACTAATTTAATAGAGTTTGAACTTACACACGACCACCAGATGACCACACTCTCGTGTAGATTCTCAAACAAGTTATGAAACTCGGGGTATACATGCCTAGGTCTCTCCCTGGCCCACCCTAGATGTGTACGTGTCCAACGTGTGCCCATGATGGGCCTGTCTACAGGGTCCCCGCCAGCACCATCAGGGTACAACTTGGAGCTCAACTAGAAAGGTCCACAGTCGTACGGAAGTACAGTCGACCAACTAGGAAATGGTCCTAGGACCACAGCTGCAGTAAGGTGTAGCATACCGTGAGGACTGGCTCCTCGTTGGTACTATGCTGTGAGGCACCACACAAGCCTCGATACGTGGAACAAAGCACCACGGATCCCCAACTGTACTGTGGCATCTCGTTAGGCCACGCGTCCAGAGACAACTCAGCCAGATGGATATACCTATGGTACACACAGTCTCCCTTGGTCATAGAAAATAGCACCCACCTAAATACAAACAATAGGTTCGCGACGTAGTGGGTCTGCACCACCTGCTGGGTCACGTCCATGGGGCACGTCATGTACCGTCGTACCCACTCATGTGGCACCCCCATGATCCCTCGGGGATAGGGTAATTGAACCGTTCGGCCATTCGTATCTTCCAGTCTGGTCGCCTGGGAGGGGCACCACTACAGACTACTACAAAAGAGGCTATACTGGACAGCTATATCACAGACGGTTCATATGGAAACATCTGTGCTTAAACTATCACATACAGTTTGTTCTAGTAACCGTCTGTGATACTTTCACAGACGGTTCTTAACACGAACCGTCCGTGATAATTGAGACATCACAAACGGTTCGTGTTAATAATCGTCTGTGAACTTTCACAGACGGTTCTTAACATGAACCATCTGTGATTATTGAGACATCACAGACGGTTCGTATAACAAACTGTCTTTGACAATGAACTAAAGAAGCTGCTGAGGCGAGAGTCAAATTTAAGGAAAATTTATTACAAAAGTCTTAAAAAAGAGATTCCCAGATCCTAGTCTTCTGGGCTTCGTATGCTTCTTCTTCGACTTTTGGAGTTAGAGAATCAGCCGATGAGTTCTCGAATGACGTGATGATTGTCCTTGCCCTCTCCACTTCCTCCTCTAGCCTAGGCAAATCATTAGCATGACCCATAATATCAAAGAGGATGCCATGATAAGATTCCTCATAATCGGCCGATTCTGTTTGATCGGCAAGGTTATCCATGTGTCTCTCCACTGTCCTAAGGGCTTTCTCCGCTTTGTGCACATTACAGAGAAGAACGAGGCTGAGGACGGTTTCCCTTTCCTGAGCAGCAACGAGACACCTCCGTCGACAACGGATGATGAGGTCCAGCTGACGGATGGAAGCAAGTCGAGGAAGGAGAGCAGGGCGTGAGCGGAGGAGCTGCTCTAGACGTAAAGTGTTGGCCGCGTGTGAAAGGTTGCGACCGAACAACTCATGATGGATAGATGAGAGGAAGGAGATCAAAAGAATATTAGATGTCATTATTGAGAAATCCGGTGAAGAATATGAGGGAGAGGATCTCACAGTGTAGAAGAGCTGGATTAGGGCGCACATATTAAAGGGTTATCATAGACGGTGTACGGCCTTACTTTCTCTCTCATTTTGTTCGCTCGTCTGCAGGAGCATGCCAGGGGGCTAGGCGTGGTGTGTCTACACGCTAGGACCAGTCATGGTTGGCAGGTGCGCTACCAAGGCTAGTGCGGCATGCCAGTGTGCCAGGTGGCAAGCACGGTGGGGCAGCGCGCAAGGGGGGCCAGAACAGGAAATTCGCGTGGAGGGGAGCCATTTCTGGGAATCTAGCGCCGTGGAGGGCCAGATTGGCCAAAAATTCTTATTCTAACAGGTGAAGTACGAGTCTCCAGGCACTTGTCTTGTCAAACGCGTTCATGCATGTACCACTAACATCCATGCACATCTCGAGCTATTACTTGAGTGCCACCCTAAGCACGACCATCTTTTGCCACGCATGTAGGCATGAAATGGTTGTGCCGCACTAGGGGTGAATCCACCAAGTAGACTTCCTTAGGCTTTAGACCCTATTTGTATTGGCTTTTAAAAGCTGATTTCTACAGTAAATAGCTTTTCTATAGTGCCTTACTTTCAAACGGAGTGTCTTTTTAAGACGGAGTCTATGAGTCGATTGTAGTATACACTATTGTGATTTTATTTATATCGACTAAAATCATATGTGCGTGTCTTTCTCTATAAGATTCTCTACAAGATGTTACCATTCATAAGCCAAAAGCCAATATGAACGGGCCCTTAATCTACCCTCCATGAGAGCAACCCCTCGGACTCGTGGAGCTCAAAAGTGTGACGACGACAATGGCACCAGGTGGCGGCGACATCAGAGCATGGGGAGAGAGAAGAAGAGAAATAGAGAAGAGAGAGTGGGGGAGAGAAAAGAGCGGAGGAGGAGGTGGCGTCAGGCTCACCACCGGCAAGTAGTGGTGGCGCGCGCAGAGGAAGGTGGCGGCGACATTAAAGCATGGGGCAGAGAGAAACAAAGAGAAAGGGAGGAGAGAGTGGAGGAGAGGAAAGAGAGGAGGAGGAGGTGGTGGCGTTGGGCGGCGGCGCGCAGAGGGAAACAACGACATTGGGTGCGTAGGATAGCAAGAGAATAGAGAGGGAAGTAGAAGTAGGGGAAAAGAAACGAAAGGGAGCAAAGAGAAAGAAAAGGAGGAAGGAAAAGGAAAGAGGGAAAAGGCAAGAAAATTAGGAAGAGAAAAAATAGGAAAAAGGAAAAAAGAAATTTGGCCTGATTTGTACTGATTCAAATTAGAGTCGAGTTCGTGGGATTTTATATGAGGATCGAAAGCCTGTCTAAAAATTACATATTATGATCTGGTATCAATATGAACGTGGCTCAACAATATTGACATTTAAAGAAGAAGAGGAGGAGGAAGAGGTCTCCGTTAGTAATTAGAGAAGATTCGAGCCGTTCGATTATAACTTCAGGATAATTTCTCTATTTATATTATTTTGCCAATTTTGATTTTACCGTTAATTTTGCTAATTTTGATACATAGATGACATATCACTACTCACTAGAAACATATTTATATATTTTCGTGATGTATTTTTTTAATAGTGGGGTACCTTCATTATATTTCTCTATTTTATTTTTTTACTTCTCTTCTATTGATATATAAATTTAGATTATATAAAAATAAAAATACTATATTTATATCGATTTATTTAGGACTTTTGGGTGGTGATCGGTTCGGTGAAAATTTGAAGATTAGCGTATGGCTCTCGTAGCTAATGAAAAAAATCAGTTAGGTAGAGAGAGACTTATTTAACATAATTAAATTTAAAAATTGAAAATATAAAAATATGTTAGCCTATCACGACATAATGGCATAACGAATACGAGAAAAAAAAAGAACCGATAAAAACTCAAAAAAGTCAAAAATTCAGAAAAAGATGAAATTATAAATAGTGCAAAAATAAACTTAAGCTTTAAGCCATAAACTATATTGAGCAGTGCCTTGAGCTCACCCCTCATTTTGATTTGGCTTCGCCACTGCCTACACCCACACGTCGGCATGCTGCATGAGTGCATGGTTTTCTGGCCCTGCCTCGATCGGGATGGACGGATGAGTGCAGGTTTCTCGTCTCGGGAAGCCATGCTTGCATGCGAGCGATCAGGTGAAGAAAGCAATGGAAGCACTGAACGAGCATGCATGACAGCCATAGATGTCCTGGAAACGATGTATGCATGCAAATAGTAAATGGACGTCTGCGTGTTGCAGTGGACAAAAGATCGATCTGCCGATGGGAGCTTGATGGCGCAGAGATCCAGGTGCAGAGGGCCACAAGCATAGTGGCCGGTGGGGGCCGGCGACGACGCAAGTCGCAAGTTAGGGTTGCCGCGGGGCTGTGGGCGGCGGTCAGAGCAGTGGTGAGCCATCGGATCAGATTGAGAAGAGAGCAGAGGCGTTGGTGGAAGAGGAACTGGTAGAAGTGGTGGCAGACCAATAAGGAGACACGAGGGGAGTGGGAGCACCGATAACACCAAATATTTTGGGAGAACTATGGCTGTGATCGTTTCGGTTTCAGCTTCTGGTTTTTAGCTTATTTTTTACTATTTATAAATTCGTCTTTTTCTGAACTTTTGACTTTTTTGAGCTTTTTGCCCGTTCTTTTTCCGTATTCGTTATGCGTTCTGCGTGATGGGCTAACATATTTTTATATTTTTTAATTTTTTAAATTTAATTATGTTAAATAAGCCTTTGTCATTACAACATTTTTTTCACCATTCTGATGCTTTTCAGCCATAAGTCACCAAAAATAAGCTCAAATGATCACCACCTATATATGTTCCTGTGGGGAGGGGGGTGGGTATTTATTAGTGTCGGTCTTGTATGAATCTACATGCGATCGGTAGAAAAGGTACTTGATTTTTTTTAGAGAAAACAAGTATATATATAATGCCTAGAAAGACCCCGAAGCGAACTATATCTGAGATGAGAAATATCAATCTTTATATTTGATTGGAATATAATTTAAACGGTTCAGATCAACCACTAAAGGCTATGAGTACTAACATTAAAGAAACTCTTCGTCGCAAAATTTTCTTTAGAAATATTAAGTCAACATAAACTATTTTTTCTCACTAGTGAATTGGCGTGAAGTTCTCTGGGCCAAAAGCAACTTAGAGAAAACTGGTTTAAAAGCCTTCAGCATCTGGCTTTTATAAGCTATTTGGAATACATCGACTTCTTAATTTTGGTTTTTTTTCCTTATTCCTTTGAGGTGTTTTTTATATTTATCTCATATTTTTTATTTTTTTAATTGAATGATTTAGAAAACGCTAATAACCACTACAGTATAATTTTAATCAGAAACTAGAAGCTGACAGCCCGTTGAAGCAGCCCCTATATATATATCCATCTACTTTCCAGTGACATAGACAATCTATATGTCCATCTACTTTCCAGTGACATAGACAATCTAAGATTAGAATGTTCATTCTCCATTTTTAAGGCGCAGTTCCTACCAAATATGCTCCCTCTTCGGATACAACCATGTAAATACCTACAAAAAAACTAAACAACGGGATACTGCTAGACTCCAAAGCAACGGGACAGGACAGGTTTGTCTGATCAAGCTCCGCACATGCACCATCCGATTTTTATCCAATCTAGTTGAGTATAGCATGGCGTCCTCGTCCTCTTGTATTAATACACTACTAAAAAAAGCTAAACTAGTCATTTACACTAATGACGGTTTCTAGAAACCGTCTATGCTGTAAATATCACAGATAATTTACACGATTATTTATATGAATTATTTGTGATAATATAAGACATCATAGACAATTCTTGATAAGAACCATATGTGATAATGGCAGACATCACAGATGGTCTTTTATTTAAATTGTCTGTGATACTTCACAGACGACTTGTATTAAAAATCATATGTGATAATGAAGTTATCATAGACGGTTTGTATTATACGATTCATACAGTTATTTATATCAAGAATCATCTGTGATAATGGCAGACATCACATATGGTTTTTTATTTAAACCGTCCGTGATACTTTACAGACGGTTTATATTAAAAACCGTCTGTGATAATGAAGTTATCACAAATGGTTTGTATTAAGAACCGTTTGTGATATATTTCTCGCCTCGTAATCCCCTAAAATTTCATAATCTCTCATCTGAGTCCGAGTAGAATTCAGTTTTGAGACACCTTTAGTAAAACGGGCATAACTTTTACATACGGTGTTAGTTTTCGACGTTCTTGTACTCATTGGAAAACTAACGACGAGCCCGATTAAAAAAAATGATCCGCTTGCCCTAGTCGCCCTCTAAGACCCTCAAAATCGGCTATCTTTAGTCCTAAATTTATCGCTTGATCAGTTTCGGTTTTTGCCAAAAATTTTTATCTTTCCTTCGGAATTCGGGTTTCATCTCACTGCAAAGTTGTAGATCTCCTCAAATGAGTAGATATGGCACCTCTACGAACGCATCCACACATGGAGGTTCCTTCTTGCATATGTCTCACATAGCAACAGCTCATCCACACAGATTCCTTCTTACATACACATCATGTGGCAACAGCTCACTTTTCCCCGTTCGTGTTCATAAGACCATGAGACATGACTCTCTTTCTCTCTCCCACACATACAGATTAGGCTTTGGATTGGATTTGCAAGTGGCGGAGGCCAATGTGCAAATAGCAGCATCGAGCAAGTGGTGGAAGACAATGTGCGGAGGCCACGACGGAGGTCACTGCTCACCGCGTAGGCCGGCATCGAGAGGTTCACGCTCCGGCTGCCTGACCACGTGCTCCGCAAGGTCGTTGTGGCGAGAAAGCTGTAGCGGACAACGAGCCTCGTCGCGTTCTGTGTCGACCGCCAGGGGCAGCATGCACCGTGGCCATAGCTGGTGGCGAAGGCAACAACCGTGCTTGGAGGAGCATCCGGCTAGGCCAGTCTGACCAATTACCGTCGTTCTTGGCACAGACGTTCTTCTCGAGGCCCTCGGCGTGGAGGTCGAGGCCTCGACGCAGGGCGAGGCGGACGAGTACAACAAGGGTGGGAAGGCGGCCGGTGCCGGCGGCAAGTCAGTGGAGTGCGACGACCAGGTCTACGTTATTGGTTTATGAAGATGAACTCTAAATTTCATGAGATTTCATAAAATTTCAGTAGGTTTCATAAAGTTTTATCACTACTAAATTTGATGGTATTTCATTAAGTTAGGTTTTATATCTAAGTTGACTAAATTTTATAGAATTTTATATCTAAGTTTCATGATGTTGTATGTGGTTTCATAAAATTTCAAAAGATTTTAAACCTAAGTTGATTAACCTTTATGAATTATGTTTGAAACTTTGTAAAACCTTGTAAAACTCAATAAACCTTTCTAACGGTAAATGCTTTTGGTGAAATTTTGAATTTTAGCTTTATTTATCTGATTACGGAGAGACGAGATACTCACTTGCGATTTTAGCAGGTACAAATGTTGGGTTTTAACGTGTAGATCGTTTAACCCAGACTCTATTTTGAGAAAATACTCCGTTTAAAGTTAAGATCTTGTAGAAAAGTCAAGTCGTCGGTTTCGGAGAAAAGAACAGACCCGATATATGCTAGCCCTCCCCAGCTATATAATAGCTGTAACGTGGTATGGTGTGAGCTAGCTGGTTGAAATGCACGCAATGCGAGGTCCAAGAAAGCAAAAATGAAAATGGACGTGCCAACTTTTGCATGCCCGGCTGAGCTGGGAGCTTTCTCCAGTCACCATCGCACCCTAACCGGACCTACTTTAACTATCCAAGACGCGTCCGTCGATTATTGCCAATTGCCACCTGCTACATCATCTAAACATGGGCCATGTCTTCTCTCCACTGGCTAGTTCCTGTATATGTTGTAAGTCCTTTGACATTTATGGCCCCTGGCTTTGTCAACCCTATGAAGTAAGAACGTAGGATACTTGGTGTTTTTTTTTTTGCGTTTTGACTTGTGGCTTTGTGTTTAAAATTTTGAATTCTGACTGTTGGCGAGAGAAAATATGAAGAAATACTCATGTGCAATTTTGGCGGTATAAATAAAGTCAAAACAGTATCTACTACAATCAATTTGTATACCCCTTCTTAAAAATATAACTTTTAAAACTGATCATTGTAGAAAGCTAAGTCATAAGCCAATAGCCTTAACGTCTATTTGGAATGAAAAATTTTGCGTAAATTTTACTTCATAGAAAACAGTTAAATATATATAAGAATATAAAAAATTACCTTATTAAGGTGATGTTCCAAACAGCTTAAAAGCCCGGCTTCTGGCTTTTGCTATTTTTTTTGGCTGGAAGCGCACTGTAGCGGCTATTTGTTTTTTCTGAGTCAAAAAATAAATATGAAAAACAGTAAAATGAGAAGAATTAAAAAACACCGCTATATCTTTTGAGACAATGCAAAACAATAAAGGGAAAAAGAAAAACAAAAAAGCCAAAAAAGGCCTACAAGAAAAAAAAAAAACCAAAATTAAGTAAAGTCTTAGTATAAAAGCATTGCTATGTGCACGATCATAATGTGTATGGAATGGCTACGAAAACATCATGAAGAGTTGGTGACAGGTAGACCACACTGATGGGGGAGCTTCAGGAGGTAGCTAGAATGTGTTGGACCCAGATTTAGCCAATCCAAAATTCTCTATGAAGCCACTGCACTATTTCTTGGATCGATAGATAATACTCACAGATACATCACTGAATCGGTTTATACATAACGAGAACCATATCATACATTAATATTGCAGATCAGACTTTAAATAGACCGCATCGGGTCAAGCTTACAATAGGATCGATTAGGTCAAATGGATATATTACATAAAGAGGAAGTAAAAGGGGAGGACACATCTCACTACAGGGAAGAGACTGACTGGGGTAAGAGCCTAGACTACTACAAACTATCCTAATCTCCTCCGTCTTCTTCTCCATCAATTCCTGGGGCATCATAGTACATGTAGTGACTTTGATCCATAGGTTCTTAGGTATTTAGTAAGCGAGTGTGAGCACAAACAATGGTGCTCCGTGAGCCAACACACATAATGCAGTATCATATATGTAAGATTCAACAAAGGTAGGCTCATGTTCTTTTATTTGCTAAAGACATTATTTGAATCTACAATAAATAGAAATTATTATGACTTAGCATTTCAACTAAACTATATTTTTATTGAGAGTAAAATTGCAATATTAATAGCAGTGCAGGTTCCATCCACCATATGCTAGTTTATGCTACCGCACCACACCAAGACCCCTCTTACACCACACAACAGCTTAAATCCTACGATGTGACTCATGTCTATAGTGGCTTAAAACCAAAGACACGACCCGTGGATCATTCCAATGGTGCAACCCGCACCGGTGGATGCAAATTAGTTAGACAAGTCATATCCATTATAGACTTGTGGTTGTACTATTTTGCATTGGGAGGTCCTCACATGATTCAGTCCTTAGAGTTATATGGGTGGTGCTACCACAAACTACAATTTCGTGCCTCACATCCGCACCAATATTCGTACCATCTGCCAAGATATGCAAAGCATGTTTGGGGTTTTAAGAAGCATAAAATTAAGTTATCTCAACATACTAGCCATTTTCCTACAATGGCTGCCCAAAACTACTTTCATGATTGAAAATGATGATATGATAATTTAATACCCCGATATTTAAATAAGACTAAGCATGGTGCTTAAGTACAACTTATAGCTAGTATGGTTATCATTAAGTTTCTAGGGTGATAAAGATCATGTAATTCAAGTGTCCAAGGTGGGCGTATAATAATGTGATGTTGAATAGGCTTGCATAAATTTGTATAACAAATAAAAGCATACAATTTGATAATTTAAACAAATATAATTTGCATAGAAATATAGGTTCAATATGATCAAATCATTGACTTACCTAGCTCACAAGTAGGTTGGTCTTGAAAGTCTTGACTCGGCTCAAATTGTGGCTCTTTCGTGTTCTCGTACTCTACTCGGACGATCACAACATAAAGCAAATAAATATGTGAACAAACAAATAAAATTCAAATAAAATTCAAATGAACTTAAAATTGAATAATTTTACTACCATTAGATAGATTTTGAATTTTGATGAATTTAGAAACAAGTTTCATTAAATTTTGAGTTAAAATGAGTTGAACGGACTCTACAAAATTTAAATTAGGATTAAATCAAAAATAAATAGAGGAGAGAGTATTAATTATTTCACTGATAGGTTGGGCCCACACAATTTAATTTAAATTTTGTTTTATTTCTTAATTGGAAAAGGTCACACAGACTGACAGGTAGGGCCCATGGGTTTTTTAAATTTATTTTTGAATTAATTTTCTAAAGGAAAAGGACTCAGGGGCTGACAGGTGGGGTCAATCACCGTAGAGCATAGTGAAATGGGGCGCACTTGTCAGTGGCTCATCTTCAAATAATCGGTTTTAAAAAGATTTTTAGACGTGCGGGGCCCACATGTCATAGAGTTAATAAAATAGGGCCGAATGTCAGCGAGGGATTAACAATACTAACTATGGTCATTAACACTAATTAATTACATGGTTTAACTAATGATGGTGAACAATGTCGTCTTCCTCTCGTCGAGCAACGCACGACTCGTCGCCGATGAGGGGAACCACGGTGGTCGACGGGAAGGCAAAATGGATTGCTGCGTTGTACCACACCTAGAGGCAAGATGACACAACCTAATTTGGTGCACAAGGCGACCGGTGGCGAGCCAGCGGTGGCACAGCACCAAGACATGGTGAGAAAAATTGATTGCACAAGCTATTGGTGACCCATCGGAGGTCATGGCGGGGCTTGCGGAGATGTGGAGCGAGTTGGCGGATGGAATAAGGAAGGAGCTCACCGGCGGCGTGGAGGTGATGCAAAGGGCGGGGTCGATTAGGTCACAAGCTGAGAGAATGAGGGCGAGGCAAGACAATCCACAAGTTGGAGAATAAGGGGGGCTCTGGCGAGTTGCAAAGGCCGAGGGGTCGATTAGGCACGGTGAGAGAATGAGGGAGGCTAGGCAATCACAACGATGCGCTTGGCGGGGCACGGAACTCACTGGAGAAGGTTGGTGATGATGAGGTCCAAGCGTAGGTAGGCAGTGGCGACGATGAGCTTAGGGGAGCTTGCGCGGCCAAGGTGAGAAAGAGAGCAATGGCAAGGTGGGAGGAGGCTCGGGAGACCACAAGCGAGGGCTTAAATAGCCAAGGGGAAAATGGTCGTTGAATGTCTTCAATGCCGCATGGAGGTCGAGGGTGGCGCCAGCACTCAGCGTGTCACATGGCGGGGAGGGCGGAGTTGGCATGCGGCACGGAAGGGAGTAAAGCGTGGAGGCAATGGTTGGGCGCATGAAGATCAGGCATGAGGCGCGGATGAGGAGTAGGCACAACAGCGCGAGCATGGCGTATGGCACAGAGAGAGAAGAGGGACAGGGAGGGGAAGGTAGGGCCTATGCAAGATCAACATGGAGCTGGCAAGCATAGGGATATGCATAGGAGGGAGAGGCGGCACACTGCAATGGCACAGTGCTAAGCAGGAATGCAGGCGTCGACTGGCGCGTGCATAGGGTAGGGGGCATCTTGGGCTAGGCTGGGCCAAGTTGGATGCCAGTAGGCCGGAGGGGAGGGGAAACAGGCCAGGCTCGGCCCAAGCAAGATTTGGGCTTCCAGAGTTTTGAAATTCCGTTTGAATTATTGAGTTTGAACTATGATTTGAATTCAACCTTCAAAATTTTATTTCAAGCACTTTAAATTCCCAAAAACAGGATGTTACCGAAAGTTAGTAACTCACGAAGGAGCTTCAAACATGGTTCTTTGTGTACATATGGTTTCTACTATATACGATAGAATTGAACATTTGTTAATTTGCAAGTTGCATGAACCTGGTTACTACTACTAATAGTTAACCATCCATAGCTAGAAGATGATCCCCAGACCAGGGCAGGGAGGAGACAAAAGTTACAAAGAGAGGGTAATAACAAAACAGGTCTCTTTTTAGGTGTCCCGAGCAAAAGGCCACTGCAAGGGACATGTAACTAAAAGGGGTCCCCTTGTGTTATGTGTTAACCCTACAGTGCTGTGGTCTTTGCCTGCCCTAAAGCACTAGCCATGAGTATACCTAATCCAATCTTTTTGCTCAAAAAGCTTGCATGCACACTGTAAATTAATGTGGCGCATTAGCATCCAAGGAGACATAGTGCATGATCCGGACTGATCGATCAGCAGTTAAGCGTAGTCACGCGTCGACTGGTAGATTTCATATAGTAGAGTAAATCCCATTAAGGGTTCACATTATGTATTAGAAATGTATTAGAAGTTATCTCCACGTACGTTCGAGAGTTAATTACTGTCTGTAAATCAAAGCTAAGAATTAAGGTTCATGTGAAAGAGAGAAGGGGAGGGTGATGGATCGATAGGAACAGTGGTTTGAATTTTAAGAACCTCATTTTCCTGATCATTTTCGTATTATATTTATTTGGTTATTGTAGTACACTGTAATTCATGCATGTACGTCACTCGCTAGGACCAGACCGTGGTTCCTTTTTTTTTGGGTCAATTTTCTCGATATTTTAATCATACAACTACATCCTACTAAACAAAATTTCTTTTCTTATCAACAACAGTAGTGCCTAGATCAAGGAGATGCATCAATACTTTTGTACTATGGGCTACACGAGGCATGCCTCGTACATGGATATGGTTAGATAGGTTCCCTAACATATCATCAGAAAGGCACATAAGCAAATAGTCCTATTTCAGCCCCACAAATTTCTAGATCAAACCTATCTATGAGTTGCCCATAATATACAAAACCATGCATTCATTTGTACATGTGTATTAAGAGCGTGATCATTATACAAAATAGAGGCGGATTTCCTTATAGTACTGTGTGCACTCATTAATCATTAAGGTAAAATTGGGTCAGTAGCATCGCAAACGTGAATATATTTAGCTGAATTTCAAAAAAAAGAGTGCACAACACTGTAATCGTCCTCGACTGCGTTATGAAATCGCAAAGGGATGGGTCGTTGCGGAATAGCACCATCGTCCCTTTTTCCGTCTCCGATAAATTTTTTTGCGATGCTACTGACCCATTTTCCCTTTAATGATTTGATCATTATAATTAGTTCAATCTCTCTGAATTATCAGGTGATATGATCCATTCATTTGACAACAAACATTCTATCAGTCATGCATATATAGGTGCTAACTCAGAATCAGTAGCCATGCCCCTATTCATTGTCTTCTTTCTAGGAAGAGGGGGACAAGCCATGGACAAGCCCTGGTGTCCCCCAGCTGGACTCTTTTAGTTTATACAGCTCTGTGTTCTTCTTTTACCACAAAAACAATTAACTAATCATACTTAGTGGCCTCTGATTTGTTTAACACCCCACCATCTTGGATTGTGTTCATATTTGGTTTTATCTTTGAAATACAACAAAATCTGCTGCATATTTTCCCAACAAATAAAGTGATCATGGCGTGCCGTATTAATTACTTGGTGGGTGCTTTAGTTGCTTTTTGTTCTGGTGATATGCATTAGTGCCCACTATAACATTAAGTAGTTCACACATCCTTAATTTGGGGTGGTTGTGAAGGGTTTCTGCTGTATCTAGATCTAAACCACAAATTAAAATGCATGGATATGTCAAACAGCTAGCTTATTGAATACAATCAAGAAAAAGTTGGACCGTAGGTCCACACTGCCTCTTCCATGCATGCATTGTTAGTTTGATTTGCACTTGTTTGTACTTCTTCTACTGATTTCCTTGTCGATCTACACTGACAATAATTGAAGCATGCATAGATGTTTATTCCTCAATTTCAATTCCTTCTCTTTCAAGAACAAAAGGGAAAGGAAAAATGGTGAATAGATCTGTTTCAAATTAGGGCACGTGAAGTCCAGAATGAATGGGAATGGCAGGTATGCAATTATGTAGACATGTTAAAATAAATTGGAAAAGGAATCATAACATTTTTGGCGTTCATTGCATGGTGCATTTGTTAGGATAAATTAATTAAGCTTTGAAGCCATATTACAGTTAGTTCATAATTTGTGATCTTATTGTTTTTAAAGAAAGGTGCATATATATGCACCTTAATGCATGAATAAAATCAAAATTTTGAGAAGAGTAATCTAGCTAAATATATGTTTGAGACATCATTTTTTTTGGAGTTGATGATGTATATTCAGATTCATACATTTATTGCTTGAAATTTCTCAAAAAAGAATCATATATATAGTAGTTAGTGTTTATCCTGAGAATCTCTATATATAGAATTTCTACATATATTACTGGCTCTGTACATACCTCTCGAGCTTCTTTGTGAACGACGGCATGAACACACGATCCATAATAAAGACGTCGACGCCTTCTCTTTCATTTCTGCCATTATATTCATGTGTTTCTTATTTTAGATGACTTTCTCACTCTAAAACTTCATTTCAACTCTTATGTGGATCTGATCAGTCCCTAGACAGCTTTGGAGTAAAATTTATTTTCAACTAGCTAGATTTCTCAGCTTGGATGGTTTCATACTGCTTGCAAATGTCACCTTACAGCTAGGTTAGCCCATCTCTGTACGTACGTGGACATGATCACATGCACGATGCATGCATGTACACACGTATATTGTTACATGCGTGCGCGATGCCTGGCTTTGGCTTGGCATGTCCTGCTTTGGCATGTGCTCATACTTGTAACAAATTAAGGCTAGCGTAATAATTTTTAGACTCCCGAATTGGCTAGTAGTCATATTAAGATTCACAATCTATACGTGTTACAGATTCAATTTTTTGATTGAAAAAATACAGCAAAAAATCCAGCCCAATGCACTGTGAGAAGGGATCGGGCCTGAATGGAAACATTCGGCCCATCTTCTGTTCTACTGGCAGTGCTCATTTCCAAGACGCGTACATCGAGTGCCAACACCATCCATCGAAGTCTGGCATGGCCATGCTCCAACAGACTAGCTTGTCCGTGAAGGTGAAGGCAGAGACCTGGAGATCTACAGAAAGCGAGCGCTCTCATGGTGATGCCACCAAGGGTCGTGTACTGGTGTGGCTGCTCGCTTGCATTCGGTGGCGTTCATCACCGTCATTGCACATCTGCTGAAGTTCCCTTTACTCCTGAAAGATTGGCCTTCTTCCTCCCTCTGAACCTCGTGGCCCATCATTGGCAATACAATAATCGAGTTTACAGGCAGTGTGTAGAAAGTAGCATCGGTCCATCCATCGCATGCTCACTTCTCTTTCCTTGCACCTTCAATGAATGGATGTCTATGAACATCTTTTAGTAGGAACCTAGGATCATGGATCACTGGTGAACTGGATGGCACTCGCGTAGGTGGGTTCCGCAACGAATCGAATGCCTGAGCAAAACATGAATCGATGGAAGCTCTCATGGTGTGTCACCTTTCAGGAGTTGCCTCAATGAAACCGTTCTTCGGAATCATTGCCGTTTTGCTGAACTTCTGAAACTTTGCGTTAATGCTGAAAGATTGGCTCTCTTTCTGCGCAAATTAACCACGGCTTTTGTTGCCGAGGTTTTCGAGTTGTTTCATAAAGTACCATCACTATCGCAGTGTTCACAGGTTCTTTTTCTATTCTTTTATTCACCATGCATTCATGCATGTCCAGGAACTTAATTGCAAGGTTGCTGATGTCAAAATACTGTGAGACTAGGGTTTGGTTGAGAGAACTCGCACACCTCAAGGCTGCGGTATATCGTGTATATATAGACGGTATGTCGGATGATGAACAGAACGTACGATACCCGGATTACATACACGCATATACAATCAGAAAAGAGAAAGAAATCATACACATCTTGGAGTACAAGTCAAGTTAGATACTAGAGAGAGAATTCAAATCTTATCTCTTAACACCCTCCCTCAATCTTAACATAGAGATTCAAAGTTGAGATTGTAACTGTTGTGGGGATGGCCCCACTTGAATCTATTTGGCCTGTTGGGCCAAAAGTCCCAGTATGGGCATATAAAAATACATGTATACCCCGACGTAGTGCTCAGCTATAGGGGGCATCATTGTAATCAGGCCCTGTGGCCATACATATATACATGGCCAGCCTGTCCCAAGGGGGAGGCCAGTCTATTTCTTACACTCGTTATACTAGTCCCCTAGGATACTGTTTCGCCAGTAGCCACAACAGTTGGCGCTGTCTGTGGGGGACGAAGAGCAAGCCACGAGCTTGAGAGAGGCAATGGCACACAAGAGGGACTACCACTCATCCACTAGGGGATAGCACTGTCTTGGTTCTTCACCATTGCGCCAAACTCCATATATGCATGGGAGCAAATCCGGGACCGCATTGACAATAACTTCCAGGGTAACTATGTCGAACGAGTCGATGCAGACCAACTCTTCGCCATCAGACAGAAGCTCGCCGAGAAGCTCTGGGAATACTTCAAGCGCTTCGCCAAAGTTCGCTGCTAAGCTAAAGATGGAAGCGAGACCACCATCATCAATGCAACAATATGAGGTCTTCGTCTAGGGCTGCTGGCCGAATACAATGCGCACAAGTCCATAAAAACAGTTGCCAAACTCTTCGACAAGATGGAGGAATACGCAAGAGCATAAGAGGACGCGCAGCAACGCCAAGGCGATACCTACGACTAGAAGCAAGCACCGGATATAGGCCACCGATGGCGGATAATGCTGCATCATCAATGTCATTACAGGCGGTTCATCGTTAGAATTTTCATCTCAAAGGAAGTGGAAGGCCTACACTGTCGGCTATACCATGTCGCCGCTTACTCCACCCAAGTGCCCCGACTTGGGCACAAAACGACATCACTTTCACAGTGGCTAACGTGGAGGGGGTCGACTTCCCTCACCAGGATCCCTTGGTGATCCGCTGGCATCGCTGGGTGTGATGTCAAGCGCGTCTTGGTCGATGAAGACAGCTTGGCAAACATTCTGTTCGCAGGAGACTTTGACCATATGGGTATCCCCCGAAGCAGACTAGAGCCTCTAGGGGTCCTGCTCTAGGGCTTTGGGGGCCAACCTATATGAGCCTTAGGCCAAATACAATTTCAAGTGTCCTTTGGACAAAGCAACCAAGTGAGAAGCGAGGACGTAATCTTTGATGTCATCGATCTTGAAGTGCACTACCCAGAGTGGCTAGCTAATTTGGTGTTGGTCAAGAAGGAGAATGGCGCATGGTGCATGTGCATCAATTTCACCAATTTCAACAAGGCATGTCCGAAAGACAACTATCCTCTTCCTCGGATCGACCAGTTGTGGATGCCTCAGCAGGGTGCGAACCCGTTTGTGTGTGGGTTATCATGTTTCATTAATTGTAAGTGGTGTGATCCACTAAGGAGTGGATGGTTGTTTAGGGTTTGGTTTAAGGTGGGAGCCTCCACTATATAAGCCTTGCGTGATGTGAGAGTTGGATGACTCTATGAGAGAGTTTTTAGGGTTTTGTTGTGTTGGAGCTTTTTGTATGTATGCTCTAAGGTTAGATCTATGCCATCCACAAGGGAGTGCTTGTAAAATATTCCTCTCCAAGTGAAATGAATATCCAAAGTTTGCTTAAGTGAGTTGTGTCATGGATCCTCCCTTATACTTTTGATTTGCTTGGTTTTCTTGTTTGGATTTCTTTATTTTTGATCTTTCCTAGTGCTAAGGATGTGTAAGAGGTAGAGATATATCTTAGAGATCAAATTCCATCTATCTAGGCATCTTCAAGGGAGAGTTCTTAAGTTTGCTTGGTTTTTCTAAAGAGAGAGGTGATTTTGGTGTTTTGCTCTTGTGGGCTATTTGGCTTAAATTCATGTTGTGATCTAGCTTTCTATAACATATGAGAACCTATCTAAGGTCATCTAAATTATCAATGACTCACGAATAGTAGATCAATGTTTCTCTCTTTTGCCCGGTTTGGGCTTAACCTTCCTTGTTGTGGATAAAGGACATAACTTTGACATCAATCTTCATGATCCACGATTGGAATAGGTTCCTGACATCCTAGGGAGGGGTTGTGCCAAGTTTCACTGCATTGGATCAGTGGTTTGAGAGTTGGCGAGGTCGTGCACTTTCCCTCAGTAAATTGGTCAAAATGCAAAGAATCGAGCGGTCTGACCAGTGAGTGATCAAACTGGTGCCCGAGCAGTCCTACCACCGAGTAGTCAGACTTACAAAGCCAGCAGGTCGACTAGGGCCTAGCAGTCTGACCGCATCTAAGCCGGCTGTCAGACCGGTTGGGGCATAAAACTCCATTGTGAGTTTACGATCTTTAGCTCTTAGCTTTGGTAAATTTGTGATTTTGTATTTTTGCTGTGTGTTGTTGATGATACTTAGGGAAGATTTTGAAATAGTCATTTACCTCCTCTTTGACTTGCTATACCGATCCTACAAAAAAGACTTTGCCCTAGAACTCCTAATAGAGAGGATAAAAGAGCACTTAAGACAAGCTGATCTTTCTGAACCCAGGTGGCGTATGCACGATTTTGGACCTGCATGGCTGTTGTGCCTTCACTTTGGGTAATCATCATCTCTGGGCACGATTCGGTGCCATCAACAAACCCAAGAAGTTGATGTTGGAAATTCCCAGGAACTACTCACGCGAACTCGGTGGACACAACTCACACGAGCATGCACACACGTACAGGAGCTAGACAGGAGTACACTGAGAGAACACACACTTCTTTTCTCTTGTACTACTTAGCTCTAAGAAGATGAATACATGAACACTACTTGGAGACGCCTAACACAACTTGCATCATTTCTTTTGTTCCTATTCAACTCATCTTAACAAACTGATTACATAGGCTTAAATAAGCCACACTTACACACACGAACTAGCCCACTAACTAGCTCATATTCCCACGGATGAGAGGTCCTACTAACTCAATACACGCCACAAACGAGTAACAGCTCTGACCGCATGCATGCAAGACTCACACAACAATCTAACTAACATCTAATGTGCATGCTGCGAGACTCAATACATGGCTCGACTTCAACTACGTGCATGTGAAACTTGATCCACTTATTCCTCCTTATATGCAGCTACTTAATGCACCCAATGACACATACGTGCATGCATGGCTCTACAAACATTAACAAAACACATGCAAGTAAATACTAATGTCTAACAGTTGTTGCGTGCGAAGATACAGGAGGAACTGAGCTTTCCACAACAGATATTTGTCATGAGTGAGCTTAAGGTTGATGAGGTGGCCGAAGGAGGGAGATGACGACGGAAGCAACCTATCAAGCACAGAGGAGTTGGCCACCATGGTGGCAGAAACAAGAGAAGAAGTAATAGATGGGGAAGCATGGTGTTGTGGAAAGATGGCTCTGATACCATGTCAAAATACGCGCAAAATAGTACTTTACATACAAGAACACGCGCAAAATTCCTTGAACTTCTTTAGACAATTGCCAAGCCTCGAATACACATGAGAAAGAGGGTGCAAAACCTTAGCAGCAGCAATGCGATTATCGCAGCTTCAAACAGCCGGCAGCAGGAGGCAAACACAGCAAACACTTTCTTACAGAAGTAAACCCCGGCCTTCGCAGAAGCAGGAACAGCAACTTCTTTCAGAGCTGCAGAGGAAACATCCATCATCATGAGAAGGTTTCTGGTAGAGGCCTGCCTTGCAGGAAGGCCCTGAAGAGCACGAGAGACCGTTCGGGCTGCGAGAATGGCGCCTCGTGGGAAGCCCCTCTGATGGTTGCGAAGGACAGCATGTCACCATACGCCTGAGCCCATCCACCAACCTGCAGAGCCAGACCATTCAGTACTGAGATGTGTCATCCAGTTCTTCAGTTTGCAAGTAGATACATGGCATGTTTGTGTTGTTCACCTGCTGCCCTTCGAACCAAACTCGATAAGGGACGGTCGTTTTCAGGCCTAGATCGCGTGCCAGATTCTGGACAAGCGTCCTGCTCCCGGTTAAAGGGATGACCGAGTCTTGATCGCCGCTGCATTTGTGAAGAAACAATGCTACATGTTACATCAATTGTGCTTGAGCTTTATGTTTCCCCAAAGTTAAAGAGGACCCTCCAGTAGAAAAGGTTCAGGTGCAAATTTGTATCATGTTAAAGGTGGCAAAGTACAATGTTCTAAACCTTATGGAAAGTGCTAAGTCCATATACTAGCTTTTGCCATCCTTTTTCTTCTGTACATGTAAAGTGATACATGTCAAATAATCCAGTAGTGTCAATGCTGATATTCCGTATCTTCGTGTTTCCTCAAGTTTCAGATGTCCCACATACAGAGTTCAGGCATTCTTACATCATGTTAAAGGTGGCAAAGTACAGAGGTTCAGACCCTGTACCTGGATTTATTTTTCCATTCTTTGTTCCTATGAAGAGATTCCTGAACTTTACAGTTCATACGAGAAAATAGCTACACTTTGAATCTTTATCTTTTCATACCTGTAAACTAGCACTCGGATGCCGGACTTCACAAGTGATCCCACTACGTTAATGGTTGGAATCTGCAAGTTGAGGAGCTCATACTCAAGAACACTGTAACAAAACCAAAACATGATACACAATGGTCAGATATGGCAGATACAAAGACACAAAGTCTCTGAATACACGTACATATTCAGCTGTACATCAAATACCTGCTGCAAACGGCCCAATTTTTTACGCCAATGAGCTTCGCATGCAGCGCTTCCTGAACATCCTTCCTGTTCAAGTAGTTCACCGTCTCATCCTCCACGCACACGTCAATGCGCTGCCCAACTTGCTGCTGCACAACACAACCACATTGGTGCTACTTCAGATAAGAGATGGCTATCCAATGCAACTGAATTCCTTGATTAGTTTGTGACAATGAACATACATGAGGAGTAAGGATCATTGACTGGGAGAGGACAGAAGACAAGCAGACATCAAGGGTGACATCGTATTTGTCGACGAATCGACTAGTCTCTCGTGTTACTTGGTTCATCACCCTCGCGCAAAGCGGGCTAAGTGATCCACCGTAGTACTCGGTGACATAGCGAGAGTAGTTGCAAACAGAGGTGAAAATTCTGTATGTTGAGTCTGAAATCAACCCGTGAGACCAGAAGTACTCTGCTCTCGAGTTGAAGTCAGTGGTGAACTCAAGAACAGGATTGCCCAACTGTCCAAAACAAAATGAAATTGCAGTCAGAAAACAACCAAGGCAGCATCACCGAACTACATACTTCGTTATTTTCAGTTTCAGTTTGCTTACAGCAATCCCTTTGAGATTGAATATCTTCTCCTTCTTGTTGAATTCAACCATGACCTCGGCGAGTTGTGGAATGTAATGCCCTGATACATGCCAAGAAGAACAATTGAATATTCAGAGTGCTCTCAAACTAGCTTATTTCTTATTAAAAATAAGATGGTAATGGCTCAAAAAAAGATGGTCAATGATGCCGTCTACGCATACCTGCATAGCTTTCTCCAGAAATGTATAGCTCTCTGCCCTTGTACTGTGGAAACTTTTCAAGCCACCTTTGCAAGAACACCATATTGTCGGTTGCTTCATTTATTCAGTAAAGAAAAGTCAGAGCTCATCATCACTCCTAACCACATACATAACCATAAAAAAAATTGCCTTCTTACATACTAAAGTTTTTATGATGTGTATGCAAAGATTATTATTCTCAGAGATTAATGCATGCAAAGAAAACAAAGAATACAACTGCTAATAAAATAGCTAGAACTTATTTCCTACAGATGACGTATGTACAAGGAATTAGTCAAAAATAGCAGAATCGGAAACAGAGGCCAAGAATTCAAAAAATATAGAAAAAGAGAGAATATAAACCTAAAAAAATCAGTACCTGTCATCTTATCATCCACACCCTGGTAGTAGGCAGCATCAGCAGAGTACGAGTACCCAACACCAGCTGGTGTCTCCAGGTATATCACATTGGCCTCTGCAGGGTAGTAAAACCACCAAAACAGTGAGATATGTGCAACTTTCTTGGGCCAACGAAAGGCTCAAGAATTAGGATTAGCATGCAAAGTTGCACAAAAGGTAGGCAGGTAATACTCATTAGTCTCATACACACCTTTGTTCCAACTGTACTCATTCTTCACCAGCACTTTCCCACTAGGCCTGAAAGGGCCATTCTCTGAGAAGGCCCCTACACCAAGTGAAGAACACCCAGGTCCTACAAAACCATTGAACCAAAGGAATCTCAAGAAACAAGCAAAAAAATATCACTAAAGGGGCAAATTTTGGATCAAGGATTTCAAGAAGAAAAAAAGCAAAAAAACAAAAAAAATCAAACAAAAACTGCCTATCACACTGAGCATATTTTGGTTGAGTGGAGCTCCAAGGACAAACTAAAAGCTGCAAAGGAAGAAGAGAACAATTGAACTTACCTACAAACAGGAGGCAAGATGGTACACCGATAAACCAAAAGAATTCAGAGAGACCAATAAAAAACTGCATCCCCAAAACAAGTAAATTCTGTATTCAGATTTGGAACACAGGTATGAAACAACTCACCTCCATTGAGCCAGAGCACAAGAGGCTTTGTGGCAGGATCAACCTCTGCCTCCACAAAGTAGTAGAAGAGAGCCCTGCTGCCCTTGTCATCCACTCCAACGTAGCCGGAGTACTGCCCAAAGCTCACCTCAGGCTGCCCAGGGAGCCTTGTGATCCTGTCTTCTCCATTGCAAGAACCCAGATGGCACAATACAGCAATGAGTAGCAGCTGGAGTACAAGCACCAGGGTCAATGGCCTGTTGCCGCGCACTAGAGTTGGCATTGTCTTCAAGGAAGTGAGAGAGTTTAGAGAGGGGGGCACTAGAGCGAGGTATTGGATGGTGAGGACACAAGAGGGTCAAGTGTGCTCTTTTGCCTTGAGAGGAGAGCAGAGATTTTTTTTTTTCAAAAGATGAATGATTCAGTGGGAGGAGGGGAGAGTGGCACTGGCAGATGCAAGCAGCACTTTGCTTGGAGCATGTGGTGGCATTAGAATATATAGGAGGGGAAAAGGGAATAAAAGGTACATTTTTTAGGACTATTGGTATGTCTGTCAGGCTTCATTAATTATACATATTATCAAGATCAGGTTTGAACTAATAGTACTTAACTGTTCCTGAAAGTCAGTTGGTTCCAACGGCCACTCATGCTCATGCATGAAAAGATTTAGGAAATAGAATGCTCAGACTTCAGATTGCACTGCACAGTTTGAGTACCACAACACCAGCTTCTTCTGAAATTAGCACCAGCATTTCAGACTAACACTGTATGAGTTTCTTCTGAAACTAGCATTAACATTTCAGACTACATTGTATAGAGTCCATACGAGGCACAAAGTACCCCAAAAAGTTTTCTTGTGAACTTCTTTCCACTATCATTGAATGTTGTAAAAAATATAACATCTAGATTTATTCGTCCAAACATTAGCGGTAGGACTGCTGCACTTGCATAATTTAAACGAGGCATTGACAAAATAGTAGGTAGACACACTATAATTTAATTATAAGTATGTAATTCAAATTTCATTTTTTATTTAAAATGCTTTAAGTATATACTATTGGATACAGACAACCACATACACCTGATTACCTTTTCAATATAAATACATCTCTGTACACAGCTACACATTGATTAGTGCTGCAATATAAAATTTTACATTAGAAAATAAATAGTAAATGAATAGTTTAATGGGTTCACATGAGAGAGGGAGAGGACAGGGACAAGATGGACCCAAGGGGCAAGAGCCTTCCTTTGCTGCATTATAGAAAGTAGGCTTTTTAGCTAGGACCTCCACAGTCTCACTGCTTCCTTGTGCAGAGATGGTGGACATTGTTCCCTACACCAGATAGTCATAAGAACAGGTTAAGGTGACAATTTCTTTTTCAGAAAATAAGGGCATTTTATATATAATATTGTGATATATAGCCTTGATACAGTTACAAGGAACAGGTCAGGGTGACCAGTTTCTTATAAGAAGATAAAAAAGCATTTGGTTGTTATGATCTCTAGCCTCCGTCCAATGCAGGTGAATTGGTATTTGTAATGTGTCACTTACCTGCAACACATTTATTTTTTAATTAGGAGGAAAACTGCCACCGAAAGATTGGCCTAAAACTGTGGATTCTCATGCACTCGGCAAACTATGCATGTTCTGCCTTTTGTCCAAGTCATGACACTTCCTTCAACACACAGACAGTGTTCATGTGGCTCTTGATGTTCAGCAGTTCGAGTATCCAAGTTAAGAAATAGAAATGTGCTTAAATTTGGAAAAACTTCCATTGAAGCATATAATTAAGCTGCAATTTTACGGAATGCATTGAAGAGGTCCCGAAAAACAATTGAGAATAGAAACCAGAGTAGATATCACTTTCAAATTGTCTTAGGTCTATGGTTATTGGGGTAACTAATATTTAGTAATTTGAATAAGGCTTTTCTTTACGTAGAAGTATAAAGTTTGACTCAAATGCTAAAACTACTAATTATCAAAATGATAAAAAATAAACAGAAAAAAGACATTATTTTAAGACATGTGCACTTTACATTCTTCAATCATAAAAAAACTACTTGGATGAAAAAAAATATAGAAAACTTATAGGATTGAGTGATCAGTTTTACTGAATTTTTTTTTGTGAAATTCCAAACAAGCACTACATGCATGTAAGAAATGTGCACACACAGCACATAGGTGGTACCTGGTGCTGGTCTAGATTGAAACTGTCATTACGGATTCCAATTAAGTTAACCACGCGATGATTAGGGTTTGCACATGGACGCATGCTGATGTTTTTATCCTGGGAGATACATTCAGGGGAGGCATGAAGCTGCTGTCTGGAATGTTAACCACCAACATCTTTGTCTTCTTATTGAGGGTCCTGTCTACTAAGCATCCCTCTCTCGCTGTGTGTATGTGTTTGACTGCTTGATGCTGAAGAGAGAGATGCATTATTATGACAAATGCAAACACCAAGATATTCCAAGATTCCAGCTTCCTTTCCCTATTCAGAATTGTCCACCGAACTATAAAGAAGCATTGGTCAGGTCATGTGATCTGACCAATGTATTATAGGTTATATTCAGTTTTCTGTTGGAAGCTTGAAGGATGGATTCTAAGTGTATATGGTCCTAGCTTTTTTTTCTTGAGATAGAGGACAATGCACATTAATTAGTTAGTCACCTTATTTTTATTTGCTCACTATATGGCAACACTATTGGTTCCCAAAAGTTTACCCCGAAAAATCAAGACCAAGGAGCAACTAGGAGTATTTGCAAAACCAAAACCAGCTTACTAAAACGGCATCTAGATTGGATCGGTTGAGTAGCTAGCTAGCTAGAGGAAACAGGCAATCGAAGGCAAACTCTGCTAATAACTAAAGCTAAGCGGGACAAGTTTGCTTTCATATAAAGGATAAACAAGCAACGCCATGCAATTATTGAGTTAATACAACCTGCCTCCCAGCTTTTTCTATGGAGCTTTAGAACACACTAATTAACAAAAGGGGAAGAGTAGGACGAGGAGAGTCTAAAAAGATGGCACTAATTATGCTGCCGTATCAGGCAGAATAGCGTGTGTGGGTTGTACGGCCCACATGCCTTATGCTTTTTTAAGGTGCCGTTCGGTTGAACTCAAATAAGTTGATTTATAACTGAAATTATACTGTAACTAATTAAAATTATATCATACCTGATGGTGGCTTATTTGGTGTAACTAAATTTAAAAAAATTAAAAATAAAAAAATAAGTTAGCCCATCACAAAAAATACAAACGAATACGAAAAAAAAGAACTGATAAAAAGCTAAAAAACCAAAAAAATAGAAAAAAAGAAATTTATAAATAATAAAAAATAAACAAAAAGCAGAAGCTTAAACTCTACTGAAATTGTACACAGGTATTGTTGTTGCCGCTGCTGCTCCTGCTGTTGCTTAATTAATTAGGCTCGTATATAAGCTACTGGCGCAACTTTTGAAGTGAAGCCAGGGAGGATTGGTTGCCTTATGGAAGCCATGCTTGCATGGAAGCATTTGTTGGGCTAGCTAGATCATGGATACTTGTACAGGAGAATATACCAGGAAAAAAATTTTGTTCTGCAAAAAAATTCGGAGAGTAAAAAAGGAATGAAATTTCGTCCTTTCGGTAAAAATTTCAGTCAAACATCATTTGAATTTTTGATGAAATTTAACCAAAATTTGATCAAATCATTTTTCCTTCGGATGGCAATGAACAGAACGAAATAAACAAAATTTTGCCAAAATTGTGAACCCTCGAATTTACTGCTGCTTTATATTTGGCTCGTGTTAATGATTAGGGTGCTGAACTAAATTAGATTCAATGGTATTCAGAATGGATCTATTATCCATAATCTGTTGTGCCTATATAGAGGCACAAACAACGCTAGCTTTGCAAATTGAGTATTTGCCACTATATAGTGACCATTTTGGATGTAAGCAAATAAACTCTATCAATAATGGGTATTCAGAATGGGCCCATTCTCCTCTGCCAATATGAAAGGTTTAAGAAAATAATTAAACTCCATAATAATTTGTATTTATATAGTAGATCTCACATCTCCTACAAATCATATTCCTACGTACATCCTCCCTCGTGCTGATCCAACGATCTTGCGCTAGCTAGCCATGGTTTGCATCGCTGCACCAAGTGTGGTTTTCTTAATATATACTGTTTGCTTAAGCTGGAACTCCTTAGACATGTCTTCCTCTATAGAATGGAAAATGGCAATTAGGGGGTGAATATAAGCCCAAATTAAATTCTGAGACTTTTCAATATCTTTTTCTTTGAGCTGAGCAAAACTCTTTACTCCAGTAACTATGAAAGCTATGAAGATCAGAGATAAATAATCATAAGAAAAATATGATCAAAACCGAACAAAACGTGCTTTGACAAACCTCGGTGGTCTGACCTCTACAGATATGGCAGTCTAACCTCTATCCAAGGGGTGATTTGACCACTCTCTGAGCGGTCTGACCTCCATGAACAGTAAAATCAGGCAAATAAATAGTATCTTCCGGTTACACCTCTGTTATAGTGTCGGTCAGATCGCTACTATAGTGATTTCAGGATGAACAGTATTTCAGCGCTATTTCAAATCCAAAATCCATGCAGCTTTTGATCGGTTGATCCAATGACTTGGAACTTTGCGTGCACTTTCTCTAGGATGTCAGGAACCTATTCTAATCAACGATCAATAAAATTGTTGCCAAAGTTTCAAATTTTTCCGTTCGAAGGAAGGGTGTACCAAAACCGAGCAAAAGAGGTAAATCTCGATCTACTCTTACTCGTAAGTTCTTGATGATCCAGATGACTTTGGATGAGTTCTCACATATCATAGAAAACTATATTACAGTATGAACTCAAGCCAAAACGTTCACAACACTAAAACTCCAAAATCATCCCTTCTTGAGTCAAAACTAGGCAAATATAAATTCCTAGATAGGTGAGATCTAATCTCCAATATACATCTTCAATACTTACACATCCTTGGCATATAGCAAGATCAAGGGAGAAAAGGAAACACCAAAAATCAAACCAAATCAAGATTTCATCACTTGGGCACAACAGAGAAATACTTGGACGAATTTAGATCTCTATTGATACTTAGAGATAAATATTTACAGCCACTCTCTAGCCACACATAAATCCTAAGAATGACAAAGCGCAGACACAAGATCCTCTCACATCTCTCCAAGAAACCTAACTCCTTTCAAGGCTAGGCATAACCTCCCCTAAAAGCATAATCTAGCCACCTCTCTCCCTCCTTATATATGAAAGCTCACAAGGAAAATCCTAACCAGCACCTCTAGTTAGATTTCATCCACTTACATGGGCTAACCTATTAACCCAACACCATATCGGGTTTTACACTTACACATGCACACTTCTCAAAGCGCTCACACCCATTAACGCATTAATGAATTAACACTGGATTCACTTCACATTTTCAACACATACAAGACATAAACCGCTTAGGCCAACTCTACGGTTTCACACACCACTACTTTTCTAATATTGGGCAATTTATCAAAAATACGTCTACTGCTTTGCATGAAATTTCTCGTTTCTTTTGCCACAAAGCATCGCCCATGTTTTCCATCTCACGTCAAGCCTCTCATGCGTTCGGATCCCACCGAACCGTCTTCGCTTGCAAACAACCCAAGTCACTTGCCACACCACATGCTTTTTCTCGCGCATGACGGTACCCGGCTTCCTTAGCCGCTCTGAACTCAACTCCTCTCTAAGATTAGTCTCAATCTAACTTGCCGTTGCCCGTGATGTCTACCATCAGTAGCTCACACTCTGGTTCCTTCTCGTCCCGGCTTGCAACCACGCCATAGGCCTCGATCATCTTCGTGACTCCTTGATCGTCTGGATCTTAACTCCTCCTAAGCGTAGTCCCGATCTCTTGACCGCTTTGGATCTAAATTCTCCTAGCTTAGGCCCTGTTTGTTTTGGATTCTAGGCAAGCTAGCTATTTCTAGTAGCCAAAAGCTTTCCCAAACAGAACAGTTTTTGGGACAGCTACTGAAAATCTGGGAAGGCACAATTGTACTGGGACCGAGTAGCTGCAATAGCCGAGTTTCTCACAGATTCTGCGGGCTAATGCCACTTAAAATTGAAATTATTTACCCGTAAATGCCACTAGATAAACTCCCCCCTGCGTCCCTCCTAGATCCCCCCAACCCCCCCCCTCTCCTCCCCTCCCCCGCCACCCACCGCCGCCTCCTACCCCCTCCCCCGGCGCCCCTCCCGGATCCCCGCCCACCATCCCCCCACGTCCTCTCTCCTCCCCCCTCCCGCCGCCCACCCCGGCCCCTCCCCAGCGCCCCTCCCTAGATTCTCGTGTTTCCTTTGGTGTTTTTGTCTAGGAGAAATGCTCCATTACCCGGTGCTTATGCGTTCATGTGCTTTGCGGGTTTGTCGAGAATCAAGCTTTGCGACCATCATTGAAATCAAGGTTGGGAAGATCTTAAGATCAACTTATCGAGTTTCGTGGAGTTTGCACTATCGATTACCAGTCCTATATGTTGGCAATCGGCAAGCCACCAGCGTTAGACAAATGATATATGCTTATGAATTTCTATGTTCAATGTAGAACCTTTTCAATTTTTATGTTTTGTGATGTTCCATGTTTGGAAGCCTATAATAGAATCTAGTATTTGCTCATACTTGATTTTGGAGTGTCTAATTCATGCATGTGTTTGCCCTCCTATAACCAAAGTGCATGTGTTTGCTAGTAATTACTGCAGAAAGGTAACTGGTACATGTGCGTGTGGCTCGCTCATCAAACTTTAGTGCAATGATTCTCTTGTTCTTTCTATTGATCCCTCGTGTACATGTGTGTATGTGAGATGGTGCAAAGGAGTGAAGGAGCACTATTTGGGAAAGCTTCTATTGTTGGATTTGTGGAGTTTTGTTAGCTTCTGCATAACTCAAAATCCATATATGTTCCACAAGATAAAATTTGTTTGACTCTGGATCACATAAGAATGTTGAGAAATCCATTACAATTACTCTTTAGTGGTATTGTCCAGTTGGAGAAGCTCTGCAGAGCATCCATTTCACATTAATCTCCCTGATTTAGAATTCAACTCACAAATTCCATACAAATTTGGTTGTATGTGTTGTAAAATCAAAGATAGAAATTAACAATCGAAATTGACATACGTAATTCTGACAAATTCTAGTCGCTACCAATTGAAATCAAGAATCGTTTTTCAAAAGAGCATGAATGCATGCTTTTGGATAACAATCGAAATCATCATTTTTTTGAACAAAACCAGTTTATTACATTACATTTTCTGCTATCAGCATTTTCATTGAACACCTTATATGCCTATGAACACCTTATATGCCTATGAACACATTTTGTGTGTTCCTTTTGTATGGAGATATGGTAGTTATCCATATTAATATTTAAAATTATGATTTAGAATCAAATTTATTGTCATGAAATTTTAATATTAGTTTTTCAATGTTTGAACTAAGTACTACAAATTTACAGCATGGATATCTCTTCTATCAATACATAATCAGGACATTAACTCACCTAACACTACTACAGAAAAGGTCATCACAGACGGTTCGTAACGTCATCACTGCACGGTTTTGTGAACCGTCTCAATTTATGGGTCAAGAATAATACGAGATCATCAGCGGCTTTCGAACCGCTCGTGGTGTAATATCACAGACGGTTCTTAACTAAAAGCGTGCGTGATAGTTATAATCACGCACGGTTTTAATTAAGAACCGTCGTGATTTATAAATATCACGACGGTTTTAGTTAAGAACCGCTCGTGATTATAACTATCACTGACGGTTTTTAGTTACGAACCGTGCGTGATATTCTCTCCTAAACCTATTTGCATTTATTGGCTAGCCTCGTGAAATGCTAGCCATGTCTTCAAATAAGCGGATCAACATATACATGTATACATCCAATTCACATCTCAATTCCTTTCACAAACATAAAACATCCATTTTTATTAAGATTAGAGCCTACCAATACAATATCTCAAAACATTACAATATCTCAAAACAACGAAGCGGGTTACACAACAAGAATAGAGAAAAGAAGATCCTCTATGCCTCTCGCCTCGATGCAACGCATGAGCGGCACGGTTGGCACGAGCTAGTTGCTTCTGCGATGTCTTGCCTCCGTGAGACTTATCGTCTTCGCAAGGAGGAGGACAGAAAGAGGAGGAGAATAGCAAGGAGGAAGAGAACAACAAGGAGGAAGAGGAGACCAGCAAGGAGGGGAGAACAGAAGGAGGAGGACAAGAAGGAAGAGAAGACCAGAAGGAGGCCGGGTTTTGGTTATATTTATAGGGAGGGAGGAGAGGCGGAGCTACGATCCGTGAGGTGAGGATTGGTCAATTTCTATTGGCTATGATTGGGTCGAGTAGGATCGACGGGCCTGATTATCACGAGCGGTTCTATATAGAACCGCTCGTGATGAATGAATATCACTGACGGTTCGATATATAGAACCGCTCGTGAATTAGAGCACAAAATTTTATATGCCGATGCAATATAAACAACTAGTCGAAAAGATAAAATAGCAAAGTTTTATATGGCTTATATATACTCATTTGAAAGGTTTCGACGAGATCTACAACTTTTCGGTTGAAGCAAAATCCAAATTCTAAAGGAAGACTAAGAAAAAGGAAAAACAGACACCAAAAACTTGCAACGCAGGTTTAGGTCCAAAGATGGCCGATTTTGGGGGTCTTGGAGGACGACTAGCGCAAGCTGGTCGTTATTTTTGGATCGGGCTCGTCGTTAGCTTTCCAACGAGTACAAGAACGTCGAAAACGGACACCGTATGCAAAAGTTATGCCTGTTTTACTGAAGGTGTCTCAAAACTGAATCATACTCGGACTTAAGCGGGAAAATATGAAATTTTGAGGAATTGCAAGGCTGGAAACATATCACAAACGGTTTTATTATAAAACCGTTTGTGATACTAAATATCACGACGGTTTTATAATAAAACCGCTCGTGATATTCAAATTATCACGACGGTTTTATAATAAAACCGCTCGTGATATCTGAATATCACGACGGTTTATATTATAAAACCGTCGTGATATTCCGATGTCCTGCATCGCTCAGCGGTAAGAACCGTCTATGATACTCCTTTTTCCTGCCACAAATACCACAGACGGCCTCCAAATTAAAACCGTCTATAATAGTATACATCACAGACGGTTTCACAAAACCGTCTGTGATTTGGCGTCTAGTATTAGGCTTTCTGTAGTAGTGTAAGGGTATTTCAGTCAATACATCTATTAGGATACCAATGCACGCCTAGAATCCGGATGCCAAACAGGCTAGCTAGCTACGGCCGGTGCTACTCGGACTAGCCACCTACTCGGATCACCCACTAGCTACTCGCACCACCTAGCTAATCGAATCTCCAGCTCCCCCAAACAGGCCCTTAGTTTCAGTCTCATCCGCCTCGCCATGACGTAGTTTCGGAGTCCTACAACCCACACAAACAAATAAATCGTCATGTAGCACCACACAATACACAAAACCATCAATTGACATAATTCATCTATACAATACACCATGTAAAATGTATGTAACTAAACCACCGATTCTAAACCTAAGACTAAATAATAAACTCTTATCCACACAAGCAACATCTAAATTAACTAAACTCATTTCATGACTCAATTATACAAACCAGTTTGCTATCAGCGGTCAGACCACTATAAACATCCGATCAAACCAGAACTGCCTTGCGGTTAAACCGCTGGCCGACAACACGTAGCTGCCCACACTAAAGCAAACTCAAGGACATGCATCTCTGCTGCATACACGCAAGCCATTAAATAATACCTTCTGTACCGACCTCAACAATGGCCTTCCATAGCTACTGATTTGATTACTCAATTGCATGGCAAATCAGTGGATGTCACAACTCACAGTAGAGCTGGGACTTGACCCGTGCCGTCTTGCACGGCCCAAGCCCATCGTGCTCGTGCCTCTTCGCCGCGCCGGCTCGGTCCGATCATCTTATCGTGCCGCACTGCGTGCCGCCCGCGCCTTCGGCCAGGCCCAAGCACGCCCAAAGCCCACCGTGCTGGCGTTCGTGCCGTGCCCAAGCCCACCGAAGTAACTATACAAGACTAAAGCGATGGCGACAATGGTAGCGGTGGCGTCATCTTCCTTTCTCTTGTACCCGCCTTATTAAAAACTTACTTAAAATTCGATACTATTGTCTTATGTCATTCCACCCAAGTTGGTCATCTAGTACAATGGTATGTATATCTTGGTGCAAATTGAATTTGTAGCGTATGTATATCTAGGGTTCGGTGGTGGTGACCTAAGGAGCATAGATGTAACTTACGCACGTTCTCTCTTTACAATGGAGTATAGAGCTCATATGTACTTCTAGTAGGGTATGGAGTATAGATGTACTTGAATTTGAAGTATGGAGTATGTACATGCGTATGCTCAGAATTTTCTAAATTAATAAATTGGAATCCTTTCAAAACCAACAAATCTTATTTTCCAGAAGAGTCGGAGAAGAAAATGAGAAGGAGAAAGAGGTCGAGATTGAGCAGAAAATGAGAGATAGGAATTGATATTCCCAAAAGGGTGGGAAGGAGCAATTTGTGCATTTTGCTAACAACTACAATACCCTAATATTACAGTACCCTATTGATAGAGTCCGGCTGCTCCGTGACTCTAGTCGTCCGATCCTCGTATATGGTGTAACCATCATACGGCTCGTCCTCGATGCAACCTCCTCCCCGAGTAGTAAGGCTCATCTGTCTCGGTTTCATCTCCACCAAAATGTTGCGGCTACTTACCCATGTGGAGATTATAACACTTTGATAGAGCTACTAGTCCGTCCAGTAAACGAGATGTTGGTTGACACGTTTTGGTATGGTCGTCACACGAACGGTTGGTGATTTCTTATATTCTAATCTTATGCAAGTGGTCAAAGGAATGCTTGCTTGCGTTTACGATAAAGCTTGGAGTCTCTTCGTTACCCCGACTAATCTATTATACCAATTTTACAATGTACTCATAAATGAGCATTTCTAGCTACCATAAATCTAGCCTGCCATGTTCTTGTAGGACCGAACTGGCAGCCAGAGGGGGGTGAATGGTGCCTTAAAATACTCTCTAAAAATTCACACCGATCTTTTCTTCAACAGCTAGAGAGCTATGAAGACAAGGATCAAATGCTCACTAGGAAACCGAGAGAGACAACAGAACAAACACCGCGTAAGAAATACAGAGTGATCGAATCGACCGAAAGTCGTAATGTAAAAGCCGTGGTTGTAACCAAAAGCGATCGCAAGTCGAACGTGCTCGATATCAAGCGAGACAAAAGCGCCGACAGGAAGTCGACGACACATCAAGTGGTCGAACCAACCGACAACGGCGGTGAAGTCGAACATCGTGATTGGACCATCAGAGGCGCTGCTCGATGCAAATAGAACGTGGTCGATACTCGATCGGAAAATGACGAGCAAACAGTAAGTACTACTTTTGTCGGAGCGATGACCACGGAGCGAAGAACAGCTAAACTGATTTCGATCACTAAGAAAGCATTCAGACCAGTTGAGAAACTTGAGATAAACAAACTGAAACTTTTATTCTCAAGTCAGACTTCCTTTCGACTAAGAGTTCGTATGATCAACATGGTTGAAGACCAACTCGCTTTTCAGAATCGATCGCGGTCGCAGACACCTCATGAGATCGTGGGGGCACACGACTACGAGATCTACGACCATCAAGCAATCGAAAACAAACGCAAAAGAAAGCCGATGGTCTAAATAGAACAAAGTCGAAAACAGAGCAGAGGAGGCCAGTGAAGCGCACAACCGCAAGATCCGATTTCTGGATATCTTTCGATTCACGGATCTTTCCAATAAGAACTCGTCTGGCCAAGAAATCTTGTGTGCATATCGCTTAAGGTCTCACGAAGCTATTCCAATCTTCAAATAAAAACATATCAAGCAGATTGAGACCTTTTTGTGATTTGATCAAAAGCACACAAGACAAAGTCCAAGGACTGATGTTGTTAATTAGAACGCCAGGTAAAAAGCTAACCAAGTTAGCTTGGAGCAGAGTCCCACATGTCACCTGCGATTGAGCAATCAACAAGAACAAAGCCAAGAACAAGAAATGACCAAGAACACGAGAAGAGAACGAACGAAGAAACCGCAATCAAATCAACCAAACATAAACAGATAACACAACTTAAATAGAGGCAGAGGGATGAATGATTGCATTCATGAAAGATTCAACACCACCCCACGGGAGGGCAAGCTCTACCCTAGAGCTACACACACAGATAAACTCCCAAGGGAGGGAGAGGCGGCTGCCTCCAAGGCTCAGCCGTCCAACTCTCACAGAACACTTTCCTCCCCTCTCCCTTTTATAGCCTCACACCTGAGACTAGCCCTAATGGATCCATCCATTAGTCCATACTGGGGATAACCCGAAAACCCCATCTAACACCGGGTTTTAACACTCACTTTGCCCGCTAACTCAAATGCTTTGCCTGCTATCCCAACAGACCCGCACTTTGCCCGTTAGCGCCAACAGAATCCACTTCTTTTCTCAGGTGCTTTACTGAGGGGGCTTCCCCCGCAGCTTTGACATTTCTCCAAAATGCCCCTCCGCCGCCTTCCAGAAGCTTCCTCCACCGCTTTGTGTCCATCTTGTCACCCACCGGCACGACACGTCCTATTCGGCTTTTCCACGCTGCTCGGACCTCAACAACTTCCTTGTCTAGTCCCGACCTCCTAAGCCTCACCAAGACTTGTCTCCAGGATCATGCAACCGACCGATCAGACCTTCGACTCCTCCAGAGTCTAGTCTCGGTCTATTCCACCGCACACGACCGCACCCAACCTCCTGACCGTCTGGACCTCAGCTCCTCCCTGAGCCTAGTCCCGTCCTCCTCGTTGTTGCCCGTCGTGCTCACCGTAGTTCCAGCCCAGTTCCTCGTCTCGGCCGCAACCACCTCACCACCTCGATCATCTTGGCGTCTCGACCGTCCGGACCTCAACACCTCCCGTGCCTAGTCCCGGTCCTCCCACGCCTCACCATGAAATAGCTCAAGTCCTGCACCACCACGCATAAGCAAACCATCACATAGCACCGCACAATACACATGCACCATCAATCGGCACAAGTATCACAAAGACAACACCGGTCGTAAATCCCTACGACCACCGAAGCACAAGACAAGAAGTGGTCAAAACCCTGGAAGACTTCCCTGCTTCCTTCGACCACACAGCATGTCGTCACGACCATCACAAAGCTCGTTACGACCATGCGCATACAAGCTACGACCAACGCTAGCTTGCTACGACCACATACAACACCGATACGACTTTATCGCTCAAAGTCTAGTACCTCATCCGAGCACTCTATTGCACAGATACACTTGAGCTCACCGAGCTCGCTCAAAGCCTCACGACCTCATCCCAAGTCGTTACGACCGATTCCCACCAAAACGATCGCTTACGGTGGTCGACGACCAGCCCGAAGCGCCAAACGACCACGGCTCTTACGGCCGCTAACGTGGTCGAACAGAGTTTCACCACGCTCAATCCCGTGATAACGTGGTCGATGTCTCAAGCGCCAACGTGATCGAACCACCGAGCCCCCAACGTGGTCGTGGCTCTGAGTGCACAACGTGGTCGAAGACCCACGTCCTTCAACGTGGTCAAATCTCCCAAGCGCTCCCTGCCAACCACTTCCAACGTGGTCGAAGACGCCACGTCGTGGTCGTAAATGGCCCCGAGGCCTCGACCACGGCCAAAGTAGTCGACATACCGACCACGACCAATGTGGTCGCGATGCCACAACGTGGTCGTAATGGCCCCGTGGCCTCCGACCACGCCAACGAGCCGTAGACTACACAACGTGGTCGCACGCCACCTACCGGTTCTCGATTTCGCTCAACGTGGTCGAGCGCCTTCCGACCACGGCCAAAGTGGTCGGCGTCGTCCGGTGACTCCGACTACGGCCAAATTCACCGATGTTGCCGTAACGTGGTCGTATACCTCTCGATAAGCTTCTGATCACGGTCAAATCTGCCGAGAGAGCCGCAGCGTGGTCGTAAACAACCCGAAAGACTTCCGACCACGCCCATAATGGTCGTACGCACTTTTTCTGGCTTCCGACCAGTTCCAAAATGATCGTACGGCTTCGGTTGTCAATTACTCATCACAACCATGGGGTGACCTCCACATGGTCTCACAATCTCCCCCTTGATGAGTATATTGACAAACACTGAAAAAGGCATGAAGATGATTTTGTTTTTGAAAAGAAAGGTATGAAGGAGATGCAAAAGCCATACATGGTCTAAAAAGAACGAAGAAGGAACTCATGACCATGTTGACACAGAATGAAATGGAGCAGACAGAGAAAGCTCAAAATTTCTACAGAAACTCCAAATCACACAGAAAGTCCAATCTTGCTCATGGTCCAAAAGCAGATGCTCACATGACCATTGTCATAGCAAGATGACCAAACATTCTCCTCCTTAATGCCTTTTATCCTTCTCCTATCCCTTAATGCATTCTCCCATTTTAATGCCTTTTGCACCCTTAATGCCTTTTCTCTATCCTTCTCCCCTTTGGCAATAAAGTCATCAAGATGCAAGGAAGAAACATAGAGCATGAATGAAACGGAGTGCCGACAGTTTATTTGATTTAAGCAATGGGAGCTATGGGAGTCATGAAGATTATCTAAAGTGACTTCACAGAAAATTATACCAAGCCATAAAAGGTGACAATACTATCTAGATCATAACAAACCATGTATTGCCAAGCTCAAGCCAAATAAGTCATGATCTTTAAATTAAATGGTTAGATTAGCATGTCGAGTCACTCAAGATTATAGTCTAGAAGAAGGTATCCAAACGTGAGTCAAGCCATGTCAATATTCTAAGTGGAACCAAGAAGCTATAGTTGAGTTAATTCTAGAGTGCTATAAGTTCAAAAAAGAGACATTTTGTTCAAGCACTAGATATCACAAGCAATTCACTACTTGTAGTACTTTGGATACCACTTGTAGCTGAGCAAAATTAGCACATTCGGCACTTTTCATAAATTAATGGTTGGCTCTAACCATTTTCACAAAGATTTGTTTTCTTAGCCATGTGCTAGATCTCAAGCCTTATGCAACCACTCCAAGCAATAAGCTTAAAGAGGTGATCTTGGTCATCCAAAACTCCCCCGAGTTCATGCCGAGTGCAATAGCAAGCCGCCTCATGAGAAAGAATTGGTGAGATCGGTTTTTCGCAAAAGAGATCTTTTGCATTTACTTGAATTAGTTCATGAACAAAGAGTTAAAACTTAACTCATGCATCATTAATGAACTAACTTAGCTCAATCTAAACCTCAAAAATAGATTCAAGACTCAACTTAGCCTATTCAACATGGCACGAATCAAGAGAGGATCACTAAAGCCGGACTATTCACAAGATTGAACAAGACATGATTTGATTCAAGTTGTTCACATTTAATTAAGCTAGTATGGCAAGAGCTAAGCAACACATAGAAGGGCATGATAAATCAAGCTATCACAAGATATGGCAAGATATAAATCATGATATCATGTCACATAAAGATAATATTGTGGCTCCAAAGGCGTGACAGCATTCAAGTGAATGTTACGTACTATGGAACAAAAGAATGCACATGAGATGAACTCCCTGAAACATAGCCCGAATAGACAGAAATGATCCAACTCCCCCTAGAGAAGGCAAAAAGAGAAGAACCAAGAAATTTGGCACAAAATCCAGAAAGAGAAGGTTCTAGCTCAAAGAGGTGATTCCCAAACACATCCTATCCTCATGGTCTCTAGTCTATAACCTCATACCACGGGGCAAAAAGCACACTATGTCAATGCAAAAGACTCTAGTGGCCAAGAAAAAGTTCAACCTAGGTAGAAGAGAATCCTAGAGAACCAAAGCCCAAACTAGGTAGTAAATAATCCTAGAGAACCACTTGGATGAGAAGTGTGATTGAGACAATATCACCTAGAGTCGGTTCCTGTCTAACCAATCGGACTCTTCCTCCCACTAGAACAGATAAACAAAGCAAAGCCAAGTGGAGGGAACCAAAACACTAAAGATCACAGGGGAGCAAACCTCGGTTACAGTTGCTCGGGAGGTTGTTGTAGTGGTCGAGGTCGAATATGTGTCCAGGACGAGGTCGTAGATGAGTCCTGGACATGGTTGTACATGTGTTCAGACCTCTATCAAGCAGTCGAAGTCATGTACTGGACGTTGTCGAGTCCGAGTTCATCATGGTCGCAGATGAATCCAAATTGAGTCCAGACCATAGTCGAGATGATTCCGGGGTCGCGATTGATCCCGGGTCTAGACCGTGGTCGCAGACGAGTCTGAGAATAGTCGGAGTCGTGTTCGTGTGGTCGAACTCGCGTCTGAGGATCGGTTGTAGTTGAGTCCGAGTCGTGGCCGAAGTTGAGTCCGGATCATAGTCGTGGTCGAATCCGGCTCATGGTCGTGTATGGGTTCAGCCGAGAGTCCATACTGTGGTCGTAGAAACTACGACGTGGTCATAAAGACAGAGGAGCAATTGCACCACTCTCCCTCATTCATAACCCATGATTAAACATAGGGGAACATTTGGTGTCCTAGTCTGGGGTAAATAATACGTGCATGGATCCGAGATCGAGACAAATGACCACAATCGGTAGCATTACAAATGTATGAGAACACGCACCGCCACAAGCTCAATCTAGCCCTCATCAAAAGCATCTAGAACAACAAGCCTAGAGCCACCCAATACTAGAAGAAGCTTGTGACCTAACCACAAATCTCATGATATCTAAGCATAAGCACGACTAATGCTACCAAGATGTCATACAATTTATTTCATGCCATAACAAAGAATAAGATCAAAGTATACAAGCATCACAATGAATCACAACCATACACATAGCGAGATGACAGAACAATCCACGTAGCATATGCTAGCATGGATAAAAGCATGTATACTAGAAAAGATACAAAGGCATGAATAAACGCACCATCATGACACAAAGAAACTATCCAAGATATACTCAAGCTCATACTGTCCATACATATGCATACATCATGTAGACATACAACATGGCAAATCAACATCATGAAAAGTATGCTAACATGTATAAATAATGATGAATGAACATAAGGAGCAAGATGTGAACCATGATAGATACTACAGAGCACAAGGTCATGATGATACTTGACTTCTAATGCACACATTCTACTTAGCTCATGAAGTCAAGTCAAAGCTTAAGCATGTAACAAATACAACAAGGTACATGGATACTTAAGCAAGATACACATAAAGGCATGACATGAAAGCATTGAGAGAAAACATGCCAGTATGGTACAAGTGAGCACATGAACAAGAACAACATGCCAATATGGTCAAACATGAGTATAAGGGCATGAAGGTATAGAGTAGCTCACAAAGTAGGTGGAGACGCTAAACGTGAAGGTACATGCCTCTTGGAGGCCATGAAGTGGAGAACCAACAAATGTTCTAGTCACGTGATGAAGCAGAAGACTAAAACCCAATCGATCCCATGTTCTCCATGCAACGTCTAGACACCTACAACAGACAAGAACAAAGTGCCCAAGTCTTGGATCCCAAAGGGTTAGTAAGCAAATGCTTGAGACCCCAAGACCTGACACACGGCCACTCAGCAGAAAAAGAGTGGTCGTTACGTACTACGACTACGGCCGAGAAGAAATGAGCGTGGTCGTAGCACGAGAGGCATAGTCTTGAACGACTACAGCCGAGAGATGTGATCGTTGGTCATTACAACCACGACTGGGAATTGCAGGTGTGGACGTAAGTCAGTTATGACCACGGCAATCGAGCGGCAAGGCTGCGGACCAGCGATCGTGATCGTAGGGACTTCCGACCACGGTAACAAGCGGAAGTGTCCGCCAACAGCATGGTCGTATGCGCTACGACTATGTCGAGAAGTCAAGGTCGTGGTCGTAAGGCATTACGACTACAACGACGACACAGCAGAGGAACTCGGCTTTACTAAACCCAACTCTAGCAAGCTCAAGCTCCTCTACACATGTGTAGTGAGTCAAAGTTTTAATTTCTCATTTGCAGATTTTAACATTCAAGTAGAGAAATTAAATTTTCACCGTCTACAGAGAAAGACTCACAACCTACACAAGAGAAATGAGATTTCAACCTAGGTGAACAATCTAGCAATTTATAATCTAGGCACCTCACAATATCCCGAAGAGCAAGTATATTCATCTTGGACAAGGCCAAGGTCATAATAAGTTTTTACCTTGCTCATGATAAGTCGACGCTCGTCCTTATCATTATCATCCGTGTGTTCTCCAAGGCTTTCTCCTTCCTGGCACTTGATTAACCAAAGGACAAGAATGTACCACAAAGCTCACACTTGTGGTTTCTTGCAAATAAAATCATCCTCTAGCCGAAATCAAGCCTCTTGTCTCAAAGGACATCATTGGCAAAACCACCCCAATAAGATTCAAAGAAAAGATCACAAGATTCCCTACTAGTTGCATGCTCAAGATCGGTTAAGATCCAATTCAGAGCCAACCTTGCTCTGATACCAATTGTAGGACCGAACTGGCAACCAGAGGGGGGTGAATGGTGCCTTAAAATACTCTCTAAAAATTCACACCGATCTTTTCTTCAACAGCTAGAGAGCTATGAAGACAAGGATCAAATGCTCACTAGGAAACCGAGAGACAACAGAACAAACACCGCGGAAGAAATACAGAGTGATCGAATCGACCTGAAAGTCGTAACTGAAAAGCCGTGGTTGTAACCAAAAGCGATGCAAGTCGAACGTGCTCGATATCAAGCGAGAGACAAAGCGGCCGATGGAAGTCGTGCGACACATCAAGTGGTCGAACCAACCGACGGCAATAAGTCGAACATCGTGATTGGACCGGTCGGCGAGGCGCTGTCGGATGCAAATAGAACGTGGTCGATACTCGATCGGAAAATGACGAGCAAACAAGAAGTACTACTTTTGCCGGAGCGATGACCACGAGGCGCGAACGCCTAAACCGATTTCGATCACTAAGAAAGCATTCAGACGGTTGAGAAACTTGAGATAAACAATGAAACTTTTATTCTCAAGTCGACTTCCTTTGACTAAGAGTTCGTATGATCAACATGGTTGAAGACCAACTCGCGACTCAGAATCGATCGCGGTCGCAGACACCTCATGAGATCGTGGGGGCACGACTACGAGATCTCGACCATCAAGCAATCGAAAACAAACGCAAAGAAAGCCGATGGTCTAAATAGAACAAAGTCGAAAAGCAGAGCAGAGGAGGCGTTGAAGCGCACAACCGCAAGATCCGATTTCAGATATCTTTCGATTCACGGATCTTTCCAATAAGAACTCGTCGGCTAAGAAATCTTGTGTGCATATCGCTTAAGGTCTCACGAAGCTATTCCAATCTTCAAATAAAACATATCAAGCGATTGAGACCTTTTTGTGATTTGATCAAAAGCACACAAGACAAAGTCCAAGGACTGATGTTGTTAATTAGAACGCTCGTGGGTAAAAAGCTAACCAAGTTAGCTTGGAGCGAGTCCCACATGTCACCGCGATTGAGCAATCAACAAGAACAAAGCCAAGAACAAGAAATGACCAAGAACACAGAGAAGAGAACGAACGAAGAAACCGCAATCAAATCAACCAAACATAAACAGATAACACAACTTAAATAGAGGCAGAGGGATGAATGATTGCATTCATGAAAGATTCAATGACCACTCCCACGGGAGGGCAAGCTCTACCCTAGAGCTACACACAGATAAACTCCCAAGGGAGGGAGAGGCGGGCGCCTCCAAGGCTCGGTAGTCCAACTCTCACAGAACACTTTCCTCCCCTCTCCCTTTTATAGCCTCACACCTGAGACTAGCCCTAATGGATCCATCCATTAGTCCATACTTGAGGATAACCCGAAAACCCCATCTAACACCGGGTTTTAACACTCACTTTGCCCGCTAACTCAAATGCTTTGCTCGCTATCCCAACAGACCCGCACTTTGCCCGTTAGCCAACAGAATCCACTTCTTTTCTCGTGTGCTTTACGGAGGGACAGCTTCCCCGCAGCTTTGATATTTCTCCAAATGCCCTCCGCGCCTTCCGAAGCTTCCTCCACCGCTTTGTCGTCCATGCTGTCGACCCACCGCACGACACGTCCTCTTCGGCTTTTCCACGCTGCTCGGACCTCAACAACTTCCTTGTCTAGTCCCGACCTCCTAAGCCTCACCAAGACTTGCCTCCAGGATCATGCAACCGACCGATCAGACCTTCGACTCCTCCAGAGTCTAGTCTCGGTCTATTCCACCGCACACGACCGCACCCAACCTCCTGACCGTCTGGACCTCAGCTCCTCCCTGAGCCTAGTCCCGGTCCTCCTCGTTGTTGCCCGTCGTGCTCGGCTCTGGCAGTTCAGCCCAGCCTCCTCGCCTCGGCTGCAACCACCTCACCAGCCTCGATCATCTTCGGCGTCTCCGACCGTCTGGACCTCAACACCTCCTGTGCCTAGTCCCGGTCCTCCCACGCCTCACCATGAAATAGCTCCGAAGTCCTGCAGCCACACAGACAAGCAAACCATCACATAGCACCGCACAATACACACAGACCATCAATCGGCACAAGTATCACAGCACAACACCTGGTCGTAAATCCCCTACGACCACCCGAAAGCACAAGACAAGAAGTGGTCAAAACCACGAAGACTTTCCTTCCTTCGACCACACAAAGATGTCGTCACGACCATCACAAAGCTCGTTACGACCATGCGCATACGTTACGACCAACGCTAGCTTGCTACGACCACATACAACACCGATACAGCTTTATCGCTCAAAGTCTAGTACCTCATCCGAGCACTCTATTGCACACAGATACACTTGAGCTCACCAGAGCCTGCTCAAAGCCTACGACCTCATCCCAAGTCGTTACGACCGATTCCCAGCCAAAACGACCGTTTGGTGGTGGTCGACGACCAGCTCGAGGCGCCAAACGACCACGGCTCTTCGCCGCTTAACGTGGTCGAACGGAGTTTCGACCACGCTCAATCCCGTGATAACGTGGTCGATGTCTCAAGCGCCAACGTGATCGAACCACCGAGCCCCTCAACGTGGTCGTGGCTCAGTGCACAACGTGGTCAAGACCCACGCCCTTCAACGTGGTCAAATCTCCCAAGCGCCTCGCCAACCACTTCCAACGTGGTCGAAGACGCCACGTCGTGGTCGTAAATGGCCCCGAGGCCTCCGACCACGGCCAAAGTAGTCGTACACTGACTATGACCAATGTGGTCGCAGTGCCACAACGTGGTCGTAAATGGCCCTGGTGGCCTCCGACCACGCCAACGAGCCGAGACTACACAACGTGGTCGTCGACGCCACCTACCGGTTCTCGATTTCGCTCAACGTGGTCGAGCGCCTTCCCACCACGGCCAAAGTGGTCGGCGTCGTCACCGACTCCGACTACGGCCAAATTCACCGATGTTGCCGTAACGTGGTCGATACCTCTCGATAAGCTTCGATCACGGTCAACCGCCGAGAGAGCCGCAATGGTCGTAAACAACCCGAAGACTTCCGACCACGCCCATAATGGTCGTGACGCACTTTTTCTCGGCTTCCACCGGTTCCAAAATGATCGTCGGCGGTTGTCAATTACTCATCACAACCATGGGGTGACCTCCACATGGTCTCACGTTCTAATCCTCTAATTCTATTTTCCCTTTTTCTTTCCTTTTTCTCTCTCTCTTTTCTTTCTTTTCTCTCTCTCTCTTTTCAACCCGCTACGGCTCTTCTCTTTTCTCTGGATCCCGACTCCATCGCCCCTCGGCTCCTCCCGATCCCTTTTCCTCCGCCTCAAACCAGTCCCCGCTCTCTCGGTTCTTCTCACGAGCCGCCTCCGGCTTCTCCGCTTCCCTCGCCTCGATCTCACTCCTCCTCTCCACTCCTTCCCTCTCCGCCGGGCCGACTTCAACCGATGCCGCCTGCCTTCTTCGGTGCAGCGCCGGCGCTCTTCCTACCCCGGTCCTTCGCCTCCACTACTGTCTGCCGGGCCGCGCCGGTCCCACGGGCCGTGTCAGCCGCTAGCCCCCGCCGCCCTCACGGTGCCGCCGCCGGATCCGTGGCCACGGCCCGGATCCGGGCTCCTTCCTGATCCGACCGGTACACCTCCTCCCCTCTACTCCCTCTCTTTGCTCTGTGATGTGTGATGGTGTGGCCTTGTGGGGAATATGGGATGACCGAGAGATGTCGACGGAGGGTGGACCTGGGAGGCGAGGTAGAGGCCGAGGAGGCCCGGCCACGACGCCGGCGTGCCAGCCGTGCCGCTCGTGCTTCCCGTGCTCCCGTGCGTGCCGTGCCGCCCAACGGGCTGGTTTTCGAGCCCGCCCGCCCAGCTGTTCAGGTTGCCGCACGGCCCGCCCACGTGTCGGGCCGGGCGTGCTTGGGCCGTGCCGGGCCGGCCGTGCTTTGGGCCGCCCAAAAGCACGCCCAACTCCCAGCTCTACTCACAAGCATACATGGCTACAGCATTGGTCACTATTGACTGCTACTACTAATTCACTCACCTCCAGAACATGCAACACGACATGTGAATGAATTAACTAACCCAAAGTTTCATCACTAGCTAGACAACTATAACTGAACAGTACAAAACACCCGAATTTGCAAAAAGATTACATGAATCTTCCAAAGAGCCTTGCTTTTTTTCCCCTTATGTGCCGCAATGCGCGCGCCACTCTTGCCAACAGTTGCCTCTCCCAGACACTTCACAGTCAGCTGAGGCAGCCCTCCTTCCGTTACAGACATGCGTCGTACCGTCCCTGTCTGTCTACTCTCTATGCTTGCTTGCTTGCACAGGTCAGAAAGAAACAATGCAATGCAATGCGTGCCCCAACACATACACTACCACCTGCTGCTACACTCCATAGTTTGATTTGCCTCGTCCAATAGGAAGGTCGACGCCAATAATTCAGCCAAGAAACATCTCGCTGCTGCTTTTCTTGGGATTCCAAGTCGCTCGCTGTTGCTGTGGCAGTAGCGCCTGGCTACCAGCAGTCTGAGAGTACCACCACAACTCACCTGTCAAAAGAAAGAAAAAAAGATTCCAATTCTCGCACGGTTTCATCGGTGATGGGTCGTACGTGAGGCCAAATTTTTCTATGGATTTTGTTTGATGTTTTCCATGCTGTAAACCTGCCATCTCAAATCCTATCGGCATCTGTTTAGATGATTGGACTTTGTTTTCTCTTTTCTTTTTATATATCTCTTCTCTTTTTTTTTTCAGATGGATGCTTGTGTCCTCACCTAGGTTCTTGTGCCATATATGTCTCCTGCCATCCTGTATGGTGAGCAGCATGCAGCTGCTTGCGTGCAGAGATGCATGTCACGAGAGCCTGCATATGACTGTAATAGTTACAAAAACGTTTCACCGTTTTGGATACAGAACAAAATTCTGCTACGTTAAAGCTATAATAGTTACACTAGCAATTCTTGTCCACGACGATCGATGCACCATATGTGCATGCATGGCTTGCTTTGTTGGTGGTAGCTGAATACGAGCTGGTTGAGACTACGTACATACTGTACCACTTCATTTATATTCTACTCTATAATCTCATACGGTCGATCGCCATAAACCGCGACCAAAAGAACAGGCACAAGCTGGTTCAGAAGCGGTCGTCTCTCTCAAATACACACTGTACGAAATACAACAGAGAAGTAGAGAACTATTCTGGCGTGCAATTAACGGTGGATGCACAAGGTTGCGAATCACCCTACCCAGATTCAAACCTCACTTCTACCTTAATACGATGGTTGAAGGGGAATATTAAGCCTTAATGCTTTTCGTACCGTCGCTTTGAAGAAGAGATCCAGTAGTGAAGGGATTGTAAAAGCGATGGTAGGTCCAACGGAGACTATACTAATAAAAATGCACTCTTAAGTCTGATATAATTGTCAAAGTTCAGTTCTCGATTGGCACAAAGCTATGGGTCTGTTATTTTCGGCTGCGTCTTATGGCTTTTGGTTGAAATTTTTTGAATTTTGGCTGTTTGTGACAGAGATTACGGAGAGAGATATGCGCTTACGATTTTGGTTAATACAGATGTTAGACTTTTAATATATACTATAATTAACTTGTAGATCCTATTTTGAGAAAATATCCTATTTAAAAATTAGATACTATAATAAAAGACAAAAACAGTTTTTCAAACCAAAAAAGACCCTATTTTATGCATTCCAGCGTGCATGTTTGGCACAGCTCTAGGTTCACCCTATCTTTGAGCATAGGACGTGTGCTTACGTCAGACCTAAATACTGTATACAGCCTATGCTCGGGCCATGTTATAATTCACAGAAAGTAACAAAACAACGTACGTCTTGTTGGCATTAGTAGACCTGATTTCCGGCATGCCAGGACTAGTCGACCGCTTGGCGTGCGTGGACAGATTGGCACATGAAATGCCTGTCACTGTGCGAGCATCAGCTAAGGGAATCTCGTCAGTGCGTTACACAAGCCTTTTTCTAACTAGCTACCCTCTGTTCAGCTCTGGCCTTACGGCCCTGGTGCTGTCCCTGCCACCCCATGCCCTTACTGAAGACAAAATATCTATACCTGCGTATGAGCACTTCAAAACCCTAGGGTATATCATATGTGCGATACATACCTTTAATTTGTCTGAAATGTACAGTCTCTCTGGAGTGGAATTGCTAGATCGATGGATCCAAGAGCACAAGTCTCCACAGAAACTGTGCTACTGTAGTCTGCTGCTGCTGCTGCATGAATGTGTGTGTGTGTGTGATGTGCACACCGGCTGTCAACTTGTGCCTGCAATGCAATGCATGCCTGCATTGCTGCGTGTATGCACGTACGTACTACGGATCAAGGCCGGAGAACGAGAGGCAACAAGTGAACAAGAACATGGGGAACTTAAGCTCGCCCGGGCGAATAGAATATTCAAGATAGAGTCTACAGTTAAGGAGCTAGCTCGTATAAACAGCCCAAAAGTCACAAACCGCAAGCAAAAAGGACAGATTCTCCCTGTGAGCAGTGAGCATATCATGCTGTATTTTACTCCATATTGGGCATTGCATGCACTTTATTCAGTCGTTCTCCGAGGTGTCGTTGGTCTTGGGGGTGTGTGTGGGGCGGGCACTGGAGGGCGAGATGATGGTGACATAATCCAGTCGACCATAAATCCAAAACTGTAAAAGATGGGTCAATTAGTTTTTTTCTCACAAGCAAGTTTTGTGTTAAGTATGATAAAAACTGTTCATCCTCTCCCTACAACTAAAGTTTTCGGATAACTAATTGGTGTATAAAGGTTAGCATAACAGCAAAGTTTATGCTCAAGTTGACTTATGCTTTTGGATTCTAGTTCTTAACTTTGTACTTTTCAAACTTTTTAACTTTTTTTTGGATTTTTTATCTTTTTCTTATTCATTTGTATTGTTCGTGATGGGAGAATTTGTTATTTATTTATTTTTAATTTAACTATAACAAAACAATTTATAATAGCTACAATAAAAACATCAAACAGTGCTAAATAAAATCTAAAACTAAAAACATAAGTCCAGATGAGCACCCTAATACAGGTCTTGACTCGAGGTCTGTCTGACTCAATTTTGAGAGTCCCAATGCTAAACCAGGTTCTCAGCCCTTAGCCTTGACACGGCTTATTTTTACTATTCATAATTTCGTCTTTTACGAACTTTTGGTTTTTGAGCTTTTTGCCGTATAAAATCCAAAAATTAAAAACATAAAGATGGGCTAACATATTTTTATATTTTTAATTTTTAAATTTAATTATGTTAAATAACATGGCAGCTTTTCACCATAAGCCACAAAAATAAGCCAAAATGATCACCACCATCAAGTCCACATGGCGGGATTGGCTAAGTTAGATATATAGTAAGGCGGATCTACATCTCGGATAGTATTGATTCGAGTATGAAAAAATATCTATATGGGATATATTTAGTTTGACATTTTCTCAATATCTTAAGCATTTATGTAAATGGATTATTGGTTTTCTCAATATCTTAAGCATTTATGTAAAGGGATTGGTACGTGAAGCTTAATATTTTACATTGAACATAAAGACACAATCGTCTAATCAAAATTTCTAGAAATATTTAGGGAGGCCGAATGAAAATTGCAAATGAAGTGGTATAAATCGGATACACACGCACTTGCGCTTATATCATGGCCTGGCACGCTTTTCAAAGAGCCAGTAGTTTGTTTGTTGATTGTCTTTTCAACCACTACGTTAATTTATAAAACTAATTAAATATATAATTACTGGCTAGCTGTACGTGGGTTGTGAGCACAGTGAACGGTCCATGTTTAATAAGTTTTCTCATGCATGATTGCCCTTGATGTGAGGTGAGGTGATCAAAATAGGCATGCATCGAAGTTAGGACGACTTGCGTGGTGGAATCAATGACTTATCTGCATGGAGACATTCCACATAAAACTCATTCGTGATTGGGCTTCCCTTGAAACGAAGCTAACTTTTGGAATGAATGTTTAGGTGGCGCATATTTGGATCGAAAAGTTCGACTTATAATTTATTTTGTATTGTAGTTGTAAAAAATACACTATAATTGCTGGCAACATTCTTAAGTATAGTAAAATTTAAAAATAAAAATATACCATCACAAATAATGAAAATAAATAAGAAGAAAAAGAAAAAGCAAAAAATCTAAAAAATCATATTACTAGAAAAAGACGAAACTAAGAAGTTAGAAGTGAAAAAGTAAATCTTAAATGAGCTGACCTCTAAGAGAGAGTGAAATAAGCAGAGATAAGCCGTTACTAAACCTTTTGAATTTCTACAAGTTGAACCAATATACCTAGCTATATGCCAAACGAATCTCGGCCGGATCAGTACAATTATTGATTTTGTGTTGGAAACAAGCTCAGATCCGGTTGCATGATTACGTTGAGCAACTCAAACTACCCCGGCAGAATAAAGAGAAAAAAAGGTAGCCTCCAATAATATTTTGAGTCAAATGGAGCGGCACGGCAGCAGCAATGCAGCATCGTCATGGATCGATCAAAAGAGACAATACGAGGCGTATCTCCGGACGTACGGCTGCGCAGATCGTGTCGTATCAGAGCGTACGTCTCTGATCAGATGGCCCCGTAACGTGACACGTCGGATTCCGGGCCCCGCTACGACCATCCTCTGATCAGTAGTGTCACGCATCAGCGACCAAACAAAAGCTTGCATTCGAATTTCGAAACAAAGCCCAAACGAAAGGAACTTTCCAGCGGATACGCACATGAATATATATGCACGTACGTACATACGACGACCTTGCGCACAAATCATAATTTATTCAACAGCTCCCCAAACTACATCTGCCAGCGCCCAGCATCAAATCCAACAGCTCCCCAAATATCCAAGAGAAAAGATTTGCTTCGGCTTTCTTGAACAACTTCCTGAGAGCTGACTGCATGGGATCTCGAAATACATGATTGGAACACAAATCCCCAAATATAGAGGCATCAGAACGTTAAACTCAGAGCAAAAACCTTGAAATTTCAACTAGTTTGGAGATTTAGTTTGAGAGTTAGCTTAATTTTTTGTTTTGATCTTATTTTGGTGTAATCAAATGATCCTGATCCTCTCTAGTTCTTACAATATTTTTTGGTTGAGATAGGTTTTTAAGGTCATGATCTAGCCTCGGTTCAACTCTTTAGATTTACGGATCAAATGTTTTATCGATTTTCTAGTTTGAAATAGTGTTGTTCTTATTGTTTACAAAACTAGATTTACTATAGCAACGTGATTTTTCAGATTTTTGACTTTTTGATCATCATAGTTTTTCATAACTATTTGAGTGAACAATCATTGAATACGTAGGAAAAAATTTGAAGACACCATTTATCTCTCTGTTGTCCTACTGGTTCTACAGATATCAACTCCAAAGAGTTATTTAGGTGGTGATTATTTTGGCTTATTTTTGGTGGCTTATGGCTGAAAAGCTAGTTCTTGAAAAAAATATGGTTGGTGACGAGGCTTATTTAACATAATTAAATTTAAAAATTAAAAATATAAAAATATATTAGCCCATCACAAACAAGCATAAGCGAATCGTGAAAAAAAGAACCGCAAAAGCTCAAAAAAAGCCAAAAATTTGAAAAGAGCGAAATTATGAATAGTAAAAATAAGCGGAAGTCCGAAGTTGAATATCAAAGCAAAGGGGCCTTAGACGGTTTTGTATAATTGAGAAGATTATTTAGAAGATTTTATAAGTATAAAGATAAATTAGACGACCCGATCGTTAAGGAGGTAAGATTCACGAGGGTTTGCTCCGCTAGCTCCCGGCCGGACGCCATGCTCATGCATGCAAAGGCAAGGAACATGCATTCATGCGCTGTGTAGCCAGGCACACAGTCATCCTGGGCCCACGTGACAGCCACTAGGCCGGCACATGCGTCCTCGCAGTGCACTTGGATGGATCGAGACGGGACGTCCGATGGACGGATGTCGATCGATCGTGCATGCAAAGTTTTCTGAGCTAGCAAATTAAGAAGCTGTGGCTGAGCTAAGCGAAAGAAACGCTTTGACTCGCCTGCCTGGCTGGTCGCAGGGGCGCACGAAGTGAAAACCTTGCAGGTTTGTTTCCTTGTTCGAAGGATGCACTGCTTCTGTAGCAGCTGATGAGTTCATTCTCACGGCTGCGCAGACGGTCAATAGATCTGGTCGGTTGTACCATGCATGGCATGCTACTCCTTGCTGCAGGACTGCAGTCTGCATGCCTTGTTGATTTCATGCAAGCTGGCTAGCTTTTTTATTTCGTAGCTAAAAAACGGTTTTGTCATTGTAAAGACGATTGAAATTTTTTATCTCTCAGTCACTTGAAGTTGCACTCTCAATCAACTAAAATTGTAGCCCCAAAAAAAGCTGCAACTTCAGGTGATTAGAGTGCAACTAAAGTTACACTTAGTTACACTTTCAATCAACTGAAGTTGCAGCTCTCCTTCAAAAAATCAACTGCAATTTTAATTGATTGAGAGTGCAACTTCAAGTGACTGAGAGATAAAAAAATTTCAGTCGCCTTTGCAATAGTCACTCCCTTAAAAAAAAGACACATATGTATATATACTATACACACTATACGAATAGATGAGTATATCCCTTAACATACGTCTAGAAAGACGTCGTCTTTTCTCTTCTCCATGCTCATGCATGGGTCTTAGGGGCGCTTGACAATGGCTTTAGAAGTTACAACGTCCCTTAGCATACATTGGGGCATTCCAGTATGAGTTTGAACCTTCAAGAGAGGAGCTTGGTACTATTGTCATGCTTGGCTTGCTGGTTCGGTCAATAGCGCCACCAAAGTTTGGCTTACCAGACGTTCTTACGTTTATTTGATAATTTTGATCTACTTGGTACGGAGCAAGTTTACATTGCTGTGTTGTGACTATTCCATTACTATTATAAAAGAACAAGTTAGTAGTTGTTCGTTCATTCTCCTCCAACCACTCTATTCCTTAACTTTTTACCATTCTCTATTTTCCAATCGATCAGAGCAACTCTCTTCTATAGCACGATTCTCCATACATTCAATGAGTTCCGTTGCAATGCATAGATACGTAACTAGTTCAACAAAATATCTGAAACAACCTTATTGAGGATATAAAACTTCATATACAAATAATATAAAAATTTGCACACACCTTAATAAGAATTTCAGCAACCTAATTCATCCAAAGATCGCATCGATCTTGACCAAAGTTTCAACCTTTTCTCAAGACAAGCAAGATTGCACCAAAACCAGACAAAACTCAAGAACTTGATGTATATGTTCATGGATTGGGTCTTGTGCACCTGATATTTCGCCATACACACACAATGTATATGTATATGTATATGTATATGTATATGTATATGTATATGTATATGTATATGTATATGTATATGTATATGTATATGTATATGTATATGTATATGTATACACACATATACATATATACGGCTGCATTATTCTGCGTCTACGCGCATTGTGCGCGTCAAAAAGTTACTTGCCATACATGAGTGAAGTTATTGTCAAATATATGTAAAGTTATTGCCAGTTGTAATACTACTAGTTATGTAGTGTTACAACTGGTAGTAACTGTACATGTGTTTAGCAGTAACTTCACTCACGCGCGGCAATAACTTTCTGGCGCATATTCTACACCTGCACACAGAATAGTAATTATACATACATACATACATACATACATACATACATACATACATACATACATACATACATACATACATATGTGTGTATATATGTGTGTGTGTATATATATATATATATAATACGTTTTACTCTCAGGTGTAATTACACTCACATCTAATATACTACCTAAACAAACTTGAACCACACGAAAAAATTGCCGGGAGTCCATAATTTTTAGCGTATTTTGTAAATACCTTCATATATGTATATAAAAGGTACGTCGAAAAAATATACATACCACCTTTGAAAAATTATTCATAACACTTAGATTATCTTAAATACTCATATACTACACGTACATATCCTCCGTTACGCGAGATATTCTCTATGTTGTGAGATACGACATAACGTGTGCGTATTCTATGAAGACCAGTGACTGTTGCTGAACTATCAAATTCATGCTTTGATATTTCTCTCGAGAAATTTATAATAAGATTTAAATACTGCTTCTTTAGTGATAGTTGTCACTGAATATTGCTGGATTAAGTCATGAGAAAAATCTGATATGTCTTTAGACGAACTAGATTCCTCTGCTCGTATGACATAGTTAATTTTTCAAGTGCATTCCCTAATGGTAATTGGTAATGAAGTTCTTGCTGTACAGTTTTATTTTGGATAATTGATAATGTTCTTGCCCTTGGCTAATTAACTTAGACATCTTAATTAGTGGCAAAAGAGATATGTTGGACTACTTCGAGAAACTTGCTGAGCTATTTTTTATGCAGCTTGACTAACAATACTCTCATGACTAAGTTTTGTATCCTTTGCAAGTGACAGATCTATGATATGATGTCTGGTGGTCATGGATTAGTAGAGTATCATTTGTATCTTTCATGCCACTCAAGCCTGTTTTAACTAATTATGTTATATTTTGGATCCTTACTTCAAGACTAGACGTTCAAGCCTTCCTTCCTTGTCAAATAATAGACATCATCTTTCTCTCTCTCTGTATCATTCAAAATTTTATGTGACTCACGTTTACAGACAGCTGCATGTATCCTTAAGGATAACTATGGGTCTGTTTGATATAGCTGCGGCTTATGGTTTTTGGCTAAAATTTTTGAATTTTAATCGTTTGCAACAGAGATTGCGGAGAGAGATACTCGCTTGCGATTTTGGTTAATACAGATGTTGGATTTTTAACGTGTACTATAATTAACTTGTAGACCCCGTCTTAAGAAAATACTCCGTTTGAAAGTTAGATACTGTAGCAAAAACCAAAACTGCTTTTAGAAACCGTAAAGAACAGGGCATATGGTTCTTTTGTTTCTTAGTCATGTAAGGGAGCTGTTGTAACTAGCAGCAATAAGAGCGGTTGGAATAGTAGCTTTGGTGTGCACAACAGTATTAACGCCGTTGCAAACATATATGCTTGTTTTCTTTTCCCACTAAAATTAACTTAACCTCAAGATGTTCTCATTGCTTTCAGCTTTTTGTTGGTAGGTGTTGAATTGATCCAAGTTTGACTGGAAGAGGTGCTGTCTATATGGACATTAATGTAAAGGCGTTGCTAATTTGATGTGCTATTACTTATCTTGTGCTATTGCGGTGCATGCAATGAAAGCTGTGAATTGCTAATGTCTTTTCTTTTTATTCAAGAAAGTAACTTGAGACCAGAGTACATCGGAAATATTTGAAGTTACTTATCATTTGTTTATTGGAACGGATGTCTCGACACGTATTATTGCTGTTTGAGCGGAATGTTTCTTGTTTGGATTGAACTAGCCTCGTAGGCGCGGTGGCACGCCGCGCCAGGCACCGTAATCGTGAGGAATTATTTAAAAAAATCCAAAGGCATATGTGTATTTTCGAAAAAGGTAAAGGATTTTTTTGCAAAAAAGCGAGGCCCTGTACGTAAATAAAAACCGCGGGGACCATGCGTAAATAAGCGAGGACCCGTGTGCAATTTTGAAACGCGGGGCCATCACGCAAAACGGAGGGCAAAAATCCAGGGACCTTTTCGCGAGAACGAAGGACCTGTATGCAATTTCGGAAAAGCGCAGGAAAGTGCCTCCCTTGACCGTACGATTTTTTCGGAGGCCACAGCTGGCGGGCGATACGTGGCGGATGTGGCCGGCCTCTCCTGCGTGGAAACCTTCCTCGCGTAATAGAAGTTTGATATGAATACGCAAATGCTGCCAAATGGTAGCTAAACTGATGATCCTTAATTTTCTTTCTTTGAAAAAAGACTCTCCGGAGTGTCTTTTATAAACAGACACTCGGGAATTGAAGCCGCTCCGTTACGTTTTGCAAAACCCGTTATGAAGGGAGTTACCTGTGTGCCAGTTGTTTCCAGAGAGTCGAGGTGGACACGGGTGAGCCTTGTGTCCCGAGTGTTTCTCTAAGACACTCGGGAAACCTGAATTTGCCCGACGCAATGCTCCCGTGTGCCTTTTCCCGAGGGCTCACCCTCGGAGACTTTGTACATTCCCGAGTGCTTTTCCGTTTGCCCAGCGTGTTTTGGGCACTCGGGAACTTAGCAGATCTGGTAAGTGGCTCCGGCCGGACGCCATGCATGCAGAGGCAAGGATGTGTAGCCAGCTGCAGGTGGGCCCCGGCGCACGGCCATCCTGGGCCCACGTGGTAGCCACTAGGCCGGCACATGCGTTCTCGCAGTGCAGTTGGATGGATCGAGACGGGACGTCCGATGGACGGCCGTTGATCGATCGTGCATATATGCAACGTTTTCTGATCTAGCAGAGAAGCTGTGGCTGAGCTAAGCGAAAGAGATGCTTTTGACTCGCCTTGGCTGGTTGCAGGGGCGCAGGAAGTGAAAGCCTTGCAGGAGTTTCTGTTTGTTTATTTGAAGGATGCATTGCTTCTGTAGCAGCTGATGAGTTCATTCACACAGCTTCGCAGATGGTCAGTTGATCTGGTCTCTCCTCTTCTGTAGCCATGGGTGGGTTCGGCTCACATGCTGGGGCCCCTGCACTTAGCGCCGTGCAGGGGTGCCCATGAGTGTGACATGTGTCCCCAAAAATTCAAAATAATTCCGAAAAATTCAAAAATATACTTCAAAAATCCAAAAAAATTATAAAAAGTACTTTTTTTAAATAAAAGTAATTTTTAAGTACTTAAAAATACTTTTTAATAAAAGTAAAAATCAAAAAAATTTAAGTACTTAAAAAATACGCTTTATACTTAAAAAGTACTTTTTACAATTTTTTGGATTTTTTAAGTATATTTTTAAATTTTTCGGAATTGTTTTGAATTTATAGGACACGTGTCAGGCTCCTGAGCACCCCTGCACGGCGCTAAGTGCAGGGGCCCAGCATGTGAGCCGAACCCGCCATGGGTAAGGTCACTCTCCTTACTGCAGGGCTGCAGTCTGCATGTCTTGTTGTTTTCAGGCAAGTTTGCTAGCCTTTTCTATTTCGCAATTACAAGGAAGATACATATATGTATAAATACCACGCACACCACGTGAACACACCCGAGCACGTGCTGTAAGCCTGTAACATACGTCTAGAAAGACGACTTCTTTTCTCTTCATTCTCATGCATGGGTCTTGGCCTCTTCGGTCAAGAGAGAGGAGCTCTATTGTCATGTTTGGCTGGCTGGTTTGGTCAATAGTGCCACCAAAGTTTGACTTAAACTACTATAAAAAAGACTAAACTAGATGCTTATATTATAGATAGTTCTTCGTCTATGTTGTAAGTATCACAGATGATTTATACAAATAACCACCTATGGTATTTTCACAGATGGTTATTTATAGAACCGTCTATGATTAATACAAGATATCACAGACGGTTCTTAAGAACCGTCTGTGATAATGGTAGACATCACAAACGATTTTTATTTAAACTGTCAGACGGTTTGTATTGAAAACCATCTGTGATATGTTTCCCGCCTCGTAATCCCCCAAAATTTCATAATCTCTTGCCTGAGTTTGAGTAAGATACAGTTTTGAGACACCTTTCGTAAAACGGGCATAACTTTTGCATACGGTGTCCGTTTTTATGTTCTTGTACTCGTTGGAAAGCTAACGACGAGCCCGATTAAAAAAATGATCTGCTTGCACTAGTTGCCATCTAAGACCCCCAAAATCGGCCATCTTTAACCCCAAATTTGCGTTTGAAGTTTTTGTTTTTGCCAAATTTTTGATCTTCTCTTCGGAATTTGGGTATCACCTCAACTGCAAAGTTGTAGACCTCGTCGAAATCTTTCAAACGAGTATATATAACCATATAAAATTTTGCTATTTTATCTTTTAAGACTAGCTATTTATATTGTACCGATATATTGTCTTGGAGACTAGCCGTTATCATAGACAGTTTTTATTATGAACAGTCTGTGATGTCTCTATCGTAGATGGTTTGTAATCCGAATCGTTTGTGATGTCCCACCATGTCACCGATCCGCAGCATATCCCTCAAGATCCTGATCTCACTCGTCCATTCTCTCTGCATCGAACGGCAGACACCGTTCTTCTCCCCATCTCTCACCCCTTATTAACCCCCTCTCCCTACTCGAAGAACCAATACCACCAGTACTAATTCAACTCGTTTGTGCGCGACAAGGGTAAGAAGGGGTTCGGTAAGGGCGACTGAAATTTCGCTTGTAGCAAGATGGAAAGGAAAAAGACAATGGAAAATCTGCACTATTCTAAGTCGTCGGCATATATAGAAGCTATTGATTTTGTCATATAAGCTGAAAATGGTGTTCGTTGCCTTTTTGTTTCTACTACTTGAAAAATTTTCGCACCATTTGTTTTAGATTGTAGTTTAATGAAGAATGTGTAAGTCTGGTTTACATTAGCCTAAAGTTTCTTGTAGTGTAAGTATTTTTTTAAATTTGTAGCCGTAAAGCTTATCTTTGTAAAATTGTAAATATCATCTTATGTATGCAGTGCTATGGATAACCTACTCGATATCTTGTAATGTTATAATGGTGGATTCTAATCTTAATGGAAATAGAATGTGTTGTTGTATTTGCTTGTTTTCAAATCATATAGTTAACATTTCCCGAGGCTAGCCGAAAAATAGAAAAAGTTTAGGTATAGAATGAACTATTACAGATGATTTTGTGTATAAATCATCTGTGAAGAATTATTACAGACGGTTTGAACCAGAAACCATCTATAATGGGAAAATATCACAGAGGGCTCTATATACCAACCGTCTGTGATACTCACACATCACAGACGTTGGTAGCTAGAACCGTCTGTGATGTGTGAGTATCACAGACGGTTGGTAGCTAGAACCGTCTGTGATGTGTGAGTATTACAGACGGTTGGTAGCTAGAACCGTTTATGATAGTGTTCTTCATAGACGGCTCACAAACCGGCTGTGATGTATTTATTATAGATGGCTTACAAACCGTCTGTGGTAATCTCTGATTATGACCGACATATAAATTTAAACGGTTCAAAAAAAACCATCTATAATGATAGTTTTGAACCGTCTGTGATGACTATTTTTATAGTAGTGTTACCACATCCTCTTATGTTTATTATTTTGATCTACTTGGTACGGAGCTAGTTTATGATTGCTGTGTTGTGATTATTTTCAACAAAATATCTGAAACAATTACACCAAACGAGATCGTCATAACAAATTACACCAAACGAGATTGTCATAACCCATCCTAGTGCTTGTATTGGAGGAGATGGTTGTTATATAGGTGCTTGATAATGTAGTTATATTATTTCTTTAAGCACTTATATAAAAAGCATCTTACGTTGTAGATGCCTTTACGAGCATTTATGTCTATTAGTGACAACTAACCATGGTTTGAGGACGAACTTAATAAATAATGGCATAATCGCTATTATGTATTTTCAATAGCATTTTCAGCAACACAATATTCACTACTGCCAATTTTCAGAAAAGGAAAAAAAATCCCATATAGTTGCAAAAATTAACCACATCAGAGTTCAGAACATTGGATTGGCATACCACATGTATGCAACTCGATCCATCTCTAAAAAAATAATTTAAAAATTCCAGAAGATGGGCCCACATTTTTGGGCTTAGGACTAGGCTTATAGGCTGAATTGGGCTCGATCAGGCTATACATATGCACGGACCAACCGATCCTGGTCAAACCCGACTAGTTCGCCGTCGCGTGCCTTGTAGAGCTAGGTTGGTCAAGACATGGTTAGTCGAATTTTGCCGCGTTTTTTCGAGACTAAAACAATGTTTTCCTTTTCTTTTCCTTTTTTTAAGTAACCATCCACCAAAGTTTTCTACGAAGCTTGTAATAACATATGGACATGTTCTTTAACGGCTTCTAAAAGCAGTTTTTAGCTTTTGCTACAGTACATAACTTTCAAACGAAGTATTTTCTCAAGACGGGGTCTACAAGTAAATTATAGTACACATTAAAATCTCAACATATGTATCAAATAAAATCGCAAGCGAGTATCTCCCTCTCTCCGTAATCTATGTCACAAACAGCTCAAATTCAAAATTTTCAGCCAAAAGATATAAGCCGCAGCCATATCAAACATGCCCTACATTGAATTTTATTAACGCAATTGTAAAAACAAGTTCAGATTATCCCCTCACAACTCTGTAAGGCTCTGTTTTTATCTTGGTGAGCTATGGTAATCTCCTTTAGTGTAACATTCCATTTTGGGAACCTCGAAGTTTGTTCGAATGAAAAACTCAAATTTGAAATTTGAATTTAATTATTTAACTCAAAATGCACTTGAATTTCAAATTTTCAAAACCCCAAACTCTCCTTAGGCCTAGCCCAGCCCATCCCTGTCTTCCCTTGGCTCACCAAGCCCCTGGACCAGCCCAGTTGGCCATTGGCTCAGCCTAGAACGGCCACACCGCCCTGGTCACGCCATGCATGCCCAACGCCTGCGCCATCCGCCATGTGCACCCAACACCCGCGCCATGCCGTGCCGTTTGCGTCCTGACCCACCCCCGTCGCACGCGCCGATGTCCTATGCTACAGCAGTGTGTGCCACCCCTCCTCCTGTGTGCTACTGCGCCTCTATAGTGTCGCGCCACCCTCACCCGTGCCTAGCTCTCCTTCCTATCCCTCTCCTCTTCGCGGCCCACCACTCCCACGCCACGTAGGAGCCACATCACCTCTGTGTGCCTATGATCCATGGCCTACCATTGACGCTCCTCCCGCTGCCTTAACCTTCCCTCACATGTGCCTGTTCCTCCGCGTCGCACGCTAGCTCCACCCTTATGCGGTGTTGTGCACCGATCTTCATCGCCCTTGGTCTCCACGTGGGACTTGAAGGCTCCAATGTCTAACCATTTGCCTCTCGGCTATAAAACCCCTGGGTCCACTCCGCCCCGACCCCAATTGCCTTCCCTCGCCTTCAATCGCCTCCGAGAGCTTCCACTCCCCTTTCTTCCTCCCCTCCGGCCAGATTACCCCCGTCAGTGCCGTCGACCGTGTGGATTGCCTGAGGATGACCCAAGCCATCCTAGCCCCTCCCCTTTTCTTCAACGAGCCCTCTGTGTTGTCCACCTCACCGCCGACCAGGTCTCAGACCACTCTGCATTGCCCCGAGCTCCTCCTTTGCCACCGGTATGTCCCTCGTAGACCCTAGTTGTTTCCCTAGTGAGGAATTAGGCTCTAGAGCCGTATAGGGCTGTAGTGCCATGCTCCGGCCACCGCCACCGCATGAGCTCACCACTGACCATTCCATACTCTAATTCAGGTTGTGATGCCTCACCTGGTGGTTTGCGTCATGCCAAGGGTGCCGTTTTGGCCCTCACCTCCGACCGTCGTCCCTCCTTTCGCCGGCGATGAGCTCGTTTCCTATCAACGGGAAGAAGACTGTAGCATCATAATTAGTTTAAACATGCACCATTAATTAATCTAATGACTAGTAATTAGTTTCTATTAACCGTCGCTGGCCAGTGGGCTCTCCCTGTTTATTTAAACTCTTATCTCTATAACATGTAGGCCCCAGCCAGTTAAGAATTCTTTTTCAATCGATTAATAGCCATGGAGCCACTGACAAGTGAACCCAATTTACTGTTTACGTAGTGCACTGGTCCCATCTATCGGCCTTGGAGCCTTTTCTTTATAAGAAATAAATTAAAATTAATTTAAAATCCTGTGGGCCCCTTCTGTCAGTCCAGTGGCCTTTTTCAATAAAAAATAATTCAAAAATTAAATAAAATCCAGTGAACCCCGCCAATAAGTGAGAAAGCACTCTCTCTCCTTTGTTAATTTTTGGATTTGATCCAAATTTAAACTTTCGAGAGCCCGTTCTCGCTCATTTTAACTCTAAATTTGATGAAATTTGTCTCTAAATTTAATGGAAGTGGAATTGTTCAATTTGGAGTTTATTTGATTTTTCTTTGGTATGTATTTGTTTTGCTCGTATGTTTATTTGTTTTCCGATGCGATCGTCCGAGTAGAGGATGAGGACACGGAAGAGCAGCAGTGTGAGACAACTCAAGAATTTCAAGACCAACCCGCTTGTAAGCCAGATGAGTCAATACTTTGATTATATTGAACCTACGTTTTATGCAAATTTATATTCATTTAAATTATCAAATTGCATGCCATTATTTATTATACAAATATATATTAAACTTAAGATTACATATATGCCTACTTATCATTGTATTATTAATATACCATCCTTTGGACACTTGAATCATATAATCCTTATCACACTATATAATTATTGGTAACTTTACTAGCTATAGGTCATACTTAAGTTTCATGCTAGTCTTTGTTAAGTATCAGTGCATTAATTTGCTCTAATAATCATATTTTAATCATGAAACTTATTTTGGGCAGTCATTGGAGGAAAATGACTGGTATATTTGAGATAACTTAGTTTTGTGCTTCTCAAAACCCAAAATCTTGTGATGACCTCCTAATGTAAAACAGTACAACTATAAGTTTATAATGGGTATAACATGGTGAACTAATTTGCATCCACCAGTGTAGGTTGTACCATTAGAGTGACCCTTTCTATGTATATGTATATGTATATGTATATGTATATGTATATGTATATGTATATGTATATGTATATGTATATGTATATGTATATGTATATGTATATGTATATGTATATGTATATGTATATGTATATGTATATGTATATGTATATGTATATGTGTGTGTATATATATGTATATGTATATATATATATATATATATATATATATATATATGTATCTATATGTATGTATATGTATATATATACATATATATATGTATGTATATACATATATATATGTATATGTATGTATATACATATATATATGTTTTGGACATTATGGGCATTATGAGCATAAAGTTATATGTTTTGGACATTATGAGCATTATGAGCATATGAGCATAAAGTTATATGTTTTGGACTAACGAACACCGCTGCTATTTTTATGGAGACCATGAATAGCATGCTGCATAAGTACCTTGATGACTTCGTGGTGGTGGTCATTGATGATATTCTTATTTATTCCAAGACCGAGGAGGAGCATGAGTGACATTTGAGGCTTGTACTTGAGACGCTGAGGGAGAATCAGTTTTATGCCAAATTGAAGAAATGCGAGTTCTGGATCTCGGAAGTGGACTTCTTGGGTGATGTGATTAACCGAGAAGGTATTTCTATTGATCCAAGAAACATTTGTACAGTGGTGGAGTGGAAGAGACTGTCTAATGTCAGAGAAGTGAGGAGCATTCTGGGCTTAGCTGGTTATTATCGATGCTTTGTGGATGGTTTCTCCATAATTGTCAAGTCAATGTCTCAACTAATGCAAAAAGGCATGAAATTCCAATGGACAAATGATTATGAGTGCAGTTTCTATACCTTAAAGGAGAAGTTGTTGACTGCTCCTATTCTCACTCTCTCTGAGTCAGGGAAGCATTTCACAGTTTGCTCTAATGCACCTCGAGTTGGACTTGGTTGTGTGCTCAACCAAGATGGCAAAATAATCGCTTATGCATTGAGGCAAGATGGCAAAATAATTGCTTATGCGTTGAGGCAGTTGAAGAAACATGAACAAAACTATCCCACCCATAATTTAGATCTCGCTACAGTAGTCTTTACTCTAAAGATTTGGTGGTATTATATGTATGGGAAACTTAAGATATTTTCATTGACCACAAGGGTCTCAGATATATCTTCCCTCAGAAGGATCTGAACCTGAGGTGGAGGAGGTGGCTGGAATTGATCAAAGACTATCATTTCACCATCAAGGAAAAGAAAATATGGTGGCTGATGCCCTTAGTTGTAAGGCGACACTCTCTACTCTAAATTGCTTTCCTACTGTTTTGCAGGCACCACGCAGGCTGAAACTCTATTGCTCCTTGAGTCAACCATTCCAAAGCGGGTGTAGGGGACACAACAACATGATCGATTTCTCTTACAAGTGAGGAAGCATCTAGATGAGGGGTAAAGAAGGTGATTTCTAAAGCTCAAGTTAAGTCTAATATTCTAAAGGAAGCTCACCGTACTCCATACACTATTCATCCTGGTGAAACTAAGATGTATCATGATTTATAGAAGAGTTATTAGTGAAAAAGGATGATGGTGGATATCGCCCAGTATGTATGTGGCTTCATGTGGGATTTGTCAGCAAGTCAAGATAAGCATAAGCGTCCGGTAGGATTGTTGCAACCATTGGAGGTTTTGGTGTGGCCATGTGATGATATAACCGTGGATTTTGTCATGGATTACCTCGCACGTGTGTGGAAAGGACGCTATCTGGGTAGTGGTGGACCAATTCAGCAAGTCTGCACTTTTATTCCCATTCGCATGATGAATACGTCGAGTGATTTGGGTCCTATTTATGTCCAAGATAAAGTGCGATTACATAGTGTGCGCAAGAGTACTATTTTTTTATTGAGATGTGAAGTTTGTCTATAAGTTTTGGGAGAGCTTACAGAGTACGTTGGGCACACAGATCCGTCTCAGTACCGCTTTTCACCTGCAAATGGATGGGCAATCCAAACACACCATCTACATACTAGAGGACATGCTTAGGTCCTATATCTTGTTGTGGAAGGGAACTTGGGAGGATCATTTAGCACTGGTAGAGTTTTCCTATAATAACAACTGCCATGCCAACATTCAAGTAGCACCATTTGAAGTCTTGTATGGGTGAAGGTGTGGTCACCGCTTTGTTGGGATGCTATAGGTGAGAAGGTAATTATGGGTCTCGATTGGGTTTAGCAGACTATTGACTGAATGATAAAAGTTAGCTAGAATCTACTTGTCGCTCAAAGCAGATAGAAGAGTTATCCTGATGTGAGAAGGTAGGAGTTGGAGTTTGTGGTGGGTGATTAGGTGCTCCTAAAAGTGTTTCCCACTAAGGGCATTGTGCAGTTTGGTACCAAAGGGAAGTTTAGCCCAAGGTATGTTGAACTGTTTCTGATATTGGTGTGAATTGGGAAACTGGTTTATCATTCAGACCTTCTTGAGTCCATGCGTAGTATGCACAATGTGTGCTATGTTTCCATGTTGAGGAAGTACTTGAGGGATCCGGAGCATGAGACACGCTTAGAGCCATTAATCATCGAGAAAGATTTCACCTTCGAGTCCTATCCAACGTGGATAGTGGGGGAATTGGAGCGGGTGTTGAGGCATATGATATTGAAGTATGTTAAGGTGTTTTGTTCGCATCATATTGAGCGGGACGTGATTTGGGAACTGGAGTCTCACATGTGTAAGAAATATCCAGAGTTGTTCACAACTAGTATGTGTTAAAGTTTAATTTTGAAGTTTATTTCTGTTTTTCATGTAGAATCGTGAGGCGTAGAATTTGGGGTCAAATTTTGTTAAGTCGGTAGAATGTAATATTGCAAAATCAACCCTCCTAAGGACTTGTTCATGAATTTGGAAAAGGGATTAAGGAAAATAGAATTAGGGGAGGAAAAGGGGGAGTTCTGTTTGATCCCTTGGCCGAGTCGATCACGATGGGGTTTGGGCTTAGCTTTTTAAGAAGAGGAGGGGGTAGGGGAGAGAAACCCTAGCCACCATCCTACCATGTGCCTTGTTTCCCTATTTTAGGCCATGGTATATTTGTTTTGAGGTCATGCTAGTACTGGTTAGAAAGGAAGGGATGTGTTGGAGATGAGTTTTTGGTACCGTCACTTATTGAGATTTACTGTTCTATCTTGTGGGCGGGTTTTGGGGTAGCTAAGTCCTGATTTGTAACTTTGGCATAATATTAAAGTTGTAGAAAGTTATTTAAGGTTTGCATAGAGTGCAAGAACACATGATTTGTTTGAGTGGTTTAGAAGTTATGATCACAGGTTGGTTGTTGTTCAGAATTAGGTCACTGCTAGATACAGTCATGGTAATATGTAGTTTGGACTTAGTAGATAGCTGAATTAAAATCTAAGCATAACTAAATAAATATAGATAATTTTCTTTAGATTCATAAGTGATATTGTGTATTAGGTTGGAACAATAAATTAATAGTTATAAAATGGTTACGTCTGTTGCCCAGTAAGTTAAGAGAATGGTCTTTAGAGTTAAAAACAAGAGGTTAAATAGATTAATTAGGGTTCATGGCCAACTAAGAAAGTGTAAAAAAATTGTGTAGATTCCAAAACTTATATGGTTGCGATGATAGGGCCTTTGAGTCAAGAGATATGATATTTTTATTACCGGGACATGAGGAGAAGACTGCTCGGTAAAGAGGGGATTGTTAGATCGGGAAGCGTGTAGAAGCGACATTGTTTATTTTGATATTTATGTATTGCTGTGGCATATTGTTGAGATTGCTATTTACTATAGAAGGAGTAACTTCGGGGTTGATGTCATCTTCACAACAATCCATCCCACGTGGTTAAAAAAGGCAAGTGCATGGTAGAATGCTAGCATGGATCGTTTGCTCTTGCAGTTATATGTTTATAAAATACCATCCATGCTGGTTTACATGTTGACTCTTGTTTTCTATAATGCTCACATAGTGATGGATTAAATGGTGGTGATGATAAATTGATTAATGTTAAGAGAATCATTGCATTGGCATAATGAGCATTCATGATTGAAAGAGGTGACCTGTGTAGGCCTGTAGAGCCTACTTCGTGTGGACGACCCACAGAAGTGGGAAGAGTAAGATCTACTTTAGTAGATACTCCTCGTATGAAAAAATATGGGCTTGAGGTCCCTGTATGAAAGTGGACGGGCCTGATATTCCCGCATGAAAGGGGGTGGGCATGAGTGGACACTGATGGGTGTACATTTCGCTATACCGGTATAAACGAAAGAGATAATGAGATATATGTGTGGCTTTCATGAAAAGAAAAAGGAGATGATGATATATGATGGCATTCATGAAAAGATAAAAAAGATAATGAGATATGTGCATGGCATTAATGAAAAGATAAAAGAAATGATATGTGCATGACATTCATGCATGACATTCATGAAAAGATAAAAAGAGATGATGATATATGTATGTTATTAATGAAAAGATACATGGAAATGAGATAGTGGTAATATGTTTTAATACCTTTTATTGTTTTATTATGTGCTTGCTAAGTCATGAACTCATCCTTACTTATGTTATTGTTTTTAGGTGATCGTTGAAGGCGATATGCATAGTAACTCATGAATAGTTCATGCACTGGCATTGCTTCACTTATCACATTAGACAATAAACTTTCTTTACTAGTGATTTGGTTTATATAAATTCTTGCAATTGGTTAATAAATTTCTTTAGAATATAGAGCTATTAGTATAGTTACAATCAAATAAAATGTCATTGGTTACTCTCAATAATTGGATTATATTCGTTATTGTTATTGTTTCAATTTAATGTTAAGATTTGTTTTATGCAATATCGTCATGTTTATGCTTAAGTGAGTATTTTTATGAAAGCTTGGTTAATGTATGGATGCTAATAGTTTGTAAAAGATGGTTTAATTTCGGAAAGAAATAGAGTTAGTGATGATATTCTGGGCTCATGTAAAGCCGGGGTGTTACAATATCAATCTCCACCACCAAATGTAACGAGCTAATAAAATCTACAAGTGACATTTCATCTCCTTTTCCTAACAAGGTGCGCAAAGTTGGCTAGTTTACCTATGATAAAATTCGAACTACCTAATACATATTTAAATAGGAACTTAGCTTTAGCCCTTTAACTCGAAAGCCACTGGCCACACCAGCTAGACTAGCAAACCGATGCATGGCTGGCTAGATGGCACTTTCGGATTTCCAATTTCTCCAAAGACATGTTGTCATATTTAATTTCCAATGGTCGTAAGAATTTCAAACTTTTACGGCGCTGCGAATTGATGTGTATATTGCGATTGTGCCAAGGATAAGGTTTTAAATTTTGGTTTTTGGCCGGTGCTTGTGGAGGCTCTCTCTCCCGTGCACCTTCTCCTTTCCGTGTAGCGATCATGCGACCAAAGTGCGTGGTGTGGCCTTCCTGTCCTACTACTACCCACTTTGTTCTTTTTGTTCCCCTTCAATCCTCTCTCTCTCTCTCTCTCTCTCTCTCTCTCTCTCTCTCTCTATGCTTCAGTACTCCACTTTCTTGAGGGGTAAAAAGATGCACTGTCTCCTGTATTTTACTTTCTTGAGAAGGTAAAAGGTGCAGTGGCTTTCTTCTATACAGCTTTGGAGACAGATTCATAATGTTTCATGCTCCAAAAGATCAAGGTCAGATATGCATGTAGAGTATCTGCCAAGCTACATATATACGTGGGAATTTTTAATTTTTACTCCACCAGATAGAACAATCTTTATCTCAAAATTCCTAAACAACTCCCAAGCCTCGGGCTAGAAACGAACGGTCCTGATCGATAAAACTCAACCGGGCGCATTTTCGCACCAAATTTTGGATGATTCACCCTACATCCATTAATTCCTCTTGTTAATTTCTGGATTGTGAAGATTAACCTTACTAAAGATATCCGGATGGTAATTAATTAGCAACTGATTCCTGTTGATGTGACAAATCTTCCCATCGAGTGCATCTTAATCTCCTTTGGACAAAATGATACTTATAGCAGGGGCTACACATTTGAGGCAAATTAATCGATCTACATTTTAGGATCTAGAGGGGCTACTCTCACAAATTAAGCGCGCATTGCTAGCTTTTGCATGAATCAAGCAACCAGCTCCCCAATTGCATGCATGCACTCTGACTACTCAAGAACAAAGCTTCTTTATTGCATCTAAATTAGGTGTCTTGCCTATGAAAAAACATATAGGCCCTGTTTTTTTCAGCTTCTAAAAGATGTTTTTTAGTTTTTCTACAGTAACTAGCTTTTAAACATAATATTTTTTTAAAATAGGGTCTACTAGTTAATTATAGTACATAGTTTACTGACTTCATTTATATCGGCAAAAACCATACGTGAATTTCTGTTACTCTGTAATCTCTCGTACAAACAGCCCAAAAATCATAAACCGCAGCCAAAAGTCACAAACCGCAGAAAAAAGAACAGGTAGTATGGATACATGCATGCATGATACTACGCGGTTCTTAGCTGCAAGCATCAAACCTACATGATCTCCTAGGTTACATGGCACTAAATGAATGTTGATGTCAAATCCGACATATGTACGTATAATATATAAGCTGCAAATTAAGGGCAGAGAATAATAGTGAGCCGTTGGAGTGAGCTTGACTCTTGAACGTCTCTTCCCTAGCTAGCTAGATCCACCGCATTATAGGCCACAAAAGTACACTTCTTTTTTAACGCACAAAAGTATACTTAATCATGCTAAATTTGCTTCTTTTTTTGCATTATGTCATATTTTCATTAAAAGGTGGTTTTGTACCATAGATCATCATCCATTTTGCCACCTTAACCTTCTCGATCCGCCTGCCAAGTGGGTCCGTCTCTAGATAACAAGTGAAGGCTCAAGCAATCTGGAAGAATTTTTATTACATACCCTTTTTCTCATAATATTTTAAAAATAGCCTCCACCGTAACTTATTTTTTAAAAAATAAACCCTATTTGCCATGCTACAACACGGTGAAAAGGGTCATTTTCTACAAATAAATTTGGACTTACTCGCGGTCAAGCACTTGCTCGGTTGGTGATGGTTGTCAATGGACATCCCACCCGCCCGCCTTTGAGCCATGGTGCCGCATGTTTTCAGGAGCTACTGTTCACATGAACAATACCTCTTCGGTATTGTTTACGTGAATAGTATCCTCTGAGTACATGTGCGTACGTGGGTGTGTTTAGTGGTCAAAGCGCGTGTCTGCGCTCCCGGAGATCTTGGGTCTCCGTCTCTAGTATCAAGCATGTACTTTGAACGCACTCACGTGGATGTGTATAGGTGTGTATGGTGTTGAGTGTATGCATGTGTGAGTGCATTTTTGTTATACTCATGAGCTCAAAAAAATTGGACTTACTCGTGGCGTGGCAAGGTTCATTTGCTATGCCACAAAGGATGGAATGGTAAGTAGAGGTTATTTTCGAAATTAGTTATAATGGGGTTATTTCCAAACTACTAATAAAAGAAGGGCTATGTGATAAAAATTTATTCTACAATATCACTACTACAAAAAGGGTCATCATAGACGGTTCGAAACTGTCATCACAGACGGTTTTCTGAACCTTCTAAATTTATGGGTCAGTGATAATCGAAGGTATCATAGACGATTTGTGAGTCGTCTGTGATAATCACAATACAGATGGTTTGTAACTAGAACCGTCTGTGAAGAACACTATCACAGACGGCTCGAATCAAAAACCGTCTGTAATACTCACACATCACAAAGGTTCTAGCTACCAACCATCTGTGATATGCGAGTATCATAGATGGCTGGTTTATAGAACCGTCTGTGATACTTTTCTATCACAGATAGTTAGTAGATAGAACTATCTGTGATGTGCTAATATCACAGACGATTTTTGGTTGAGCCATCTGTGATAATTCTTCACAGATAGTTTATATCAATAAACCGTCTGTGATAGTTTATTCTATACCTAATTTTTTTCTTTTTTCGATTAGCCTCAAGAAATATTAATTATGCCCTCTGAAAACAAGCAAATACAACAATAAACATAGTAGCACATTCTATTTTCATTAAGATTGGAGTCCACCATTATAACATCTCAAGATAATGAGCAGGTTACCCATCTAGTTAACACAACGAGAACATGTAAAGAACACATCTCCCAATTCTACGTATCTAACTCTTAAACATGGCAAGAACAGAGAAAAAATGAAGATTCTAGCAGACAGTAGAAGCTCAACCGCACCGACGAGGCCTCTATGCTAGGCCGTCTCGCCCCTGATGCAATGCACGAGCTGGATGTCTTTGACTCCCGCCATCACCGGTGCCGACTTGAGCATCGTCTTGATAGCCAGTTGCTTTCGCGGCGCCCTGCGTCCTGTAGATTTGCGCGTTGTCTGCTTCGTGCGGGCTATTAGGGTAAGGGTCAAGGAGGAGAATGGCTGGGAGGCTTGGATTTGGGTGAGTATTTATAGGGGAGGAAGAGGTGGGAGTGCGCAAATTTTTGGCGCGGGGATGAAGAGGTGGAGCTATGATCAATGGGTGGGGTTGGTGGGTTTCGATATAGGGTGTAATTACACCTAGGAGTAGAAAAGAGGCTTATATATATCGGTGCAATGTAAATAGGTAGTCTCCAAAGATAAAATGGCAAAATTTAATATAGCTTATATATGCTCATTTAAAAGGTTTCGACGAGATCTACAACTTTGCAGTTGAGGCAAATCCCAAATTTCGTAGGGAAGATCGAAATTTTTGGCAAAATAAGAAACTGAAAACTTGCAACGCAAATTTGGGTCTAAAGATGGGTGATTTTGGGGGTCTTAGAGGGTGACTGACGCAAGCAGGTCATTTTTTGGATCGGCCTTATCGTTAGCTTTCCAACGAGTACAAGAACGTCGAAAATGGACACCGTATACAAAAGTTATGTCTGTTGTACTAAAGGTGTCTCGGAACGGAATCCTACTCGGACTCAGGCGGGAGATTATGAAATTTTAGAAGATTACGAGGCGAAAAACATATCATAAACAATTTTTATTATAAACCGTCTGTGATAACCTCATTGTCATAGACAGTTTAAATAAAAATCGTGTGTGATATTATCTCTTCATAGATAGTTTTTAGCGTTGGCAGCAACACAGACGATCTCTAAACTTAAATCATCTGTGATTGTATTCAACACTGATGGTTTGGTCAACCGCCTATGATGAGGAGTCTAATATAAACCTTTTTGTAGTAATGTATGTTGCGTTAGAAACATGCATGGAAGAGTTATTGTGCGGCTTGTGCCTGCTTATTACAATTGGTAAGTGTTTAATTAGTTCATGGCAATACGATTTTGTTGTGCCTGTGCATTAAGCATGCATGTTCTTAAAAAATAAATTCATTTTGCTCCCCATGTTCTTAATTTTTTTATTTTTCAACGGCAACTTTTATGAACCATACTATTATTTACTTTTTCGATAGTTTGTGTGAATAGCTAGAAATCCAGTTATTTTATTTTAACAATTACACCATTTTCGCTTGCACTCACCATACTTCGCATCTATATATGAACAATGACACTACCAAACACTGTAGTAAGTCCCTAATTTCTGTCTCCTCTTTTGTGAAGAGTTACAACTAATTTATATAGGCAAGTACGTCTTTCCCAATTAGGCTCTATTTACAACATAGGAATTTTATAAAAATCTTACATAACACAAACTAGAAAAAAATTTCGCATCATTCTAAACAGAGCCTTAACATATCAAATGTAGCACGACAAATTAAGTAATTAAAATGGTGCGTGGTGGGCTCAGTGAGCGGTGGCTTGGGCCAAAAAGAAAATTTGTATGTATCCATTCCAGCCGTCCATTGGCTTTTCTAGCTTCTACCTTTTGCCTCCCATGTGATTATTTTGTCAGACTGGTAATGATTCCTGCCGATAAAAAAGGCTTGAGGGTTGCACGCATTGGCGTGCATGCTTACTTCTTTCATTTGCACTTGCAGATGACATGCTAGCCAGATGCATCGATCTTCGATAGATCACTGCTCCCGTCACGTTGACCAATTTTTTCACACAAGTACGTACTCCACTTTGGAAAAACTGCAGCCAGTCGAGCTTCTTGTCTTCTCGTTGTGCGATCGTGGTTAATCGGTTACCTCCCAGTTTGTACCAATTTTGTTCGAAAATAACGCATAAATCCGATCACTGCCTTCACTTCATTTTGGTCAGTGAAAAACATAAATTACTCTAAAAATTCTAATTAAGGTGGTGCTTATTTGGGTTTAAAAGCTCTGACTTATAGCTCATTTTATACTGTAGCAGCTGAAAATAATATGTATCTGTTGGTATCTTTTTCAGCGTAATTAAATTTATAAAAAGTTATATTACCACGGACAACATAAAGAAATAAGACAAAAAACAAAAAAAATCTGAAAAAAACTATATCACTACAAAAAGTTAAAAACAAAAAGGCAGAAACTAGAAATGGAAGCTCTGATGAACACGGACATGACCTAGGAACGAGCCGACACTATACCTCCGACTGGAAAGCCCGGACCACACCGACGTGGTGAGCGGTGACCACCCATGCGCATCGGATCTCATGATTTGCTGCACGCTGGCCAGCAGCTGCAGCTCGGGTCCTTTATCCGCCATCTTCTTGTTTGCTTGCGTGGACCCCGGCAAGCACTGAAACTGGGCCTTCTTGGCACGCCGGCAGTCTGCAGTAGCAGCCTAGGGGTGAAAAAAAAAGCACTTTTAGTTCAAATTTACTTTAAATACACTCGTTATTAGTTAAATATTAAATAAGTTGATTTTGAATGAAACTAAATTTTGCTTTAGCTTGGCTTGACTCGTTAGCTTGATTCTAAAAATGCTTTCAAACTCCCAATAAAATGATATTAAATCAAATTATGTTAATTATAGAAAAACCTCAGTAAAACTAAGTAGGACTGACTTTGAGAGGGAGAGATAGATGCAGCTGCTGCCAACTTTTTCCATAGGCTAGCTGCTGCTGCTGCTGCATGTGAGTGAGGGCTAGGGCTATAATTCTGCTCCTGCATGCAACCAGAGCAACAGCAGCCAGCCTTCAATCTAATCTCTCCGTCAACAACAAGAAGAAGAAGATGCAAGAAGATGAGATGAACAGCTGTCGAAATTAATTGTTCCTGCTCTAGGGTTTCTTTCTTTTCTTTTTCTTGCATCAGAAATGGAGTGTAGTGCTAGCGTACAACAGCAGTGGACAAATGACCGGCGCCGATCCACCCATCACGTGAGTCTGTGGCTACTGCCTCGGAGAACGTAACTCGCAGCCATTGGATCGAGATCTCGTGGTCCCGGTCGCGTGTGAGTCATCATCACATTTTCTGCCACGTCATCAAGCCAGTAGATCATGCTTGCTACATGCATATGCACATTTTTCGCTGAGCATGCCCCACCAAAGGGTTGACGACTCAGACGCATAGTCCAACAACATGCGTCACTGACCAGTGGGCCCTTGCTGGTCATCGGGGTCCACCTGTTAGCGACACAGTCCTTCCATGACACTATCAACCATGACACAAGACACATGCAGGTACTGCATAAGCAACATAGAGAAGATAATAATGCTAATGCAAGCGCCAGAACAGTTTTCACAGAGCAAGAAAAACAAAATCAAAAGGCACCTCGTGATGTTCTAACCTCTTCAAGAACTACGATGAAAGAGCTTTCGCAAGATTTCTTCACTCAAAGCTATTCAAAAATTGGAAACGAAAAGGAGCCAAGTTTAACTCAATACGACTAGCTCTGCTTTGGTCATGTGAGTCTGCGCCCACCGCAGAGAGCACTCGAGACCCTTCGATGGGGATCATGTGGTCCCGATGATCCAAGCTAATCATCACCATCCTCGCAGCAACAGCAGATTGATGAATTATGGGTTCATGATGCACCAAACATAAACAATTCCTCATGAAAAAAACATAGTCGCAATAAGAAACATTAAAAAAAACAGTCCCTCATGTTGATCCAGCTTTCAGAACAATAGTCAAACAAAAGCACCACATTTCCAGGACATGGCATGGACGGGAATAAACAAATTAAATTTCCAGCCGAAAGTAAGCACTAGGGAGCCCAAGCATTGCTGCTAGGTGGTGGCTGGCTACACAAATAGGCAATCCACAAGCTAGCCACAGGATAGAACAGATTGCATAGAACAGCTAAAAGGCTCTCTTGATTCGGGTACAACGACAGCAGATATGACGATTTTGTAGGTATTGGTTGCATCAGCTATGTTAGGCCTATGGAAAGTACATCGCTAGATTTAATATGCACCCTTCAAGATGCTGTAGTAACACTGTTGGATGCAAGTTATGTACACAAAAAATCAATGAACTGTTTGTCAAAACTCAAAAGCCAAAACCAGAAACAATTTTTGTAATGTTCTACAGTTGCTGTATAATACACAGGAATAACTGAACTCAATGCAAGCGATGGGCATCCCTTGTTGAGGTTGCTAGGTCAGATCCTCAACATCGGACGATTCGCCTTTGGTGGTGTTGGTCTCCTGGCGGGAGAGCTCCCATAGTAGTTGTTCGATTCCCAGCTTCCTCAGCTCGTGCAGGCCTTGCCCAACTGTAACAAAATGCATTCCAAGAGTGGGCAAAACAGAATGCAGATGGGAAGAAATGTGTCTGGATTTATTTTCACGATCAATCAGAATAACAACATTGATGTGCTCAGTTCAGGTGAGCGATTGGCACCAGTCTGAAGTCTAAATAAATCGTCAAAAGATGCCATATTGATTGCTGAAGAAGCAAAGACATTCACAGACAAGATCTTAACTCTGAAAACCATTGTCGAAAGCCTTTATCTGCGTAATGAGAACGTGGTCTCAAAAGTATGTGCCTCAGTTCATGTTAAAATGTTTGTTCACTGTACATCTTCAATCTTTTAGACCAGGGGTTCTTGTGTTCAATAAAGCCAATCTGGTCATTTCAGGCTACTGACTGTTAAGGGTATTAGAGATAGAATAGAAATCAATGAACACAGTGTGTAGACGAATTGACTCAATGAACACGGTAAATTTCAAGGGAGACAACATGAGCAATTCCAATATAAGCTTTTTCCACCTAATAAACGATTAACCTTCCACATGAAAAAGTTTGATTTCAACAAAAGAAATAGTATAGGATTTGTTACCCTAAAGGTGCAATCCGCTGCTACTGTTCATTCCCATTAACTTAATGCAGCGCAAGTTTTGAGTTATGGTTTTCAGATCATGAACACTTCTGGTGCTTTTCAAGCCAGAAATAGTATAGGCTTTAGATTTTCAAGAATATGCACTGAATTGTGCAAATTATGTATGGTTTCATTCAAAAACATATGGTCAAGCCACTTGACTCCAGGTATAGCACTTGGATAAGCATTATATGCACCAGCTTGCATCTTGTTTTAGCAAATGAAATTAAACAAAATTAGCTTGTGAGTGAGCAATGTATATTCAGTTAAGCACATACCATCTACAGCATCATGTGAAGTCGGTTGCTGGCCATGTCGATCAATCCACATCTGCAATCGCTCCTCAGCAATATCTTCTTCTACATTATGGGTTTTAGCCCTTCTCCAGAAATAGATGAGCCAAGCCTGGGTAACACCAAAGCAAAGGGTAACTTGAATAGGCGAAAAACAGCTGAAGTGCATAGGGAACAATAGATGATGGTCCAAGAACCAATTTTTACAAAATCTAGCACGTGTTATTGATCCACCAGGGAAAAAATGCTCTTTTTCTCACTATGCAAGAAACTTTTGTAACCTGCATTGTGCATACTCATGCAGTTGGCCTTTTTTCCCCCAGCGTATCTAATTGTAATCAAGACAAGACCTATACAGAATCGGATGACTGTAATGGTTCGTTGTTTCCTTTGTTAATACCTTTAGGTCAATAACCAAGAACTGAAAAACAACACAAGCTCTGCTGGTCTACTAAAACAAAACGCACATGGAATTTTACTAAAAAACAAAAGGAAACACCATGGAGATGTCAGCAGATATGTTTATTTTAGCCTTAGGTAACTTGATTTTGCTTGGTCATAATCAAATAAAACAATCTAGCTTCTCCATTGTTCAAAAATTGTATCAGTACCCGGTATCATTCCAGATTTTCCGGTATGTCTAGTGACCAGCGCCAAGTGTAATAGCTTCTTGACCAACTACGCCATTTTGATTATATATCAAGACTTTGGTACTTTTACAATAAATGTGATATTAACCAGGAAAAACTACAGGCGCGGTTCATAAACTTGAGAGTTCAGTTAAGCCCCCAGCATTAAAATTGTTACATCACATGAATTTTGAATCCTATTGCCAGTTCACACTAACAGCTGGCAGCATCATTAGAATGTTCTAACAAGTATCAACATGGCATGCCACACAGAATTTTCTTTTGTACAAATTAACGGAAGACACCAAATTAACATAGCGAAGCAACTTTAGAAGCTTGATCAAGTTATTCTAAAAATTAGGTGTTTGATTCAACTTAGTTTATGAATTCCGTAATTTTACCCTATACATATTGGCAATATGCAATTTTACTTAAATATATGAACACCGAAATACTACCAACATGTGCTAGGATCATTCATCTAATGAATAGCATTAGAAAATGGTTTGTCTACCTCTAATAATCTTGCTACACATATGTAAAGCAGTATAGGAGCATATGATCGGCAGCACAGAAGGGGAAGGAAATGTACTGATGGCACATTCGTAAGGGAGCAATATTAACATTGTTGGTACAGAATCAACCAAATACTGGTGCATGTTATAAGTCAAGAACAAAAGAAAAACTTAGGTCAAGAGGCACCTGCTTGAATAATACATCTTCCTCTTCCTCCTTGCTTAGGTCTGCAGAACCAGATTAAGGTATTGATAAGGAATTTGTGAGGTTTCCCCACAGAATAAGGATAGCATCACATAGTGCTACAGCTAACTAGTGCAGAAAGAACAGCATTCTCATATAGCCAATAATATGTAACGTTGATAACAGAAAATAAAATTATAGATGATTGTACCAAATGCTTCAGTGAATTTTTCATCGCCAGATGATTTAATATCTGCAAATGGGAAACATAGAAACAAATATGTGTTAGCCTCTCTGATGTGCAATGAAGGAATTATGATCAATCAATGAATAATGATTTAAGAATAAATCCTCAATATAATTATTTTGTAAAAGTATTCTTAATAATATCAGTAATTTACACCATCAATAACAAACAGGAAAAACAAATGGCACGTAAGAGTCTAAGAGAGACCTGGATCTGCTGGCTCATCAACATTAGGACGCCGATGTTGGGCAAGAGCAATGAGAACAGCATCCTCAACCTTCAAATAGTTAGGAACCCACCGTGTCAAAAGAACCAGCAACAAAAAGGAGGAAATGGAAAATTTTGACCTAGAAACTCTTCTTCGGTATCATATTAGCTGAGGTGCTGATAACTGTTGAAGATTTATTATATAATATGTGTGGATGAAAGCCGAAACAACATAAGCACCTTCAAGAACGCTAGTTCTTTAAGTCCTTATCAACAGAAAGCATAGTTTCTATGTTGCCTTCTCCAGCTGTAACAGTCAAATCATGAACAAGCTTGTCTGTGTCTTCCAAACCATCACTCCCTATTTCACAATATAATGGGAATCAATTAAATATTTAAAACTTTTGATTTTGAACAGTAAAAAGGTCGATAACTTGCCACTATGATGAGATCCATCCTTAGCTCTCTGTCCAGCACAAGTTACATACTCAAAGGGAAGAGGAGCAAATGAAGACCAGTATTCATGTTTTGACATAGAGATATCTGGATGGATGCCTGGAGAATTGCAATAATCAACTTAAAAATCGAAGTAATCAATTGGTAAATTGAGCTCAAAATGAAGAATCGGGCTACTGCTTTCTGATGGGAGTTAAGAAACTCAGAAAACAGAGCATAAGGGCGTGAGGACAATAAGGACAGGTGTCATAGAATGTCTGATTTTATGAGTCCCCACAAGTCATACAAAGCCAACATTCAGTTTTTAGGCATTCATCGCGTTAAAAAAGTTCTGCTTCTTATGAATGTTAATCTTTATTCAGCTAAATTTTGTAAGGCCCTAAAACCCTAGAAATGAATTACCATATTGAACAGCCAAGCCCCAATAACGAGCAAGCCAACACCTCTTCATAACAACTTCTTCCTGTACAAAAATCATGCATTCGAAATCAGCATTACCACAAACAAATGGACCACTCTGTTTGGTTGCATCTTTGGAAGAAAAGGAAAAGGAAAATAACCATTTCTTGTTTGCTTAAGATCATCCTGTGTGTCATTGTGCGTAAGGATTTTGTTTCGGATTCAACTTCTTTGAGTTTCTTTACAGCAGTAGCTGCCTCTTCTCTTGCAGACTAGAACAGAAAACAACAATTATGCCCACCGATAGTTGAACTAATAATGTTTCTTATCGTAGGCTAGTACCTTACCTGTAACTGTTGTTGAAGAGTGGTGATTTCCTCACTTTTACCATTCTTGGATATAAGAGCTTTTCTTATTTCTTGCTGTTTTCATTTCAAAGAAACATATGTATTAATATCATGTCCATCCATAACACCCAGCAGGTAAAGAAACTGCCTAGAGTACAAAAGACTTATCAAAAAGAGTGCATTTCAGATGTCCCAACCGAAGTGCATGCGGGTACATGTACATATACCAATGCATTTGTCTAAAAAAATCATTGATCCAATACACTAATACAGTATTATCTTGTCTGTTTATCAAATGAAAGAAAGCATTTCTAGTACATCATTCGTCACACTTGCATTATGGATGCCAATGTTATTTAACAATTTTGACAATTTTCTTGAAAAAATCAAATGATATAAAAATATGTAAGTACGCATGCCGTTAAAACGTTACCTCCTTTCTTACAAGCATCTCCTCCCTCCTGCATTCAAGTCAGAAATCATTAATAATGTGATAGGAAAACCAGCATGCAAGAGGACCCAAAATGTACTTAAGATTACCTTTTCATAAGCTTAACTTCCATAGATAACCCATCACCAAGATTAGCAACCTTCACATATTGAAGACAATAAAGATATGAGATGGATATGATATGTTCTCGTAATTACGTTATCCAGTCGCATTTGTCATATTACTTCTCATTAAACATTATTATAGTTATATATGTAAAGAAACAGCAAATATATCATCTGGATAATGCCACAGTACATACAAAATTACAAAACAAGTTACCTGTTTCTCAAGCTCCCTTGTCCGGGCTTCAGATTGTCTAAATTTCTCTTCTGCTAGTCCAAGCTGAATTTGTAAAACATAGTGTTATCACTAGTTCCATGCGGAAAGAAGACACCCCCCTTTACTTTTTATCATGGAATTGATCACAATACATGCAAGAATTATAACACACCTTCTCCAAAAGATTTACATTCTCATCTTTTAGCATCTCAAGCTGAAAATTAAAAGCAACTGTCATCAGATTTCTTCATTCGAATTAACTTACTTGAACGTTATTGATGAACATTTCATATTATTTCACTAATAGTTCTTCATAAAAACCACTGCACAACCTCATAATATATGAGGTGAAATCAATAAAATTGAGGACAAACCTCTTCTGTTAGAGTTGAACTGTTGTGTGAGTCCCGCGATCGAGTGGATTGTGCAAAAGTGGGGTCTGGATAGATTGTCCTACAGCATATTTCAATAATTTAATAATTTTAATCCCAATGATCATGTTGTGCTTTCAGTAATGAAGGATGTTGACAAGGAAGCACCACTGATTTCCAGTAAGGGGAAAAAAGAAGCAATGCCTATGATGAACATCAACAGTAGTGATAGTTATTCCAAATTTCCAATAGACAACATTTTTGTATATTCTAACATTTTACTCTCTTGTACAATGTATGGAAATAAAAAAAAATAACTGAATTAGAAGAACAAGAAAGAATCAAATCAGTAAACTAGAGATAAATTATAGTTCCTTTGTTTTATCCTGTGTGAAACACATTGGTACAACACGGCAAAATACCACTGCCGCGTTTTGAAAACCAGAAATAGTTGGACCCTTCCTGCATGCGTCAAAAGTCAAAATCGTACTTATGTATGTATGACTCTGACAGGGATGCTGCTAGTTTAAGTTCAGTGCAACATAGAATAAAGTATCTAATTCATTTACATTTTACGGAAGTCATTCAACACTTGTGATATTCTGGAAGCCAAAGGAAAGTTCATCCCCACAGGAATTTCTTCATCTTACTACATTGGTGCTAAAATTGCCTGCCACAGTGTCACTATAATTGTGTGTCATACCTTGCACTCACTTAAATTTCATAAATCATTTGAAATCTCCATAAATCACATGAACCATATGCTTTTCTATTTCAAGAACTGACTAAAACCAAGAGTACCAACTTTGGACTGGGGTACAGGGCACCAAGTTGTGCATTATTAAAGATTAAAGAAACAGCATTAGGCACAAAACGTTAATAGATGACAGTGACAGCCATATTTTGATAAGTGGTGTTGGCAATACAACATTGCAATGACAAGAAAACCAAATTATCTCAAAAAGCTTATCTACTCACCTTCTTTCCCTAGGTGTTCCATTGGGCATTTCCACAGCTTGTAGAGGCCTCACATTAGCCCCAACAGGTGGTGCAAAAGTTGATCTTCCTGTTGACAGTGGACGATTTGCTGCAGCTGAATCCACACCGTTACGACCTAACTAGGTAAACAAGGACAAATAAAATAAGCAGCAACATTTCATAGAACTGAAAACTGAAAAACACGTCATTATTCAAAAGAATATGCTAGCTTCAACATCATAAATGTAAAATAACCAAATTATCATGCACATGCAGATATACTTCTGTAAGACAACGGAAAGTCAGAACAATTTTGCTATCCACTTTCTTTTTCATCATGCAGCATGAAGCACCACAAGATTAAATTATACCAACAAGATGCATCAAATGAAGCACCACCATGAAAACAACTTACTAACTATAGCTCATGTTATCGATAATAAAAAATGTGGCAATGAACAACTGCGTAACTCCAAGACAATCCGTCAACACCAACTACTTTAACTTCTAATGCAGTTTGTCAAAACTTATCAACTACATGCCCCAGTAACTCCTTGCTGCTGCCATGGGAAATATATGCCTCAATTGTTTTCTTTTTAAAAAAGGGACATTTAAAAAAATGCTCATTTCAGAACCTGCATAGTATCAAACAGAGACTCGGAACAGCACAAGTTTTAGCCTAATTTGAGTAAATTTCTTAAATCCTAATCGTTTCCAAGAAATTGCAGCGAGTAATAAAGGAAAGATATCATCTTTGACATTACTTATGGCCGGTGAGTTGCTCCTGCTCCGACCACCGGTGACGACCGCCACCAGCGGCTTCGGCAACACCATCGCCTCCTCCCCTCCATCCTCGCTCCCCCGGCTGCTACGCCACCCGACACTCTCCACCTCGGCCTCCACCTCCACCGCCGGCTCAGCTACAACAGCCTTTACACCGCCGTCCCCACTGCCCTCCCGCCTCGACCGCCGGCTCAACGGCCTCGCTGCCACCGCCTCCAACTCCTGCAGCGCTTCCACGCGCCTCGTCGCGCTAGAACTCCGCCCACCGCGCGCCAGCAGCTGCAACGGCGTATCCCCCTCCTCCGCTGAGGCCTCCGGTTTCACCTCGGCGGCCCTCGCGGGAGGCTGGTTGCCGCGGCCGCTCGCCCTCCGCATGCCCGGCTGGTCTCCCAGCCGCACTGGCGCCTCCACCTCTTCCTCCTCGCCGCGAACTCCGCCGTGCGCGCCAGCAGGTCGCGCCCTCCGCATGCCCAGGTCGTCGCCGCGGCGGGACCTCGCGGCGTTCGCGTCGCCGATGGCGTCTGGGACGCTCCCCTCGCGCCGCAAGCGCGCGGGGATCACCTCGTCCCTGCGCCGGCACCTGGGGCCCGCCGCGTCGCAGCGGGACGAGCCCGAGGCGCCCGTCGGCGGCGTGGGGTTGCGGCGGTAGCGCTGGAGGGAGGGGCGGGGCGTCAAGGATGATGCTGAACTCGCCTGCGGCGCCCGCGTGGGCGAGCATCACCTCCTCCATGCGCGCCATCGCCTCGCGCGCCGCCGCCGCCCGCCGGGGGTCTGCCGACGCCGGCGCCGCGGCGGAGCTCGGCCGCCGCGCTTGGCCGCGGGCGGCGTCCATTGGCATCGGGAGCGCGTGGATGCTGCCGCTTTGACTTTTGGTTTGACTTTGCTCTCTCTCTTGTTTGGGTCGGAACTCGGAAGGCAGCAGAAGGGAAATTTTTGGCGTTTCGAGGAAGGCTGCGGAGAGAAAAGGATGGAGAGGGAAAAGCGTGCGTGCGTGCGTTCGTTTGCAGTTTTGCATTCCAGTCCCTTCAGTTTTCTCTAATCCCCCTTCGTTAATTTTGTTGTTGCTGGATTTTACACCTTTTTTGGTGTGGTTTTTTTTCAGGTTATCATACGAAATTTTGTGCCCGAATTTTTTGTGCTAGACTAGATGATAATTGGAATTTGGAAGCAACTCTCCTGGAATAGCCGAAAACTCGAGAGAACCCCGTATCTCTCTAAGACAAACAGGGACTGACTTTTGTATCGACCATTTCGATTTAGGCATTAAGGGTATGTTTGGCACGGCTGCGGCTTATGGCTTTTAATTAAAATTTTTAAATTTTAGCTGTTTGCGATATAGATTATTGAGAGAGATATACTTGCTTGCAATTTTAGTTGATACAGATGTTGAACTTTTAATATGTACTATAATTAACTTGTAGGCCTTATCTTGAGAAAATATCTCGTTTGAAAGTTAGATACTATAGCAAAAACCAAAAATCGCTAGCTTCGGTCGAAAAGAACAGACCCTAAATCGTCTCCAATAAATCTCAAAAAAGATTATGCAGGTAGTCCATTTCAATTCCAACCTCAATTTTGCTATAAGAAGATAGAAAAGAAAAACTAAAACAACTTCAAACTGTAACGAATGGTGTGCATTTGAGAAACTAACGCCATGCGACACAAATGACTATATGATTTGATTTTTTCATGATGTTCTTAACTTATTATGGTTCGTTTTTTTCGGATGTTGTTTATAGTTTATGGCTGTGATTGATAATTTTTAATACTAGTATTTATGCGAATGAACCGAATATCAATAAAGCGAAAAATTGTTTCGAAAAACTGTCTTAATAGGTGCCGCTCGGTCGGGCTTTATAAAGTGGCTTATGACTAAAATTACATTATAACTGATAGTGACTTATTTGCTCTAACTAAATTTAAAAATAGAAAAAATAGGTTAACACATCACAAACAATGTAAACAAATACGGGAAAAAAAGAACCGACAAAAAAGCTCAAAAAACCAAAAAATAAAAAAAAAGGCAAAATTTATCAATAGTAAAAAATAAGCCAATAATTAAAAACTCAAACTGAAACGAGCAGGATCTAATCTCAAAACAATATTGAAGAAGTTATTTCTTTTTTCGAAAAGAAAACATAGGCTAAGGCATTTGTTGAAAACAACGAAGCTAAAGCCCAAAGACAAGGGCGACTCGAACACGAGTTACACGACGCTTCAAGTACCAGATTACCAAAACAGCAGAAGGTTAGGCGCTGCCGTGCCAAAGGGGGGCTTTAAACGTACCGACGAAACACTCATGCTACTGATACCTTTGTCCCACCCTCCCTGGCCTACTTGTCAGTCACCAAGTAAGCACCGATCGCTGGTTCGGTAAGTCAGTTTATGCACGGAACAAGAGAGACGGTAAGTGGGGCCCATATCTTAATGAAGAGTATGTTGACACGTCAAGGGGAAGACTTGGAACGCGGCTTCGACGTGGAATAGAACTGATCAACTCGCAAATTTCCCCTTGTGCGTGTGCACCCTCCCTAGTTTTTAATATGAAATTGCCCCTAATTTTGAACTGCGACGGATGGAAAGCAATCTCCCTAATTTTTAATATGAAATTGCCCCTTCTATTCCTAAATATATAATATCTTTTTCACTTCTTAGTTCTCCAGTTATAACTTTGATATATAACTACTCATCACAATTTATGAGTAAAAATGGCATAATGGAAGTACTTTCGAATGCGAGCTATCTAGTATATTTAGGTGGACAGAGTTTGGAAAGATAAGTGTGATTGAAAGGGAGAGAGAGAGAGAGAGAACAGTTGATGTATGATAGAGCTGAAGAATCCATGAGCCCGGCCTTGAGACCGGTCTCTTTCACTACGTGGTCAAACCGGTGACGGAAAACATGCCTAACAAAGCTTGAGGTACAAGTAGGGGTGGAAAACGGTAACGGATAATTGCTTTATCCGATATTCGTATCCAGAAAACACGAATATGGTAAGCAAAAATTCGTATTCGAAAATATCCGTATTCGTATTCGAAAATATTCGTATCCGTATTTGAGAGTATTCGTATTCGCATTCGTATTCGAGAATATTCGTATCCGTATCCGTATTCGAGACTATTCGATTCGTATTCGATCCGTTTTAGAACCCATAAAATTGTACAAATTTTGTGATTCAAAATTTGAATTTAGGTGGTTTAAAGCGGTAACCGGTCAAAAACCAGGTAAAATCGGCAAAATCGCTAGGAATCTGTTTTATCCGATATTCGTATCCGAGAAAATCCGATTCGAAAATATCCGTATTAGTATTCGAGAATATTCGTATTCAGATTTGAGAATATTCGATCAGATTCGTATTCGCTTTTAAAAATATGGATTCGTATTCGTATTTGATACTATTCGACCGTATCCGATTCGTTTCCACCCCTAGGTACAAGGATTTACTCCGTGCACTCATGTCACTTACTCGAGCAAAAGCAAGGTCATAGATAATAAATGTGGTCGAAAACAGAATCTTTCTTGACACTTATCGATTAAGAATTGGCTGATCAATTTAGTAATTTCGCTCAAGTTGTGAAGACAAAAAGACATCGGACAGAAGAAATGCAATCGATTTCCCTCGAGCTATCCGTCGAATCGGTTCCCAAAGCAAGCGTTCGGTTCCCGAAGTAAATGTTCAGTTCCCGGGAGAAGTAACCGACGCATTGAATATAAAAACTTACCAGGGATGACTTTTGGTTTTCACTTTCCCCATTTGCTCCAATTTATTTGAGCTCTCTGCCTCCCATCAATCTCCAATCTCGCATGAATTCCTTCCAATCTCGCGAAAGAATGATGAAGTCTTCATCAACCTAGGCTGAATCAGAGATGGATCATACTAAGATGAAGGCATTGGATACAGCAGAGAAGATCCTGCCGCGGTGATTCGTCGAATGGATCGAAGCCATCGAACACGCCGCCATCCGGACGGATCGAAGAGATTCCGGTGTTGCAGACATACTGTGAGTGTGGCCTTCGTCTTCCTGCTCATCCCTTCTTGACGGATGTTCTTGAGTATTTTAGGGTCGAGTTGGTAAACTTGGTTCCCAATTCGATCATGATGCTCAGCGTCTTCGTATATCTCTACGAAGCGTATTTGGGTATCCCAGCGAATCTCAAGCTCTTTCGGTATTATTACATGATGAGCCAACAAGACCGCCTTTCGAGCTCAAGCACGAATGCTCGGCATCTGGTAACGATCTCCTACTGTCTCCTCTGGGGAAGCGGGTAGTTAGCATCGCTAGGGGAACGCACTCAACGATGCCCAATGATAGGTGGACCGGACCCGTAGTAGGTCTCGTCCACTCATGGTTGACACTCGTAGTCCATCTACTACTACAGATTCCTTGCTAGAAGCGGTGATCGAGCGTCGACTTGCCAATCTGAAGCAGTCCAGGGCATCCTCCTCTAGCTGGTATTGCGATCGGGAGTGCGACGTGCCCCGTCACCATACCGACTCATGTGAGGCAAGTTTCATGAACGACTATATATGATCATACCTTGTCGACTCTCGGAGCGATATCGACGAGGTTGCTCAAGTCAGGCCATCACATCGTGAAACCTTCATGCAATGTCTTCAGTGAAGCAGTCGTAGCCCGGTTCTTGAGCAAGCTCTTGAGTCAGGTTGTCAAGCAAGTCATTGATCCCTTGAAGCTCTCGTGCCTCTTTGGACTGGTATTGGGCCCGCTTAAGCAAAGCACTTTGGGTGGCAAGTCGCCTTTGCCAAACAGTCGCAGGATCCTCGACCTTGAAGCACACTGGGGATACCTTAGAGGAAAGCGAGTATTTTTAGGATTTCTCCCATGCTCATTAGAGTATTGATCGGGCTCATCACTGGAGGTCTCGTCATCATTCCCATGAGAGGAGGGAGGGTGTGATCGCCAGGGAGCATCCTTAGGCCTTCCTCTGAGAGGGTGATGAGAATCTGAGGGCAGGGTAAAAACCTTTTGTCTAGAATCTTCACTTCTGAGAGAAAGCCCCCTCGTCCGAAGAATCGTCAAGCGAGACTGTCTGGCGGCTTAGAGTAAACCCCGTCAGGTAGGGGAAGTCTGAGTTATAACTGTCCCTAGCCTAATCTGCTCCTTGCGAGAATACGGATGAACACAAAGTGTGTCCACCCATGGCCTTCGCCGGGTCGTCCGAAGAGTTGCCACTAGGAACTAGCGATGCACTCCCTGATTGGTAGAGTCTAAGGCTCTGTGAAACTGCATGGGGCGACGTCATGGTACTCGAATGCTTAGGAACGGATCCATCGTCACATTGCGAGCCCTCATCATGGTCGGATTGACCCTTTCCGCTTGGGGGAGATGAGTCCTCCATTGGGCGTATTGCTGTGGAGGACTTTGATCCCTCATCAGCCTTTCCGACGGCGTCATCTCCAGGATCACCGAAGGAATCTCCAGAGAGACATTCACTATCGAAAGCAAGTAAGGTCTGCTCGTAGTCATAGCAGGCCTCTATGTCGATACTTGCGTAGTCGGCCAAGTCAAACCAGTTCTCCTCATTCCATTCATCTGCCATGAGGACATTAGAAGGAAAAAGAGAAACTTGCCGATAAGGAAAATTACCGGAGTCTTAGAAAAAGAATCCCCACGGACGGCGCCAACTATCAACGTTTTAATATCGATCTTACATGTAATTTATTTGGATTCGGGGGAACTCTTAGAAGATCTGGTGTATGCGCATACGGAGTAGAGACACGAGAAACTTTATCCTGATTTAGACCTTGTCCTAAGAGAATAACAATCCTACGTCCAGTGTGATTGTTAGTTGCTAGAAAGTGGATTACAACATAGAGTTACATGAATGGCTAGTGCTATCTTGCATGAATGATTCACCAATTGTCCCCCTCTCCCTTCAACATTAACCTTTATATAGCCGGTTGAAAGATCAAGCTCCGATTAAGTTGGTTTTGGTGTTAATGACAAATACTTTTATAATGTATTGTTAATGACAAATAATTTTATATTATGTTGGTGATAATGACAAATATTTATATGAGACTAATATGTTTGTTGAAGTATACTATAGTTTAGTCTCATTTGGATGGAAAGGTAAAATCAAAGAGGTATGAATTCGAAATCATTTTCTTACATATTAATGCATTCCTTGGATCCAAAATATAGATTGAACTCCACTAATTGTTCAAAATGAATATGTGCATATGTCTTCATTATATACACTTGTATGCACACATTTAGAGGGAGCTTTATTTCTATGTTTTAGAGTTTCATGAGTATTGATCTATGCTTCTCTTAATATGCATATTTGAGATCTTTATTTTGAAATACATTCTTGAGTATATATAGCTTGTGTAGTCCATATATGCTCATGTGAAATCGGGTTGTCAACTAACTCCTCCATTATGTGTTAATAGTTGGATGATTAATGACAACTGGATAAGTAAGTTTTGTTTAAAGCTTATATTAGAGTATACAAATTGTTATGTACAAGTTGTATACTCGCAAATCAACTTTTATATCTCATTATTTGTTGAGATTGTCATGAATTACCAAAAATGGAAGATTATTGAATCTAGTCCCTCCATTATGTGTTAATGGTGAAGTTTGGTAATTGATGACAATTGTTCGTATTGGCTACGGCTAATGGCTTTTAGCTGTGACTAATGTCTTTTAGCTAAAAGTAAATAGTAGTGGCTGAAAGAAGTGGCTTTAGAAGGAGGTGACGAGTGGTGGCAAAGTGAGGGAGAGATACATGTGTGAGACAGAAGCAAGAAGAGTGGGTGTATGATGCACCCGTAACCCTCTGCTTTATCCTCAAAATAAGACAAGAATAAGAGGAGTGTAGAAATAGTTTCAAGAAGTCAAATGCTTGTATTAGTTTCTGCTTTTTCCGAGTAGAAGCCAGCGGTAAAAGCCAATATAAACGCTCTTTAGTAACACCATCCATATGTAACTAGTACAAATCATGCTTCTGGGGTACAAATCGGGATGAGGCTTCCATGTGCCCTCGTTTTACTCCTTTATTTCCTTTTTTTAAGGAAATTACTCCTTTATTTTCAAAGGGTGGAAACTAGGCAAAAGGAAATGATTGTCACTGGGCCGGACGGGATGAGCAGATGCACAAGGGCCCAGGTTAGGAGGTGGCTCCGTTGTGTTCATTTTTCTACTCTCTCTCTCTCTGTTTGCAAGGATTTTGTTTCAAATTGTATAATACGCACTAAAGGAATACGTGTTAGTTTTTTTTAAAACGTACCACTAGTAACTAAACAATAACTTTGATCGACAGACAATGGGCAAGCAAGTTTAATTCCATTTGTTAACCACATCTCTTACACATAACACCAGTGTTGTCTGTCTATAATTACCAGTATTAATCGTGTATTGCTACTCCCTCCTATAGTCTTAGGGCATCCACAGTGTATAAAAACAGAGGGTCTTAAGCCACCTTAAGGTCGACCTTATACATTACAGGGGTGACTTTAAGCAGGCCATAAGCAAAAAAACCTTAAGACCAGTCCTCAAACTAAAGACCTGGCCATAAGCATTAAAATATATTTTTTCTTTATCTGACAAGTGGGACCATCTTAAGGCCTAGTGGGTTATATACATTACACCATTGGCCTTAAGGTTTAGATGGGACCCATCTTAAGACCTCTTAGGTTATATAAATCGTGAGATTTTGCAGATGAAGGCTCGAAGAGATCCGATTAAACGAGAGCTTCTTCTATCTTGAATGACTCTAATTAACCCTAAAATGTATTTACTCTAAAATTAACGATCAGGTACTTTGCTAGTTGGAGCTCATTAACTCATTCATTACTAAAATTTTTTAAACTTGATTTAAGATAATTCCTGGCACAATTTCATACATAAGAAAATTTGTTTTTCAATTGGATAATTTTTTAAAAAAAGGAACCAAAAACCTGCCAAATTAAAAATACTAAAAGTACTGAAACATTTCGCCCGCCAACCTAGGCGCCCCCCTGGCGCGCCCCTCCCGTCGCCCGGCGCCCGGGCTGCCAGAAGGGGCCGGTGGGCGGCCCCGCGGCGCCCCCCTCCGGGCCTGCGGTACGAGAACGCTTTAAAATGTGTGTATTCTAGAGACATGAGGTGATTAAGTGATTAAGCTAAAAACTTAAGGAGAGGTTGGTAAGCATGTCAATTAAGGGTCGGCTCTTCGTGTGGGCATGCGATCCTGGATCAAGTAAACTAACTTTTAGTTCCAAGCTCTTGACATGGAAGTTGCCAGCTCCACGTTGTTATTACTTGGAATGTTTTTTCAAGGTTATAATTTATTTTTAAAATTTCTAAAGATTTCATTTTACATAATATATGTTATTGTATATTTCAGATAAGTTTTAACATTTCAAGTTGCTGGTTCCAACGAGTTTTATGTTCCAGAAAACATTTAGTAATTTTCAAGTTCAAGATGCAAGTTTCAGTAAAAGTTTTTAATTAAACTTTTAAGTTGTCAAAATACCATGTTTCAGTAAGTTTTGACTAATTTCACAGTTAAAAATACCATTATTCAGCAAGTTTCACAAGCTTCTATGGAGATGCTTCAAGCTTCAAATCAAAATTTTATGGAAGTTTACAAAGTTTCAAAAATTCAGCATGTGTTCGCAGGCAATTTCAGAGAGGTTTATTCTGTTTCAAAAGTTTCATAAGCAAGTTCCACAACTTTGAACAAAAATAACATATCTTCAATATAGAATTTTAAGAAGTTTCCAATTGTCATGGCACGGTAAGACACTTCCATGCATTGCACTTGGGCCATTGAATGCAAAGCGCCGGAATTGAAGCTGCCAGCCGATGACTCAAAATCACGAGAAACCCTTGGACCCAAATTTATAGAAAACTAATTAACCCAGCATTTTGAGATAATTAGAAAATTCTAATGAGTGATTTTAGAATGGAGTATCCTTTATGTCAAAGCTGAACCAAGATTGTTCAAATTCAATTTCGCAACGATCCAGACTTTACGTCCAAATTGCTAATCATCCGATTCTAGGTCGGAATTCACTTGATACATCCCTTGGAATTTTCGATCTGCCCAATTTTGCACGGATCATTCATAAAATCATACAATCCTACTCGTCGTCAATTCTATAGTCCTCTACCTAAAAATTACGTATGTACTTCACTGTAATTGAAAATTTTACTTTGTCTTCGCCGGCTCACCGGAGAACGCTTTTGTGTGTATTCTAGAGACAGAGGTGATTAGTGATTGCTACTTAAGGAGGAGGTTGGTAAGATGTCAATTAAGGTCGGCTCTTGTGTGGGCATGGATCTGGAAAGTAAACTACTAAGTCCAAGCCTGACATGGAAGTTGCCAGCCCACGTTGTATTATTGGAATGTATTTTTCAAGGTATAATAGTTTTATAAAATTTTATAAGATTTCATTTACATAATATATGTTTTGTATATTTCAATAAGTTTTAAATTTCAAGTTGCTGGTTCCAACGAGTTTTATGTTCCAGACTTTAGTAATTTTCAAGTTCAAGATGCAAGTTTCAGTAAAGTTTTAATAAACTTTAAGTTTCAAAATACCATGTTTCAGTAAGTTTTGACTAATTTCAAGTTTAAAAATACCATATTCAGCAAGTTTCACAAGTTCTATGGATGCTTCAAGCTTCAAATCAAAATTTTATGGAAGTTTACAAAAGTTTCAAAAATTAGCATGTGTTTCAGAGAATTTCGAGAGAGGTTTCATTCGTGTTTCAAAAAGTTTCAAAAGAAGTTCCACAACTTTGAACAAAAAATAACAACTCAATATAAATTTTAAAGAAGTTTCATTGTCACGCACGGTAGACACTTCCATGCATTGCACTTGGGCCATTGGCTGCGCCGCTCGGAAATTGAAGGCCACCGTGCTTCAGCGCAGCCCAATCGACCAAAGTAGCCCACGATTAAGTGGCCTATGCATTTTGAGACATTTTTTAATTAAAAAATTCAAATGACCGTATTTTTAAATGGAGTATCCTATTCATGTTCTGTTTGAACCAAGATTGTTCAAATCTCAATTTTATCATACGATCCTAAGATTTTACGATCCAAGATTGACTAGATCAATCCGATTCTATGGTAGAATTTTAATATGATAGAATCTTAATATTTTTACGATTCTACCCAAATTTTTGTAGGATCATTATAAAATTTTCATACAATCCTACTCGATATGTCAATTCTATTATTTTATTATAAATAATTACTTATATACTTCCTTTTTAATTGAAAATTTTAACTTTTATCTCTTTATATTCACTATAATTACCATAAAATAATACATGATCTTACCTTTACTTAACAATTTGTAAAGGAAAGTTCAAAATACATAATTTTAAAAATGTAGTAGTGTTATAATACACTATAAATTTTTTAAAAATATTTCTTTGGTAGAATCAGGTAAGATATTATATTCTACATCGATTATACGATTTGCGATCTTACCAAAAACCTTCGATCTGATTTAGGATCACGATTCTGACAACCTTGGTTTGAACCATCTTGTTTCTTATGACAAGATCTTCAAATAAGGCCTCACTTGGATATACTTCAGCTTAGTGATAATATTATATAGCATATGTTCTAGTAGCTAAAACAAAACATTCCACGCATGACTCCTTGATGTTCCATTAGTTTATGGATGATATTACAATGCATAACATTTGAATTGGCACCACTACAAAATAAACTATACTAGATGCCTCACCGCAGACAGTTCATGTGGAGACGTCTGTGCTTTGATTATTACAGATGGTTCATGGATAAAGCTGTCTCTGAAACTATCACAGACGGTTAGGTTTAAAAGCTGTCTGTGATATACGCATTATCACAGGCGGTTTTTAATTAGAACCGTCTATGAAACTATCACATATAGTTTTTATTTACAACCGTCTGTATTTTGTCCTTTGTCGTATGAACTATAGAAGCTACTGAGACGAGAGATAAATTCAAGGCAAATTTATTACAAAAGTAAAAAAAAAGATATTCTCAGATCTTAGTCTTTTGGATTTCATATGCTTCTTCTTTGACTTTTGGAGTTAGAGGATCAGCCGCTGATTTCTCGAATGCCGTGAAGATTGTCCTTGCCCTCTCCACTTCCTCCTCTAGCCTGGCCAAATCATTAGCATGACCCATAATCTCAAAGAGGATGCTATGATAAGCTTACTCAAAATCGGCCGCTTATGCTTGATCGTTAATGTTATCCATGTGTCTCTCCACTGGTGCAAGAGCTTATTCCGCTCTGTGCACATTGCGGAGAAGAACGAGGCTGAGGGTGGTTTTCCTTTCCTGAGCGGCAACGAGACACCTCCGTCGACGGTGGATAATGAGGTCCAGCTGACGGATGGAAGCGAGTCGAAGAAGGAGAACAGGGTGTGAGTGGAGGAGCTGCTCTAGCGTAAATTGTTGGCCACCTGTGTAAGGTTGCGGTCGAACAACTCATGATAGATAGATGAGAGGAAGGAGATCAAAAGAATAATAGATGCCATTATTGAAAAATCTGGTGAAGAAGATGAGGGAGAGGACAGTTTAGAAAAGCTGGATTAGTGCGCACATATTTAAGCGTTATCATAGACGGTTCATATACCAAACTGTCTCTGATATTAATATCATAGATGGTTCGTATAACAAACTGTCTCTGATATGTGCCTTATCACAGACGGTTCGTATAACAAACCGTTTCTGATAATGACACGTCACCGATCCGTGGTGTATCACCCAAGATTTCAATCTCATCCGTCCATTCTCTCCACATCGAATGGCTAGTCTGTTTTCTCCCACTGCTCAGCCCTTATTAATTATCCCTCTACCTTTCCACCGGCAGTCACGTGTTAGTTCATCCACTAGCTAGCTAGCTTCCTGCACCCTCCTCTCGACGACGCCGACTATCACGTGAGCTAGCGCCTCCGTTGTGACACCACGGTCGACTGCACAACATACTCTTGGTGTAAGTGTCATAAGAGTGCCTTGTGTAGTCTCACCGTCGTGCCACAAAGGTGGCGCTACCGCCGCCTCTCCATTGTCGGTGATATCCAGCCGCCATCCATGCATCCAGCTTGTTCCTCGACGACGCCGACTACCGCTGTGAGCTAGCGCCTCCGTTGTGACACGACGGTCGACTGCACAACACACTCTTGTCATATATGTCGTAAGAGTGTCTTGTGTAGTCTCACCGTCGTGCCACAAAGGTGGTGCTACCGCTGTCTCTCCATTGCCAGTGATATCTGGCCGCCATTCGATGCATCCAACTTCTACTATCTGCTAGGATCTCTGCTTCTTATATATTCTTGCTGTGTTAAAGAGTTGGGTTCGTTATCTTGTTATGTTGTAATAATAGATTCTAATCTTCATGGAAATAGAATATGCTGTTGTGTTTGTTTGCCATTGTATTTCCTTGTTTTTAAAGGGCATAGGTAACATTATTTCTTCAGGCTAGCAAAAAAAATAGAAAAATTTTAGGTATAGAGTGAACTATCACAAACAGTTTTGTGGTATAAACCGTCCATGAAGGACTATCATAGACGGTTCTATATACCAACCATATGTGATACTCGCCAATCACAGACGGTTGGTAACTAGAACCATTTGTGATGTGTGAGTATCACAGACGGTTTTTTGTTTGAGCCGTCTGTAATAGTTTTCTTCACAGACGGCTCTAGTTACAAACCGTCTGTGTTATTTTTATCATAGACGGCTCACAAACCGTCTGTGATAACCCGCGATTATCACTAACACATAAATTCAGGCGGTTCAGAAAACCATATGTAATAATAGTTCTGAACCGTCTGTAAAGACCTTTTTTTGTAGTAGTGTGGGTAAGAGGAATGAATCTAGTGGGTGTTAAATGTTTCAGTAGGTAAAATAAAACATTCCACTTATTTGGTCTCATCAGTTCATCAACAAAGTTCTAAGCATTAAGTACTAAGTGAGAATGTGCCAATGTTCCATGCGATTTATTTCAATATTCCTACAATTCATTGATGATATTCCAATAGTCCATCGACGATATTCGGAAGAAATAAAAAAATTAGTGGAACGAATTAAATGTGCTTGTGTAACAATTGAAAACTATTAGGGAAGTTTGTTTGAAAAGAAAACTATTATGAGAACATATGTAAAATATTGGTAAAACAAATCAAGGCAATTAGTCGAAACAACACAAAAATATTGATGGAACAATAGTGAGAAAAATAAACATGAGGAACAACAACAACAACAACACAGATCTACCATAATATTTAACAAAAGAGCTACAAGTAAACGAAAATAAGAAAGAAACAAAGACAAAAAAGGCTATTGTTCAACATATTGGGCCAAAAACCCACAAGCTAGCCCGTCTCTTCTCTTTTCTCTTTCCGTCCCCACCCCTCTCATAAATTGGGCATGGGCTGTGGTGCGCGATGGATTGCTATATACCACATGTGTGGAATATAGCAAATGTGATCCTTCCTCTCCTTTCTCCCTAGAATACACACATTCCTCCATTCATCTTAACCATAACTTTCTCCTAACCTCGCTTGTGCCACCACCGCCTCCTCCTTTTCCTAATGTTGCCTACTAACGTGCCACTGCCATTATCATCCTCCTCCCTGTTTGATCCATCTCGCCATCTCATCTCAATCTACAGCCTCCTCTGCCTACCGCCCTCCTTTCAACTCATGGCCAACAACGCCAACGCTCTATTGCCCGGCTATAGACTAATTCATAGGACAGATGTGTGTTGTTGTTGTACATTAAGTGAATGTAGACATCTGAAAATTAGGCTGAACCATTTAACTTACTGGAGCATCATTGGGATTGGATATTAGTGGATCCCTGAAATGTACAGATGAGACAAATGTTAGGTGCATATATGCGAAAAGTAAAATTAATGAACATGTACAACACAAGAAACCAAGGAAACTATGAACAAAAGGAATCTAGCCTCTCCATGCATTGACTGCATCCTATAAGAAGCTCATATATGTGATGATGGCACTAATTTAATTCCTTAAAGGCGGAAGTTTCAAATTGTTCAAACTAGCAATGCATACTTCATAGTTCTCATTATCAAGAGGAGGAGATTTTTCCTATGGATGCTTTAAAACAAAATCATCTAACCATGCCTTATGGCAATCTTAGGAAAGTTCTAGAGTAAGATATTTAGAATGAACTTTCTAGATATAAGATATTTTTTGTATTAAGGTTGTGGATCTTGCCATGTGGCAAGAATCCAACAGTAGCCTAAGTCTATATAAAGGGGTGCCATACCCCTCTCCTTCATATAAGCCATTTGACGCTAGGGCAGCGTTAGGCCTGGTAATGGGTTGAGGCCCAGTTCGAACCCCACCCCATCCCCATGTGTTTGGGGTGGCCTCAATCCTCATCCAGCCCACTACTCAGCCTTTCCACCCAATCCAGCCTAACCCATTAAGCAATAAGTTCCTAATTCTATCCTGGCCCATTCTAAATCCTCGGGTCGGCCCATTAACCCTGAAGTAGGTAAGCCATGTGGATATTTCTGCAAGTCTGGACACCTGGATAGTTTTGGATACCTCTTTTGACTAGTGACTACAACAACAACGACAACTATTTTGCATTGCAGAATTTTTTATGAACTACAACGACTAAAATTTTCAACTTGAGATCATTCTCCCATATGTCAAGGAAATAAAAAAATAAGAAAGAAATTATTTTTCTTGTAAAATAGGATAAAACATTTTAATTAAATTGCACCAATATCATCAAATTCACTCCAATTTCATCCGGAGGTACAACAACGGAAATGAAATTAAATTGTGTCCATACTCATCTTTAGCGGAAATGAAAGTGCATTCATACTCATCAGAAGGTAGGGGACACAATGAGACTATTTGTGAAGAGCTTTGATATGTCAGTGGATCTTGAATATTTTTGTCATTTTAGCCCCCTACCAACTGCTTTAGTGATGATGGCTGCATATGTTCATCAGACTGTACAAATATAGGCAAGGTAAGACTCCTCACAATTTTCTCATACTTTGAATAATACTGCGCAGCTTCCTCATCTTTTCCTCAACATCTTGTTTAATGGTATGAAAATAGAATCTAAGAAAGTTAAATTTATGTGAAGGGTCTAACACGACTACTACAAGAAGCACAACATTTGGCTCAGACCAATACTTCTCAAACTTAACATGCATAACACGGGCCATCTCATTTAGAACATCATCTTGATTCCAACTTTCATCAAGTAAAACATCTCGAGTCGCCAACGATAATTTCAAAAAGAGGTGCTAGAAGATCGAGGAGGCTAACTAGAGAGGGGTGAATAGGCGGTTTTAATTTTTTTGGCTAAAACCAAGTTTACAATGCAAAAGCGTAAACTAATTTAGTTTAGCACAAATAAGGCCTAAATCAACTAGGTTCACCTAAGTGCACCAACAATCTAAGTCTATGTCTAAGGTAAGCAATCAATTTATTTTTATGAATATAAATTGCTTGAATATAGATTGAGCACAAGAGAACAAATCATAATAACACAGATCCTTTTTATCGTGGTGCTCGAAGACTTGCCAGTCTCCCCTAGTCCACATTGACGTAAGCCCAAACTAATTAGACTGACTCCATAAAATAAGCATTCTACCTCAAATCCACTAGTGGTAGCTCTTTCCCGCACTGGGTAGGTAAGCTCCAACCTTCACAATACGCAGGGTCTTCTCACAACCTTCTTTAAAAAGATCACCACGCACGACGCCTCCAATATCGTCTAGGAGTCGGTAACCTCCAAGAGTAATAAGTCAAGCCCCTTGCTTGACTCGCCATGTACAACTAATGCACAAGCTCAAGTGGATACAAAATCCACCTCTAAATGCAACACATATAATATAGAAACTTTCTCCTTGCTCACAAATTACAACACATGCATAATTGAGAGAATAACCTTACACTAGCTCAAAGGAATGAAATGGAGTCAAACCTCCTTTTCTCCAATGGCCACAAGGAGGTATTTATACCCCCACACAATGAAACTATCCGTTGGGGGCAAAACTCAGGACAACTAGTAATACCGCGAGCAAATTGCCGATACTACCGTTCCTCTTGTAACAGTCAGAAACTAGTCGTTGTAGCCTGTTGTCGGTAATACCACTCACACAGAACTCGGTACTACCGCACATAACTACCATTTTTCAGGTGAGGACAAATATCCCAAATAGTATTTCTCTGAGAAAATATACCGTGGATAAATCAGTCATGCCGCAACTCCCATCGTACCATACTACACAAATCGGTAGTACCGCAGGGCCGATCTGACCGCTCACACAAAGCCTGTACTACTGGTCTTCGACCACACAGGTCTTCGACCACGTCTATCTTTGATCACACAGGTCTTCGACTACGTCGATCTGCATCCACACAGGTCTTCGACCACGCCAACCTTCGACCACACTGGTCTTTGACCAACCAACACTATAGTACCATGATCTTAATACCGGTAGTTTTGCCCACCGTTAGTTCAAATTTTTTCGAAAAGTGCATATACTTCAATAAATTTTGCAAAACACATTTACAAATTATAGTATCATGCACACAAGAATCAACCATGATTCTCAATAAGTTACAAAACACATTTGTACACATTTAGAATCATGTCACTAGGTATGGATACATGGACTTATCACGTTTGCAAAATACATTCGCAAATCTAAGTCTCATGCTACAATGATTGTACATGAGGTTCAACCATTTGCAAAATACATTCGCAAATATAAACCTCATGCCACAAGGAGTAGAAAACATGGACTTCAAAGACCTGCAAAATGCATTCGTAATGTATAGTCCCATGCTACAAGGATTTAACACATGAGTTTCAACTGTTTGTAAAACACATTCATAAATATAAGCATCATACCACTGAGAGTTAGAGCAAGTGAGATCTATCTATCAATACATGATGATGCTTAAGCTACTAGACATGACTCCTCTTAATAATACGACAACATATACTAGCAATCTGGTCTTCCAACCAAGCACCAAGACCGGTAAAAAAACCAGAAACACATACTTAGCCCTAGCTAGTTATATCTTTACCTTGAGCATCCTCTTGAAACTTAATGACACACATCTCTACTTCAAGTCCGGGATATTGTCTTGATATGCATCAACCATGATGCATCATTCACTTGAACTCCATCAACACATAATGGGTCTTCTCTTAACTTGATGATTAACTTATGATCATCTTCTCTTAGGAATCTTGATCAACTTCTCTGCAGGATCTTGATGAACTCTTGATCATCTTCTCTTCTTGATGGCTTTCAACATGAAGCCATCTTTCATCCCGCATCTTGACTTAATAATCTTCAACACATGAAGTCATCCCAAGTCATGCTCATTTGTGAAACCTAATTGTGACAACCCTCAAAATCACTCAATCAAAATCACACATTTAAGAAGTAAATATTAGATCAACATGAAAATTAAAATGTAATCATCCACTACAAGAATTAAGATGAATAATTGTCATTATCCTTGAATACGGTTAATCACAACACTAAAAGTCCAAAGTTATAATTTCAATTTAATGTTACAATAGGGAAATCTTCCAAGAATATTAATTAACTAAATGAATTCATCCCAACATGAACTTCAATCAACATAGGTGAAACAAAATAATTGACGTCCATTTACATCAATATAACAATTTAAGTTACATCGATTTGACCAAATTGTAATTTCCGATCTAACTAAAATCGTCATCTCCAGAATATAAAATTTTAATCTCAATTACATAATATCCGCTAAATAGGAGTAACTGATAATTATTTAATTGCGAAGAAAGCCAAAAAGAGAAAACCGAAAAAGACCGAACAAAATGAATAAATAAAGGTTAAATTGCCGTAAGAACCCTTAGGCTTTAAAATACCAAATCGGAGAGCACTCATCGAGATTCCTAGACATCCCTCGTTGATTGGCACCATCTCGCGTTTTAGATTTTCATCATCCGGTGAAAAATTACATCCTTACCTTTTACCATTTTACCTTACTTTCAAAATGAGTCAACATACAACCACACATAAGACACCAGCTAACATACAACCATACATGCATAATAACTATATTACACCTGGGGGGGTTCCCGGTCGGAGAGAGCAGCCATGTCAGCGATTTTGCGAAAAACTCCCTGCGTTTGCGATTTTGCGAAAAACTCCCTGTGTTTTGCGAAATCACGTAGAGGTCCTTCGTTCATAAGCGGTCCCTACTTCATAAACAGGTCCCTACCGTTTTTTGGAAAACACCCTCCAATTCCGAATAGCAACTGCGATTTTCAAAATTATGTATAGGTCCTTGTTTAGTTACGAACAGGTCCTTGCGGGTCCCTGTTTTTTTTTGCGAAAAGCCCTTTGGTTCCTCCGAAATTACGCATCCGTCCTCGATTTTTTAAAAAGAACCGTCTCACGAATTTTCATCTCTTTTATTTCGGTCCACACAGTGGCTAGCGCGGTGTGGCGCCACGCTTACATGGCTGGTAAGACATGAGTCAGCATGCAGCCACCATCACAGAGAGACACGTCTTAGCCACGAGTCAAGCCCCAACAAGGCCAGCAAACCAATAAGCGAGACCAAGCGCTTCCTTTGCCAATCATTCCCATTTTCATCCCACTGCCCAAACTAAAGCCAATCACATCCACAAAACTAGCCGAGAGCCATTCCCTTAAAAGCACAAAGCCACCATCATGCACAAGCACAAGCCCTTCTCACATTTCATTGCCTCAGCCGAGAGACCACACAAAGCGAAGACACAAGCCCCAGTTCATAGCCAAAGACCACAAATCAACCCACCTTCACCCCTCTGGCGATAGCCCACATAGAGAAGAGGAGGTTGAAGAAGATGAAGGAGCGATGGCCATGGCCATGACAGCTTAGAACAACCAACCAAGACCGGGGACAACTCAGGTAAGGTGATCCGATCCCCGGGGGAAACATGAAGTGACCACAACCCCCGACATCACATCATCCAACCCTCGGCCAGCGACAAGGTGGGCCATGAACCCTCCATTTCTAACTTTCTGTAACGAAAATCACAGCACCATGGCCGAAGTAACCACTAGCAATGACAAGCCCTCACAGCCATACCATGTAAACCGCTTCTCACAAGCCATCACACAGAGCAACAGGGGGAAGGGGAGTAAGGAGCAGAGGGGAAGGAGTATACCGTAGAGGAGGGAGTAGTGAGTCGTAGCCAAGACCACCGTGGCGGTGGCGTATCGCCACCGGCCGCCGTGCGCACCCGATGGTCGCCCATGCTCCCTGGCACACGGGAAGGCCTCGAGCCCCATCACGATGATCCCGTTGCCATCGCCACCAACACCACCTCACCCTCAACATTAACAAAAACAAACTCAAATCACAGAGTGAGTTGAGTAAAAATCCCCAAAATTAAAAGTAAATTGAGATGAGAGGGAGTAGAGGGAGGGGCGATTTCCAGCGGCCGACCAAGGCCGGACTAGAGGAGGACGAGGACGGGCTGGAAGAGGTCGGGACCGGGCAGGGGCGGTGCAAGGAGGTCAAGCCGGCCGGTGTCGAGCGACGCATGCAGAAGAGGCCGGAAGCCAAACCGGCAAAGAGGGAAGCGCAGGCAGGGAAGGCGCCGGGCGCCGGGCAGCCAGCCGGGCTATAGCTGGGGGAGGCGTGCATGTCAGAGCTGGCCAGCGTAGGGGAGCTGGTCGGCAGTCAGGGGCGACGTAGATGGCCGGTGCAGGTAGGGGCGGCGCTGGAGGCCAGCGCCGAGCGTTCCAGTCGCGCCAAGGGGAGCGACCGAGGCTGGGAACTGAGGGGGAAAGGGGGCAGCGAATGCAGGGAGGCGGCGGAGGATCTCACCAGCGTCGAGCTGGTGGCTGGTGGTGGGCCAAAGGGCTGGCGTGCGCAGGACGGCCGCAAGGCGCCTGCGCGTCGCCTAAATAGTGGAGAGACTTTGGGGGTGAAGAAGATTAGTAGTAGCAGCAGCTAGCAATGGATAAGTGAGTAGTGTGCGTGTTTTGCACAGTAGTAGGTACGGTGATTAGCAAGTGTAATTAATTAGTATTAACTAATGAAGGTAGATTAATTAGTGTAAGGAAGTTGTGTAGGATTAATTAGTGCAAGAAATTAATTAGTTAAGTGATTAATTTGGTGAGTAATAAATAAAGATGAGTAGTTAGTGCACATAGGAAGTATAGGTTAGTTAGATTGATTGGTATAAATCAATAGTGTAGGTTGATTAGTGAAAATAATTAGTGTAACAAGCTTAGGGCTAATTAGCAGCAAAAGCAAATCAGCTGAGTGAATAGAGAGAGAAGTAGATAGAAGAATAATGGAAGAAGCCAGGAATCAAAGACTAAGGTGTCAGCGGCGTATAGCCGACCGGGATGTAAGGCATCGAGAGAGGTTACCAACGGACCAGTATGAGTCCGACGGCGTGAAAAACAATATAAAAAGAACATGAATTTTTTTCCTTATTTCTGTGTTTTAATCTATAATTTGTATTTTCTATAATCGATTTATTTTTTGTATTGTAGAGAAATCGGACGGATAAAACTCATCAGGTATGATTTCTCATCCGTCTTTTATATAGTAAAGAAATAAATCAGAATGGACTCAGGTACGGTTTCTCAACGTAAATAACCACAGCAAGCGAGACACGGTTGTCTCCTAACCTTCTCCGCTCCTCCAAAGTTCAAACCCTCGATGCCTCCCGAACTCCCCTATTACAGAGCCATCTATAAGCATTTCCAGCGGTCGGGAAGCCCCAATGGACGGGCCTCTACGCAACCGTCGGCCGAGGATCTCGAATCGGCGTGTCCGCCGCCCCCGCAATGCGCGAGCCTGTTCGTCCTCTCCTCCCCCTCCCCTCTTGCTTGTGCTATATGCTTTAGTTAGCGCTGAAATGCTCTTGACCTTGGTGCAAGATTTAATTTTTCTAGCGATTCATCGGCTGCTGGTGTTTATTTGTGGGCTGTAATTTAGGAGGAGGAAGGGTACCTAGATTCGATGGTGAGGGCGACCCTTCTGCTGCTCAGGAAGGGTCTTCCGCCCCTCGGACGCCATGGCTTGAAAATGATGCAGGTTATTGCTTGAAATCCATGCTTGTTATTTTATTTGTTTATCATACTGCTCAGGTATGACTTGTGGTATGTTGATGTTGGCAGCACCTGTTGAGATATCACAGAATGGAGTGCATTTGGAGATGCTGCTGATTTGATAGCAGGGTTAGGTGGCACCCCAATTTATTGCCTTCAAAGAGTGCTACAGCTGCTTTAATGGCGGAATTTCTTTATTGAACGATTTGATCCCTTCCATTACTGCTCTATCTAAGAGTGGTCATATTGAGGCGAGTTTATCAGCAAATGACGTTCTAATCCCCTTTGTGGCCAGCATTGAGGCAAATTGTTATCAACGATTCTTAATAATTGTTGTACAAATTGTTAGGCTGAGTTGGTTGCCTTTATTTTGAAGTAGATTTCAGATTTTAGGATTGTTTGTACTGTGGATTTAGAAGGCAAGTGGTGTTTTTCCTTACTTCTTTGCAATTGTTTCACTTACTAAAGTAATCCAATGATACTGATTCTACTAGTTAGTCAATGTGAAACAGGTTTATATGGTCTAGATGAGTTTCTGCCAAATATTATGCTTCTCCTTTCTTCGGTAAGTTATGTTTCTTATTATCTC